>JADWQK010001142.1:0-472981 GCA_017933935.1 Sesamia nonagrioides
TTTTTTTTTTTTTTGACGCTGTGGTAATGCATTTACGCACCATACCCCGAAGGGCGTGTGTGGGACTCGCCCAGCCGAAGCCGGGAATACCCACTAAACCCACAGCGGCTCAACGACATCGCCTGAGTGGCGGGGTCATGGGAAAATGGCACAGCCTAACTACCAATCCCCCGCCGGCGATTCCCGCCTAGGGCAGGCCCACAGTGGTCCCTCCACTCCACAGGGAGGGGCCGGGCTGGGTACGTCTTTTTGTGCGAGAAGACGCAGCAGCCAAGGGTTTTTTAGCGAGGTGTCCTTCCTCTTAGCCCCACTCGTTTGCCCGGAGGCAAACGGGACCCTCAGCTCCTCTCAATGAGGAGACCGGGTTGCCCGACGGTGACCCGGAGTTCGGGTCACGTGAGCCACCTCGAGTGGTGGCCGACCCGCCGCACGTGTGACCGCCGAAGCGGTCCCCGCATCTGGTTTTGGTCCGCGCCGGTAAACCGGTAACCCCCATATCTGGGGGCCGTTCCTCTATCCGCCACCTGGGGACGCGTCCGATGGCAGGCCAGAAACTGCGCACGGAAGCCACAACCTAACCTTTTTTTTTTTTTCTTGTTTACGCTGTGGGAATGCATTTACGCACCTTACCCCGAAGAGCGTGTGTGGGACTCGCCCAGCCGTAGCTGGGAATACCCACTAAACCCACAGCGGCACTCCGGCATCGCCATAGTGGCGGGGGAGTGGGAAACTAGCGCAGCCTCAGCTACCTCTCCCCCACCGGCGAAACCCGCCTAGTACGGCGGGCCCTCATGTGGTGGCTTAGCCACCCACGTGGTGAGCGATGTAAGGCGGGCGTCGGCCTCACGCCCGCCGCTCCCCTCAGGGAGGGAGAAAGCGGGCGAAGTCCCGCCTTCTCCTCCCCCTACGCCGCCTGCGGAGCGCCGGAGCGAGGGGATCCTCCTCCCGCTCGCGCTCCGCTGCCTCCTTCTGCGACATCACGACCTCGCAGAAGGCGGCCATCGCCACCCAGGCCTCCTCGCTCCCCACCATCTCTCTGACGATGGCGGGCAGCGAGAGGTCCCCTCCAACCGCCGTGGCAAGGTCGCGGCGCGGCACGGCCCACGACGGGCACACCGCGAGGGTGTGTTCCGCCGCGTCCTCCGCCGCGCCACAACCGTGGCACGACGGTGTCTCCTCTCGTCCTATCCGGTGCAGGTACCTGCCGAAGCAGCCGTGACCGGAGAGTACCTGCACCAGACGGAAGGAGAGGAACCCGTGACGCCTGTCGAGCCAGTCCTCCAGGACTGGCCCGATGGCGTCGAGGGTACGGCGGCCGAAGACGGCGGAGGCGAGGTCCCGCGTCCAATACTGGACAAGAGCGACCCTCGCCTCCCGCCGGACGGCCTCCCTCACTTCTGGGGCCGGCCGCTCGCCCAGCGCCCTGCGCCCCGCCGTCCACTCGTACACTCTGGCGAGCACCCACGCCTCGAGCTCCCAAGGCGGGGTGCCCGCCAGAGCGCATGCCGAAGCGAAGCCTACCGTGCGGTAGGCCCGCGCTGCCCGCTGGGCTATGGCCCTTTGGGGCGCCCGAAGGGCAGTGATATTCTCCCTCCTGTTGAGGGAATCCGCCCAAATGGGGGCCCCATAAAGGGCCATACTCCGCAATACAGACGCCGGCACCGCATACTCGGCCCTCCCATGTTCGGCATGAGCCATGAGAGGGCGTCCGCAGCTTTCAGCAGGCGCGTCGACAGCCCGCTAAAATGCGGGCCGAAGCGCCACCTGCTGTCTAGAATGAGGCCCAGATATTTCATCTGGGCCTCAACCCCAACCCTCACCCCCTCCACGTAAATGTGGGCGTCAGGTGGGGGGCGCTGCCGGGGGCCTAACCTTTTTTTTTTTTTTTTACGCTGTGGGAATGCATTTACGCACCTTACCCCGAAGGGCGTGTGTAGGACTCGCCCAGCCGAAGCCGGGAATACCCACTAAACCCACAGCGGCACTCCGGCATCGCCATAGTGGCGGGGGAGTGGGAAACTAGCGCAGCCTGAGCCACCTCTCCCCCGCCGGCGAAACCCGCCTAGCAAGGCGGGCCCTCAATTGCCCCTCCTAGGAAGGGGCCGTGGCTCCCGCGTGGTGAGCGATGTAAGGCGGGCGTCGGCACGTCGTGCCTCACGCCCGCCGCTCACCTCAGGGGGGGAGAAAGCGGGCGAAATCCCGCCTTCTCCTCCCCCTACGCCGCCTGCGGAGCGCCGGAGCGAGGGGATCCTCCTCCCGCTCGCGCTCCGCTGCCTCCTTCTGCAACATCACGACCTCGCAGAAGGAGGCCATCGCCACCCAAACCTCCTCGCTCCCCACCATCGCTCTGACGATGGCGGGTAGCGAGAGGTTCCCACCAACCGCCGTGACAAGACCGCGGCGCGGCACGGCCCACGACGGGCACACCGCGAGGGTGTGTTCCGCCGTGTCCTCCGCCGCGCCACAACCGTGGCACGACGGTGTCTCCTCTCGTCCTATCCGGTGCAGGTACCTGCCGAAGCAGCCGTGACCGGAGAGTACCTGCACCAGACGGAAGGAGAGGAACCCGTGACGCCTGTCGAGCCAGTCCTCCAGGAACGGCCCGATGGCGTCGAGGGTACGGCGGCCGAAGACGGCGGAGGCGAGGTCCTGTGTCCACTGCTGTACAAGAGCGACCCTCGCCTCCCGCCGGACGGCCTCCCTCAATTCTGGGGCCGGACGCTCGCCCAGCGCCCTGCGCCCCGCCGCCCACTCGTACACTCTGGCGAGCACCCACGCCTCGAGCTCCCAAGGCGGGGTGCCCGCCAGAGCGCATGCCGAAGCGAAGCCTACCGTGCGGTAGGCCCGCGCTGCCCGCTGGGCGATGGCCCTTTGGGGCGCCCGAAGAGCGGTGGCATTCTCCCTCCTATGGAGGGAGTCCGCCCAAATGGGGGCGCCATGAAGGGCCATACTCCGCAGAATGCCGGCGTACAGACGCCGGCATCGCATGCTTGGCCCTCCCATGTTCGGCATGAGCCATGAGAGGGCGTCCGCAGCTTTCAGCAGGCGCGTCGACAGCCCGCTAAAGTGCGGGCCGAAGCGCCACCTGCTGTCCAACGTGAGGCCCAGATACTTCATCTGGGCCTCGACCCCGACCCTGACGCCCTCCACAAATATGTGGGCGTCATGTGGGGGGCGCTGCCGGGGGCCGTGGAAGAACACGGCCTCCGTTTTGTGCAGCGCCACCCTCAAGCCCAGACGGCGGATCCTTCCGGCCACTAAGGATCCGCCCGCCGATGCCAAACTGGCTGCCTCCCGGAAGGTGCTCCCGCGGGGCCGGGGGCCTAACCTAACCTAACCTAACCTAACCTTTTTTTTTTTTTTGTGGTAATGCATTTACGCACCCTTGAAGGGGCGTGTGTGGGACTCATAGCCGAAGCCGAGAATACCCACTAAACCCACAGCGGCACAACGACATCGCCTGAGTGGCGGGGTCATGGGAAAATGGCACAGCCTAACTACCAATCCCCCGCCGGCGATTCCCGCCTAGAGCGGGCCCACAGTGGTCCCTCCACTCCACAGGGAGGGGCCGGGCTGGGTACGTCTTTTTGTGCGAGAAGACGCAGCAGCCAAGGGTTTTTTAGCGAGGTGTCCTTCCTCTTAGCCCCACTCGTTTGCCCGGAGGCAAACGGGGCCCCAGCTCCTCTCAATGAGGAGACCGGGTTGCCCGACGGTGACCCGGAGTTCGGGTCACGTCAGCCACCTCGAGTGGTGGCCGACCCGCCGCACGTGTGACCGCCGAAGCGGTCCCCGCATCTGGTTTTGGTCCGCGCCGGTAAACCGGTAACCCCCATATCTGGGGGCCGTTCCCCCATCCGCCACCTGGGACGCGTCCGATGGCAGGCCAGAAACTGCGCACGGATTTCAAGGAACCCTTTTTTTTTTGACGCTGTGGGAATGCCTTTACGCACCGTACCCCGAAGGGCGTGTGTGGGACTCGCCCAGGCGAAGCCGGGAATACCCACTAAACCCACAGCGGCACTCCGGCATCGCCATAGTGGCGGGGGAGTGGGAAACTAGCGCAGCCTGAGCTACCTCTCCCCGCCGGCGAAACCCGCCTAGTAAGGCGGGCCCTCAATTGCCCCTCCTGGGGAGGGGCCGTGGCTCCCGCGTGGTGAGCGATGTAAGGCGGGCGTCGGCACCTTCTCGTGCCTCACGCCCGCCGCTCACCTCAGGGGGGGAGAAAGCGGGCGAAATCCCGCCTTCTCCTGCCCCTACGCCGCCTGCGGAGCGCCGGAGCGCGGGGATCCACCTCCCGCTCGCGCTCCGCGGCCTCCTTCTGCGACATCACGACCTCGCAGAAGGAGGCCATCGCCGCCCAGGCCTCCTCGCTCCCCACCATCGCTCTGACGATGGCGGGCAGCGAGAGGTCCCCTCCAACCGCCGTGATAAGATCACGGCGCGGCACGGCCCACGACGGGCACACCGCGAGGGTGTGTTCCGCCGTGTCCTCCACCGCGCCACAACCATGGCACGACGGTGTCTCCTCTCGTCCTATCCGGTGCAGGTACCTGCCGAAGCAGCCGTGACCGGAGAGTACCTGCACCAGACGGAAGGAGAGGAACCCGTGACGCCTGTCGAGCCAGTCTTCCAGGACCGGCCCGATGGTGGCGTCGAGGGTACGGCGGCCGAAGACGGCGGAGGCGAGGTCCTGCGTCCAATGCTGGACAAGAGCGACCCTCGCCTCCCGCCGGGCGGCTTCCCTCACCTCTGGGGCCGCCGGACGCTCGCCCAACGCCCTGCGCCCCGCCGTCCACTCGTACACTCTGGCGAGCACCCACGCCTCGAGCTCCCAAGGCGGGGTGCCCGCCAGAGCGCATGCCGAAGCGAAGCCTACTGTGCGGTAGGACCGCGCTGCCCGCTGGGCGATGGCCCTTTGGGGCGCCCGAAGAGCGGTGGCATTCTCCCTCCTATGGAGGGAGTCCGCCCAAATGGGGGCCCCATAAAGGGCCATACTTCGCAGAATGCCGGCGTACAGACGCCGGCACCGCATGCTTGGCCCTCCCATGTTCGGCATGAGCCATGAGAGGGCGTCCGCAGCTTTCAGCAGGCGCGTCGACAGCCCGCTAAAGTGCGGGCCGAAGCGCCACCTGCTGTCCAACGTGAGGCCCAGATACTTCATCTGTGCCTCGACCCCGACCCTGACGCCCTCCACAAAAATGTGGGCGTCATGTGGGGGGCGCTGCCGGGGGCCGTGGAAGAACACGGCCTCCGTTTTGTGCAGCGCCACCCTCAAGCCCAGGCGGCGGATCCTTCCGGCCCCTAAGGATCCGCCCGCCGATGCCAAACTGGCTGCCTCCCGGAAGGTGCTCCCGCGGGAAGTGAGGAGAGTGTCATCCGCGTAGCAGATGACACTCGTACCTCGAAGGAGGGTTCCCCGCAGGAGCCAGTCGTAACCGACATTCCACAGAAGAGGCCCTAGAACGGACCCCTGCGGAACGCCGGCCCCGACAGCGTATCGCCGGAGCTGGCCAGCCCCGTCTACGAGGAGGACAGCACGGTCCTCCAAGTAGCTGGCCAGGAGGCCCCGCAAGTACAGGGGCACTCCGTGGAACCGGAGCGCTTCCAGGATGGTGGAGTGGGGGACGGAATTGAAGGCGTTGGCAATGTCGAATGACACGGCCAGCACTCCATCCCCCACTCCCACCGCCTCTGTCACCTGGCCCTTTAGACGGGCCAGGGCGTCCACTGTCGAACGACCAGCTCGAAATCCGAACTGGGCGTCCGACAGGTCCGGTCCCACGCTCCGCAGATGCCGCTTGAGACGGCCGGCGATAATCCCCTCGAACATCTTTCCGGCCTCGTCAAGCAAGACGATGGGCCGGTATGCCGAAGGGGAGTCCGCCGGCCGTCCCTCCTTCCGAAGGAGGCACAATTGGCCTTCCCGCCAAGGTTTCGGGAACCTCCCCGACGCGAAGCACGCGCTGAAGAGGTCCCGAAACCTTCCCTCCATTTCGGTGGCCGCGATGGCCACCACCCGAGCAGGAATGCCGTCCGGGCCGGGAGCCGTCTTTTTGGCGCGGAGACGAAGAGTCGCCGCGCCAAATTCCTCCTCTGAGACCGGAGGAGGAGGAGCTTCCTCCTCCGGTCGAGCCTCCCCTCGTGGGGGGTCCATCACTGGTGGGGTGAAGTGCGGATCCCTGCGCGGAAACAGGGACCGCACCACCCCATCCAGGAGCGCTGGTTCGAGGGTCTCGGCAACCGGGGGACCAATGCGGCGCAGTTTGTTACGCGCCGCCTTATATGGCCTCCCGAATGGGTCGTTGTCGAGACCCTCCAGCAGCTCGGCCCTCGCCGCGTCCTTAGCGGCGCCGATGGCCGATTTGAAGGCCGCCCTCGCCTCTACGTATCTGGCGTAGAGGCGGTCCTCGTCGGCCTGATCTCGTCGGCGCCGCCGACGCGATCGCGTGTAGGCCCGCCGTGCCGCCACGCAGGTAGGCGGCAGCTCCGCCAACTCCTCCGACCACCAATAAACGGCGCGTCGGGGAGGCGGACGTCTCGACCGAGGCATGCTGGCGTTGCATACCTCGGTCAATGACCCCCTCAATCGGGCCGCCGCCGCGTCCACGTCCAGGACGTCCACGCCGGGACGTGGACAAAGCCAGTCCTGGACGAACGCGGCCTCCCTTGCCGCCTCCCGATCCAGGTGGGTCAGAGCCCACCTTGGAAACGGGGATCGGCCCGACGAAGAGGGGGTGCTGCGGCGCCCCCGTGGATTCTGGGGGGAGATCTCGAATCGCACGTAGCGGTGATCCGAGATCGTCTCCCCCAGTTCCACCCTCCAGTTCCGAATGCGGGCGGCCAGTGCAGGCGTGGCAAAGGTGAGGTCCACTATGGACCCACCCTGCCGCCGCACGCACGTCTGGACGCTCCCCCTATTCAGGAGAGAGAGACCAGACGTGGCCGCCCACAACTCGACCGCCCGTCCGCGGTTGTCGGTGGCCGGGTTTCCCCAGACCACCGACTTGGCATTCAGGTCTCCCAAAACGGAGACCTGACGTGGCGCCGTCCTCCCGATGACCGCCGTCAGGACCCCGGGGAAATCCTCGAAGTCCTGGAGAGGGCGGTTTGGGGAGAAGTAGACCCCCACAAGGGCCAACCCTCCCCACGCGGCGGCCACGTATCCCGGTCCCCTCTCTAAGAGCGAGAGGGGAGGGGAGTCCGAGGAAGACCGCGCCACGATTGCCACCGAGCCGTCACTGTCTCCCAGCCAATTGCTGGGAGTATAGTACGGCTCGGCCACCACTGCCACATCCACCAACCACTCGGCCATTGACTGCACCAGTAAGTCCTGGGCAGCCCGGCAGTGGTTGGTGTTTGCCTGCAGGATGCGATGGTCGGTACCCATTATTCGACCATCGCATCACCCTCGGCCAACGCCGCTGATGGGATATCAGCGGGAGCGGTGGCAGCAGCGGCAGGGCGGCTTATAGCCACCTGCGGCTTGCCCTTCTTAGAGGGGGGTCGGCATGAGCTACCCCCCATTACGTGGTCCGTAGGGCGACCACTGTCGGCGCACGCCGCGCAGTGCGGCTTGGCGGCCTCACACGTGGCCGCCATATGCCCCTCCTTCCCGCAGCGGAAGCATGTGTCCGCCCTATCCACAGTGGACGGACACATTGCTCGGGTGTGGCCGATACCGAAGCACTTGAAGCAGCGCATTGGCGCTGCCTCAAGAACCCGGATCACGGCCCGGCTGAAGCCAACAAATAGCCGCCCCTGGCCTTTAGCCTGGGCGGCCAACGCTGCGGCGACTGGGCACACCAGCCGGATAGTGCCCAGTCCACCGCGGCCGGGCCTAATATCCCGAGCCTGCACCGCTGCGGGTTCGCAGCCTCCGGCCACTGCGATCGCCGCGACCACCTCCTCCTTGGTGACCGAGTCGTCGAGACCGGTCACCTCCATAGCTGCCGTCTTGGTCGGCCTAGCCACCTTCGCCACATCGGCGAGGACCTCCCGCAGCTTGTTCGCGTAGAGGTCCGCGTTTTTGCCGCCGTCCTTTCCCGGAAACTCGAATAGTCGAGCTCCGGTTTGGGTCCGGCGGCAAGCGCCAATCCCCGATTCGGCGGGGGCCGCGATGCTACGAGCCTGTCTTAGGACGGACTCGTAGGTTACCCCCCTCTCCGCGGCCTCGGGCACAATGGTCACTGTGACCGCCGCGGTTTTGGGAGGCACCAGCTTCGGGGCCTTTTTGGCTGCCGGGGCACCTGCCGGGGCAGCCGCTGGGGCAGCCGGGGCCTGGGTCGCCTTCTTACCCTTTCCCCTTCCCTTCTTAACCACCTCTGACCAAGACTGATTGGCTGGGGTGGTGGAAGGGAGGAGGGCGTCTCCCTCCTGCACCTGGGAGGGTGCCGCAATGGCAACTGGCTCCGGCGGGGCGCCCGCACTCGTACCAGGGGGAGGCAGAGCCCCCGGGAATTTCTTCCCCTTGCCCTTGCCCTTTGAGGGCTTTGGGGCAAGGGGAGCCACTGTCGGCGTCTTGTCCGCCGCTAGGGGCGGACGGAGACGCGGCTCGGGCAGGAGGCGGTCCTCTATGCCTGCGAAGCAAGCACGGGTGAACGCCCTCTCCTCCATAACAACCTTGCGGAACAATTCCTCAAGGTTGGAGGAGGAGGAGGAGGGAACCGCTGCCGTCGGGGCCTTTGTTGGCGGGGCTGTGGCCTCAGCCAGCTTCTTGTGAAGCTGGCTGACCTCCGCTTGCAGGCGGTCCACCCTCGCCTGCAGCTGCCGCGTCTCCTCTGACGCAGTGCGCTGCGTCAGTTCCGCTACAATGCCGTGCAAGCTACTTGCACGGCATTTGAGGGCCTTTTGGAAGGTCCCCTTTAGGTTGGAGGACTTGGAGGCGACCTCGACGATCTCCTCCATGTCCTCCTTCGCCAGTCGGGCCAGCTCCTCCACAGAGTGGCCGTCGAAAGTGGCGAGGGCCGAACCGTATCCGGCCCTCGCCTTGGAAGCGCGCGCCTGCCGCTCTTTCGCGGCAACCTTCTCTTCCAGCTCCAGCTCGAGCTCGGCCCGGTTGGCCAAGCCGAGCTGACGCTGGGCATCCGCCAGACCCACATCATGGGTGCCGGCCTGAGAAGGAGTCGAAGGCGAAGCAGTCTTCGCCTTCGACTTCCTCTGTTTGGGCTTACCCTTGGCCGAGTCCGACGATCCCTCGGACCCGAGCCTCAGGTAGGCCCTCTTCAGGCTGCGGTCTGCAGCCACGTCACATACGGACGACGAGTCCCCGACTACGGACCCCATGTCCGAGTCGGAGAACTCGTCCTCCCCACAGAAGCCTGCCACGGATGGAGCGCGGCTGGCCTCTGACTCCGACAAGCCGCCGGGTTGGCCCTGGGAAGGGCCTTTGGGTTGGCCCTGAGAAGGGCCTTTTGGATGGCCCTGAGAAGGGCCTTTTGGGGCAAAACGCCCGGAAGCATTTCGCAATGGTTTCGGCATTTCAGCGTCGACCTCAAGATAAAAACCACAATAATAAAATAGAATAAAAACCCACTATGAAACAGAACCCACAATAAAATAAAACCCACAATAAAATCCAGAATAAAACCTCAATTACGCAATCGCCCTCAGAATAAAATAGCAAGATCGCGTAAGTCACAGCGCTCGTTAGCCACCGGTCTGCCACTCCGTTACGGTGGTCAGACACGGCGTTGCCCGGGGAACACTACGAGGAAGTCAGCGCTGTGGGGTGTCCCCCAGCGGAAACCTAACCTAACCTAACCTAACCTAACCGCGCTCGGGATCCAGCGGGATGCCAATGCCGCTTTAGCCTGTGTGCACGAGTGGGGTGTCGTGAATAAGCTTCGCTTTTCCGCCGAAAAAAAAACTCAGGCGATGGTAGTGACGCGAAAGCTTAGACACGACACTCCGGTCGTGCAGATGGGTGGCGTTGACATCTCGATGGTGACCGAGCTCAAGATCCTCGGAGTCATCGTCGACAGCAAGTTGACCTTCAACAAGCATATTGCATATGCTTGTTGCAAGGCAACTAACCTGTATAGGAAGCTGTCGGCGATGGCTCGGGTGGATTGGGGCTTGTGTCCGGAGATCATCAGGACGATATACACCGCAGTCGTCGAACCGACGATCCTGTACGGCGCGAGCTCCTGGGCGAAGGCCGCCGAGAAGATCTCTGTGCAAAGAACCTTTGCTACCGTCCAGAGGGGCTTTGCACAGAAGATCGCCAAGTCGCATCGTACGGTCTCGCTCAATGCAGCACTCACGCTGTCGGGTCTCCTCCCGCTCGATCTTCGAGTGTTGGAGGTCGCCCGGCTGTTTGAGTGCAAACGGGGACGTCCGATAGATGAGCTGGAATCCCGCGAACTGGAGGAGCGTAGGGCCTTTACGGAGGCCCCTCACCCCGCCAGTGAGCCAGATGTAGAATATCAGTGTCTGGAGAATATGCTCCCCGAAACTGTGGCTCAGCTACAGTTGCCCGCTCATCTGATTTACACTGACGGTAGTAAATCGGATGAGGGGGTAGGGGCAGCATATTCATACTGGCGGGATGGGTCCGAGATTCGGACCAAGCGAATGAGGTTGGAGTCGATGTGCACCGTCTTTCAGGCGGAGCTGCTCGCGATAGCCAGGGCTACGGACCTGGTTGTCTCGAGAGGCTTCGACTGCGCGGCGGTGCTCAGCGACTCCCGGTCCTCGCTCGACCTGATCCGAAACCCGGAAACGCACCATCCCCTTGCTACCCATATTCGTAGGAATATCAGGGAGCAAGAGGGGAGAGGTAAAATCCTCCGGTTCTTTTGGGTGAAAGCTCATGTCGGAATCCCCGGCAATGAGCGCGCCGACGAGTTGGCAAGGCAGGCGGCGGCTCAGTCCAGGGTCGCCCCGGCGTATGACAGGTGTCCAGTCTCATACGTCAAGCGACGTTTGAGAGATGGCACAGTAGCTGTCTGGAATGGGAGGTACACCGGCGGGGCCACGGCTGGGGTCACGCGGATGTTCTTCCCCGATGTGGTTCACGCGCGCAAGGTCCTGAAGAGCCTCGACAGGACGTCTATTTGGGCGCAAATTTTGACGGGTCACGGCGGCTTCGCCGCGTACCTACATAGATTTAAGTTAAAGGACAGCCCGGCCTGTGTGTGTGACACACCGGCGACTGAGACAGTCCAGCACCTATTGTTCGAGTGTCCGAGGCACAACCGCGACAGATACGACCTGGAGATAAGTACTGGACGAGTTCTGACCGAAACAACCATCTCTGACCTAATGGCAGACAAGAACTCCAGGCCGTGTCTGGAGCGGTTCTGCCTCAAAGTTGCAAAACAAGCTATAGAAAGGAACAGGACAAGGGCGGCACAGCCAAGCGTTGTGCCGTCGGCAAGAATTGTATAAGAGTAAGAAGCTAGTATATAAGATAGAATTATAAATAGATATAAGACTAGCATAAGAGAATGTAATTAAAGACAAAAATAAAAAATGACTATGAAAAAAAAAAAAAACAGACGTGGGAAAAGAACAACCCAAAAAAAGACAAGGCAATAGCCGCAAAAAAAGTATAGCGGTAAAAAAAAGATACAAAAAACAAAATAGGCAAAAAAGAATTATTGCCATGCAAGAAGCGTAAGACGGCACCAAATATAAAAAAAAAAAAAACCTAACCTAACCTTTTTTTTTTTTTTTTGTTACGCTGTGGGAATGCATTTACGCACCTTACCCCGAAGGGCGTGTGTGGGACTCGCCCAGCCGAAGCTGGGAATACCCACTAAACCCACAGCGGCACTCCGGCATCGCCATAGTGGCGGGGGAGTGGGAAACTAGCGCAGCCTGAGCTACCTCTCCCCCGCCGGCGAAATCCGCCTAGGAAGGCGGGCCCTCAATTGCCCCTCCTAGGGAGGGGCCGTGGCTCCCGCGTGGTGAGCGATGTAAGGCGGGCGTCGGCCTCACGCCCGCCGCTCACCTCAGGGAGGGAGAAAGCGGGCGAAGTCCCGCCTTCTCCTCCCCCTACGACGCCTGCGGAGCGCCGGAGCAAGGGGATCCTCCTCCCGCTCGCGCTCCGCTGCCTCCTTCTGCGACATCACGACCTCGCAGAAGGAGGCCATCGCCACCCAAGCCTCCTCGCTCCCCACCATCGCTCTGACGATGGCGGGCAGCGAGAGGTCGCCACCAACCGCCGTGACAAGACCGCGCGGCACGGCCCACGACGGGCACACCGCGAGGGTGTGTTCCGCCGTGTCCTCCGCCGCGCCACAACCGTGGCACGACGGTGTCTCCTCTCGTCCTATCCGGTGCAGGTACCTGCCGAAGCAGCCGTGACCGGAGAGTACCTGCACCAGACGGAAGGAGAGGAACCCGTGACGCCTGTCGAGCCAGTCCTCCAGGACCGGCCCGATGGCGTCGAGGGTACGGCGGCCGAAGACGGCGGAGGCGAGGTCCCGCGTCCACTCCTGGACAAGAGCGACCCTCGCCTCCCGCCGGACGGCCTCCCTCAATTCGGGGGCCGGACGCTCGCCCAGCGCCCTGCGCCCCGCCGTCCACTCGTACACTCTGGCGAGCACCCACGCCTCGAGCTCCCAAGGCAGGGTGCCCGCCAGAGCGCATGCCGCTGCGAAGCCCACCGTGCGGTAGGCCCGCGCTGCCCGCTGGGCGATGGCCCTTTGGGGCGCCCGAAGAGCGGTGGCATTCTCCCTCCTATGGAGGGAGTCCGCCCAAATGGGGGCCCCATAAAGGGCCATACTCCGCAGTATGCCGGCGTATAGACGCCGGCACCGCATGCTTGGCCCTCCCATGTTCGGCATGAGCCATGAGAGGGCGTCCGCAGCTTTCAGCAGGCGCGTCGACAGCCCGCTAAAGTGCGGGCCGAAGCGCCACCTGCTGTCCAACGTGAGGCCCAGATACTTCATCTGGGCCTCGACCCCGACCCTGACGCCCTCCACAAAAATGTGGGCGTCATGTGGGGGGCGCTGCCGGGGGCCGTGGAAGAACACGGCCTCCGTTTTGTGCAGCGCCACCCTCAAGCCCAGGCGGCGGATCCTTCCGGCCACTAAGGATCCGCCCGCCGATGCCAAACTGGCTGCCTCCCGGAAGGTGCTCCCGCGGGAAGTGAGGAGAGTGTCATCCGCGTAGCAGATGACACTCGTACCTCGAAGGAGGGTTCCCCGCAGGAGCC
Source organism: Sesamia nonagrioides (assembly GCA_017933935.1). NCBI lineage: Eukaryota > Metazoa > Arthropoda > Insecta > Lepidoptera > Noctuidae > Sesamia > Sesamia nonagrioides. The sequence continues at coordinate 13,163 of JADWQK010001142.1, forward strand.
AGTTGTAACCGACGTTCCACAGAAGAGGCCCTAGAACGGACCCCTGTGGAACGCCGGCTCCGACATCATATCGCCGGAGCTGGCCAGCCCCGTCTACGAGGAGGACAGCACGGTCCTCCAAGTAGCTGGCCAGGAGGCCCCGCAAGTACAGGGGCACTCCGTGGAACCGGAGCGCTTCCAGGATGGTGGAGTGGGGGATGGAATTGAAGGCGTTGGCAATGTCGAATGACACGGCCAACACGCCATCCCCCACTCCCACCGCCTCTGTCACCTGGCCCTTTAGACGGGCCAGGGCGTCCACTGTCGAACGACCAGCTCGAAATCCGAACTGGGCGTCCGACATGTCCGGTCCCACGCTCCGCAGATGCCGCTTGAGACGGCCGGCGATAATCCCCTCGAACATCTTTCCGGCCTCGTCAAGCAAGACGATGGGCCGGTATGCCGAGGGGGAGTCCGCCGGCCGTCCCTCCTTCCAAAGGAGGCACAATTGGCCTTCCCGCCAAGGTTTCGGGAACCTCCCCGACGCGAAGCACGCGCTGAAGAGGTCCCGAAACCTTCCCTCCATTTCGGTGGCCGCGATGGCCACCACCCGAGCGGGAATGCCGTCCGGGCCGGGAGCCGTCTTTTTGGCGCGGAGACGAAGAGTCGCCGCGCCAAATTCCTCCTCTGAGACCGGAGGAGGAGGAGCTTCCTCCTCCGGTTGAGCCCTCCCTCGGGGGGAGTCCATCACTGGTGGAGTGAAGTGCGGATCCCTGCGCGGAAACAGGGACCGCACCACCCCATCCAGGAGCGCTGGTTCGAGGGTCTCGGCAACCGGGGGACCAATGCGGCGCAGTTTGTTACGCGCCGCCTTATATGGCCTCCCGAATGGGTCGTTGTCGAGGCCCTCCAACAGCTCGGCCCTCGCCGCGTCCTTAGCGGCGCCGATGGCCGATTTGAAGGCCGCCCTCGCCTCCACGTAGCTGGCGTAGAGGCGGTCCTCGTCGGCCTGATCTCGTCGGCGCCGCCGACGCGATCGCGTGTAGGCCCGCCGTGCCGCCACGCAGGTGGCCCGCAGCTCCGCCAGCTCCTCCGACCACCAATAAACGGCGCGTCGGGGAGGCGGACGTCTCGACCGAGGCATGCTGGCGTTGCATACCTCGGTCAATGACCCCCTCAATCGGGCCGCCGCCGCGCCCACGTCCAGGACGTCCACGCCGGGACCTGGCCAAAGCCAGTCCTGGACGAACGCGGCCTCCCTTGCCGCCTCCCGATCCAGGTGGGTCAGAGCCCACCTTGGAAACGGGGATCGGCCCGACGATGAGGGGGTGCTGCGGCGCCCCCGTGGATGCTGGGGGGAGATCTCGAATCGCACGTAGCGGTGATCCGAGATCGTCTCCCCCAGTTCCACCCTCCAGTTCTGAATGCGGGCGGCCAGTGCGGGCGTGGCGAAGGTGAGGTCCACTATGGACCCACCCTGCCGCCGCACGCACGTCTGGACGCTCCCCCTGTTCAAGAGAGAGAGGCCAGACGCGGCCGCCCACAACTCGACTGCCCGTCCGCGAGCATCGGTGGCCGGGTTTCCCCAGACCACCGATTTGGCATTCAGGTCTCCCAAGACGGAGACCTGACGCGGTGCCGCCCTGCCTATGACCGCCGTCAGGACCCCGAGGAAATCCTCGAAGTCCTGGAGAGGGCGGTTTGGGGAGAAATAGCCCCCCACAAGGGCCAGCTCTCCCCACGCGGCGGCCACGTATCCCGGTCCCCTCTCTAAGAGCGAGAGGGGAGGGGAGTCTGTGGAAGACCGCACCGCGATTGCCACCGAGCCGTCACTGTCTCCCAGCCAATTGCTGGGGGTGAAGTACGGCTCGGCCACCACTGCCACATCCACCAACCACTCGGCCATTGACTGCACCAGTAAGTCCTGGGCAGCCCGGCAGTGGTTGGTGTTTGCCTGCAAGATGCGATGGTCGGTACCCATTACTCGACCATCGCATCACCCTCGGCCACCGCCGCTGATGGGATATCAGCGGGTGTGGCAGCAGCGGCAGGACGGCTTATAGCCGCCTGCGGCTTGCCCTTCTTGGACGGGGGTCGGCATGACGTCCCTCCCATAACGTGGTCGGCGGGGCGACCACTGGAGGCACACGCCGCGCAGTGCGGCTTGGCAGCCTCGCACGTGGCCGCCATATGCCCCTCCTTCCCGCAGCGGAAGCATGTGTCCGCCCTATCCACAGTGGACGGACACATTGCTCGGGTGTGGCCGATACCGAAGCACTTGAAGCAGCGCATTGGCGCTGCCTCAAGTACCCGGATCACGGCCCGGCTGAAGCCAACAAATAGCCGCCCCTGGCCTTTAGCCTGGGCGGCCAACGCTGCGGCGACTGGGCACACCAGCCGGATAGTGCCCAGTCCACCGCGGCCGGGCCTAATGTCCCGAGCCTGCACCGCTGTGGGTTCGCAGCCTCCGGCCACTGCGATCGCCGCGACCACCTCCTCCTTGGTGACCGAGTCGTCGAGACCGGTCACCTCCATAGCCCCCCTCTTGGTCGGCCTGGCCACCTTCGCCACATCGGCGAGGACCTCCCGCAGCTTGTTCGCGTAGAGGTCCGCGTTTTTGCCGCCGTCCTTCCCCGGAAACTCGAATAGTCGGGCTCCGGTTTGGGTCCGGCGGCAAGCGCCAATCCCCGATTCGGCGGGGTCCGCGATGCTACGAGCCTGTCTTAGGACGGACTCGTAGGTTACCCCCCTCTCCGCGGCCTCGGGCACAATGGTCACTGTGACCGCCGCGGTTTTAGGAGGCACCAGCTTCGGGGCCTTTTTGGCTGCCGGGGCAGCCGCCGGGGCACCTGCCGGGGCAGCCGCTGGGGCAGCCGGGGCCTGAACCGCCTTTTTGCCCTTTCCCTTCCTAACCACCTCTGACCAAGACTGATTGGCTGGGGTGGTGGAAGGGAGGAGGGCGTCTCTCTCCTGCACCTGGGAGGGTGCCGCACTGGCAACTGGCTCCAGCTGGGCGCCCGCAATCGTACCGGGGGGAGGCAGAGCCCCCGGGGATTTCTTTCCCTTGCCCTTGCCCTTTGAGGGCTTCGGGGCAACAGGAGCCACTGTCGGCGTCTTGTCCGCCGCTAGTGGCGGACGGAGACGCGGCTCGGGCAGGAGGCGGTCCTCTATGCCTGCTAAGCAGGCACGGGTGAACGCCCTCTCCTCCATGACAACCTTGCGGAACAATTCCTCAAGGTTGGAGGAGGAGGAGGAGGGAACCGCTGCCGTCGGGGCCTTCGTTGGCGGGGCTGTGGCCTCAGCCAGCTTCTTGTGAAGCTGGCTGACCTCCGCTTGCAGGCGGTCCACCCTCGCCTGCAGCTGCCGCGTCTCCTCTGACGCAGTGCGCTGCGTCAGTTCCGCCACAATGCCGTGCAAGCTAGTTGCACGGCATTTGAGGGCCTTTTGAAAGGTCCCCTTTAGGTTCGAGGACCTGGAGGCGACCTCGACGATCTCCTCCATGTCCTCCTTCGCCAGTCGGGCCAGCTCCGTCGCAGAGACGCCGTCGAAAGTGACGAGGGCCGAACCATATCCGGCCCTCGCCTTGGCTGCGCGCGCCTGCCTCTCTTTCGCGGCAACCTTTTCTTCCAGCTCCAGCTCGAGCTCGGCCCGTTTGGCCAAGCCGAGCTGACGCTGGGCATCTGCCAGACCCACATCATGGGAGCCGGCCTGAGAAGGAGTTGAAGGCGATGCAGTCTTCGCCTTCGACTTCTTCTGTTTGGGCTTACCCTTGGCCGAGTCCGACGATCCCTCGGACCCGAGCCTCAAGTAGGCCCTCTTCAGGCTGCGGTCTGCAGCCACGCTACACACGGACGACGAGCCCCCGACTACGGACCCCATGTCCGAGTCGGAGAACTCGTCCTCTCCACAGAAGCCTGCCGCAGATGGTGCGCGGCTGGCCTCTGACTCCGACAAGCCGCCGGGTTGGCCCTGGGAAGGGCCTTTGGGTTGGCCCTGAGAAGGGCCTTTTGGTTGGCCCTGAGAAGGGCCTTTTGGGGCAAACTGCCCGGAGGCATTTCGTAATGGTTTCGGCATAGCGAAAACCAAAAACCACAATAATAAAATAAAACCTCAATAGAATAAAAACGAAATCCACAATAAAATAAAACCCACCAACCTAACCTAACCTAACCTTTTTTTTTTTTTTTTTTTTTTTTTTTTTTTTTTTTTTTTTTTTTGACGCTGTGGTAATGCATTTACGCACCATACCCCGAAGGGCGTGTGTGGGACTCGCCCAGCCGAAGCCGGGAATACCCACTAAACCCACAGCGGCACAACGACATCGCCTGAGTGGCGGGGTCATGGGAAAATGGCACAGCCTAACTACCAATCCCCCGCCGGCGATTCCCGCCTAGGGCAGGCCCACAGTGGTCCCTCCACTCCACAGGGAGGGGCCGGGCTGGGTACGTCTTTTTGTGCGAGAAGACGCAGCAGCCAAGGGTTTTTTAGCCAGGTGTCCTTCCTCTTAGCCCCACTCGTTTGCCCGGAGGCAAACGGGGCCCCCAGCTCCTCTCAATGAGGAGACCGGGTTGCCCGACGGTGACCCGGAGTTCAGGTCACGTCAGCCACCTCAAGTGGTGGCCGACCCGCCGCACGTGTGACCGCCGAAGCGGTCCCCGCATCTGGTTTTGGTCCGCGCCGGTAAACCGGTAACCCCCATATCTGGGGGCCGTTCCCCTATCCGCCACCTGGGGACGCGTCCGATGGCAGGCCAGAAACTGCGCACGGAAACCTAACCTAACCTTTTTTTTTTTTTTGTTTACGCTGTGGGAATGCATTTACGCACCTTACCCCGAAGGGCGTGTGTGGGACTCGCCCAGCCGAAGCCGGGAATACCCACTAAACCCACAGCGGCACTCCGGCATCGCCATAGTGGCGTGGGAGTGGGAAACTAGCGCAGCCTCAGCTACCTCTCCCCCGCCGGCGAAACCCGCCTAGTACGGCGGGCCCTCATGTGGTGGCTTAGCCACCCACGTGGTGAGCGATGTAAGGCGGGCGTCGGCCTCACGCCCGCCGCTCACCTCAGGGAGGGAGAAAGCGGGCGAAATCCCGCCTTCTCCTCCCCCTACGCCGCCTGCGGAGCGCCGGAGCGAGGGGATCCTCCTCCCGCTCGCGTTCCGCTGCCTCCTTCTGCGACATCACGATCTCGCAGAAGGAGGCCATCGCCACCCAAGCCTCCTCGCTCCCCACCATCTCTCTGACGATGGCGGGCAGCGAGAGGTCCCCTCCTACTGCCGCGACAAGATCGCGGCGCGGCACGGCCCACGACGGGCACACCGCGAGGGTGTGTTCCGCCGTGTCCTCCGCCGCGCCGCAACCGTGGCACGACGGTGTCTCCTCTCGTCCTATCCGGTGCAGGTACCTGCCGAAGCAGCCGTGGCCGGAGAGTACCTGCACTAGACGGAAGGAGAGGAAACCGTGATGCCTGTCGAGCCAGTCCTTCAGGACTGGCCCGATGGCGTCGAGGGTACGGCGGCCGAACACCGCGGAGGCGAGGTCCCGCGTCCAATGCTGGACGATGGCGTCCCTCGCCTCCCGGCGGACGGCTTCCCTCACTTCTGGGGCCGGACGCTCGCCCAGCGCCCTGCGCCCCGCCGTCCACTCGTACACTCTGGCGAGCACCCACGCCTCGAGCTCCCAAGGCGGGGTGCCCGCCAGAGCGCATGCCGAAGCGAAGCCTACCGTGCGGTAGGCCCGCGCTGCCCGCTGGGCTATGGCCCTTTGGGGCGCCCGAAGGGCGGTGATATTCTCCCTCCTGTTGAGGGAATCCGCCCAAATGGGGGCCCCATAAAGGGCCATACTCCGCAATATGCCGGCGTACAGACGCCGGCACCGCATGCCCGGCCCTCCCATGTTCGGCATGAGCCATGAGAGGGCGTCCGCAGCTTTCAGCAGGCGCGTCGACAGCCCGCTAAAATGCGGGCCGAAGCGCCACCTGCTGTCTAGAATGAGGCCCAGATATTTCATCTGGGCCTCAACCCCAACCCCTCCACGTAAATGTGGGCGTCAGGTGGGGGGCGCTGCCGGGGGCCGTGGAAGAACACGGCCTCCGGTTTGTGCAGCGCCACCCTCAAGCCCAGGCGGCGGATCCTTCCGGCCACTAAGGATCCGCCCGCCGATGCCAAACTGGCTGCCTCCCGGAAGGAGCTCCCGCGGGAAGTGAGGAGAGTGTCATCCGCGTAGCAGATGACACTCGTGCCTCGAAGGAGGGTTCCCCGCAGGAGCCAGTCGTAACCGACGCTCCACAGAAGAGGCCCAAGAACGGACCCCTGCGGAACGCCGGCCCCGACAGCGTATCGCCGGAGCTGGCCAGCCCCGTCTACGAGGAGGACAACACGGTCCCCCAAGTAGCTGGCCAGGAGGCCCCGCAAGTACAGGGGCACTCCGTGGAACCGGAGCGCTTCCAGGATGGTGGAGTGGGGGATGGAATTGAAGGCGTTGGCAATGTCGAATGACACAGCCAACACTCCATCCCCCACTCCCACCGCCTCTGTCACCTGGCCCTTTAAACGGGCCAGGGCGTCCACTGTCGAACGACCAGCTCGAAATCCGAACTGGGCGTCCGACAGGTCCGGTCCCACGCTCCGCAGATGCCGCTTGAGACGGCCCGCGATAATCCCCTCGAACATCTTACCGGCCTCGTCAAGCAAGACGATGGGCCGGTATGCCGAGGGGGAGTCCGCCGGCCGTCCCTCCTTCCGAAGGAGGCACAATTGGCCTTCCCGCCAAGGTTTCGGGAACCTCCCCGTCGCGAAGCACGCGCTGAAGAGGTCCCGAAACCTTCCCTCCATTTCGGTGGCCGCGATGGCCACCACCCGAGCGGGAACGCCGTCAGGGCCGGGGGCCGTCTTTTTGGCGCGGAGACGAAGAGTCGCCGCGCCAAATTCCTCCTCTGAGACCGGAGGAGGAGGAGCTTCCTCCTCCGGTCGAGCCTCCCCTCGTGGGGGGTCCATCACTGGTGGGGTGAAGTGCTGATCCCTGCGCGGGAACAGGGACCGCACCACCCCATCCAGGAGCGCTGGTTCGAGGGTCTCGGCAACCGGGGGACCAATGCGGCGCAGTTTGTTACGCGCCGCCTTATATGGCCTCCCGAATGGGTCGTTGTCGAGACCCTCCAACAGCTCGGCCCTCGCCGCGTCCTTAGCGGCGCCGATGGCCGATTTCCCCAGACCACCGACTTGGCATTCAGGTCTCCTAAAACGGAGACCTGACGTGGCGCCGTCCTCCCGATGACCGCCGTCAGGACCCCGAGGAAATCCTCGAAGTCCTGGAGAGGGCGGTTTGGGGAGAAGTAGAGCCCCACAAGGGCCAACCCTCCCCACGCGGCGGCCACGTATCCCGGTCCCCTCTCTAAGAGCGAGAGGGGAGGGGAGTCCGAGGAAGACCGCGCCACGATTGCCACCGAGCCGTCACTGTCTCCCAGCCAACTGCTGGGAGTATAGTACGGCTCGGCCACCACTGCCACATCCACCAACCACTCGGCCATTGACTGCACCAGTAAGTCCTGGGCAGCTCGGCAATGGTTGGTGTTTGCCTGCAGGATGCGATGGTCGGTACCCATTATTCGACCATCGCATCACCCTCGGCCACCGCCGCTGATGGGATATCAGCGGGGGAGGTGGCAGCAGTGGCAGGACGGCTTATAGCCGCCTGCGGCTTGCCCTTCTTAGAGGGGGGTCGGCATGAGCACGTGGTCCGCAGGGCGACCACTGTCGGCGCACGCCGCGCAATGCGGCTTGGCGGCCTCGCACGAGGCCGCCTTATGGCCCTGTTGCCCGCAGCGGAAGCACGTGTCCGCCCTGTCTACTGTGGACGGACACATGGCTCGGGTGTGGCCGATCCCCAAGCACTGGAAGCAGCGCATCGGTGCTGCCTCAAGCACCCGGATCACGGCCCGGCTAAAGCCCACTAAAAGCCGTCCTTGGCATTTTGCCTGGACGGCCAGCACTGCGGTGACTGGGCACTCCAGCCGGATAGAGCCCAGTCCACCGCGGCCGGGCCTAATGGCCCGAGCCTGCACCGCTGCGGGTTCGCAGCCTCCGGCCACTGCGATCGCCGCCACCACCTCCTCCTTGGTGACCGAGTCGTCGAGACCGGTCACCTCAATGGTGGTGGTTTTGGTCGGCCGCGCGACCTTTGCCACGTCTGAAAGGACCTCCCGCAGCTTGGCTGCGAAGAGGTCCGCATTTTTGCCGCCGTCCTTCCCCGGAAACTCGAACAAACGAGCTCCGGTTTGGGTCCGGCGGCAAACACCAATCCCCAACTCAGTGGGGTCCGTGGCGCTACGAGCCCGTCTTAGTACGGTCTCGTAGGTTACCCCCCTCTCCACGGCCTCAGGCACAATTGTCACGGTGACCGCCGCGGTTTTTGGAGGCACCAGCTTCGGGGCCTTTTTGGCTGCCAAGGAAGCCGCCGGGGCACCTGCCGGGGCAGCCGCTGGGGCAGCCGGGGCCTGGGCCGCCTTTTTGCCCTTTCCCTTTCCCTTCCTAACCACCTCTGACCAAGACTGATTGGCTGGGGTGGTGGAAGGGAGGAGGGCGTCTCCCTCCTGCACCTGGGAGGGTGCCGCACTGGGAACTTGCTCTGGCTGAGCGCCCGCACTCGTACCGGGGGGAGGCAGAGCCCCCGGGGATTTCTTCCCCTTGCCCTTGCCCTTTGAGGGCTTCGAGGCAACGGGAGCCGCTGTCGGCGTCTTGTCCGCCGCTAGGGGGGGACGGAGACGCGGCTCGGGCAGGAGCCGGTCCTCTATGCCCGCGAAGCAGGCACGGGTGAACGCCCTCTCCTCCATGACAACCTTGCGGAACAATTCCTCAAGGTTGGAGGAGGAGGAGGAGGGAACCGCTGCCGTCGGGGCCTTCGTTGGCGGGGCTGTGGCCTCAGCTGGGGCTGTGGTCAGCCAGCTTCACAAGAAGCTGGCTGACCTCCGCTTGCAGGCGGTCCACCCTCGCCTGCAGCTGCCGCGTCTCCTCTGACGCAGTGCGCTGCGTCAGTTCCGCTACAATGCCGTGCAGGCTACTTGCACGGCATTTGAGGGCCTTTTGAAAGGTCCCCTTTAGGTTGGAGGACTTGGAGGCGACCTCGACGATCTCCTCCATGTCCTCCTTCGCCAGCTGGGCCAGCTCCGCCACAGAGAGGCCGTCGAAAGTGGTGAGGGCCGAACCGTATCCGGCCCTCGCCTTGGTTGCGCGCGCCTGCCTTTCTTTCGCGGCAACCTTTTCTTCCAGGTCCAGCTCGAGCTCGGCCCGTCTGGCCAAGCCGAGCTGACGCTGGGCGTCCGCCAGACCCACATCATGGGCCTGAGAAGTCGTAGGCGAAGAAATCTTTGCCTGCCTCTTTTGTTTGGGCTTACCCTTGGCCGAGTCCGACGATCCCTCGGACCCGAGCCTCAGGTAGGCCCTCTTCAGGGTGCGGTCCGCAGCCACGCTACATACGGACGACGAGTCCCCGATCACGGACCCCATGTCCGAGTCGGAGTATTCGTCCTCCCCGCAGAAGCCTGCCACAGATGGTGCGCGGCTGGCCTCCGATGCCGAACACTCGTCCAAATGGCCCTGAGAAGGGCCCTTGGATTGGCCCTGAGAAGGGCCTTTTAGTTGGCCCTGAGAAGGGCCTTTTGGTTGGCCCTGAGAAGGGCCTTTTGGTTGGCCCTGAGAAGGGCCTTTTGGGACGAAACGCCCGGAAGCGTTCCGCAATGGCTTCGACATATCGGCAACCACAAAACCACAATAAAAATAAAAACCTCAATAAAATATAATAAAAACCCACGACAGAATAACACCCTCAATAAAATAAAAACCACAATAAAAGAATCCACTATAAACGCAATCGCCCTCAGATAAGATTAAAATCGCAAGATCGCGAAGTCACAGCGCTCGTTAGCCACCGGTCTGCCACTCCGTTACGGTGGTCAGACACGGCGTTGCCCGGGGAACACTACGAGGAAGTCAGCGCTGTGGGGTGTCCCCCAACCTAACCTAACCTTTTTTTTTTTTTGTTTACGCTGTGGGAATGCATTTACGCACCTTACCCCGAAGGGCGTGTGTGGGACTCGCCCAGCCGAAGCTGGGAATACCCACTAAACCCACAGCGGCACTCCGGCATCGCCATAGTGGCGGGGGAGTGGGAAACTAGCGCAGCCTGAGCTACCTCTCCCCCGCCGGCGAAACCCGCCTAGGAAGGCGGGCCCTCAATTGCCCCTCCTAGGAGGGGCCGTGGCTCCCGCGTGGTGAGCGATGTAAGGCGGGCGTCGGCCTCACGCCCGCCGCTCACCTCAGGGAGGGGAGAAAGCGGGCGAAATCCCGCCTTCTCCTGCCCCTACGCCGCCTGCGGAGCGCCGGAGCGAGGGGATCCTCCTCCCGCTCGCGCTCCGCGGCCTCCGATGGCTTCCTTCTGCGAGGTCGTGATGTCGCAGAAGGAAGCCATCGCCGCCCAGGCCTCCTCGCTCCCCACCATCGCTCTGACAATGGCGGGCAGCGAGAGGTCCCCTCCAACCGCCGTGACAAGATCGCGGCGCGGCACGGCCCATGACGGGCACACCGCGAGGGTGTGTTCCGCCGTGTCCTCCGCCGCGCCACAACCGTGGCACGACGGTGTCTCCTCTCGTCCTATCCGGTGCAGGCACCTGCCGAAGCAGCCGTGACCGGAGAGCACCTGCACCAGACGGAAGGAGAGGAACCCGTGACGCCTGTCGAGCCAGTCCTCCAGGACCGGCCCGACGGCGTCGAGGGTACGGCGGCCGAAGACGGCGGAGGCGAGGTCCCGCGTCCACTCCCGGACAAGAGCGACCCTCGCCTCCCGCCGGACGGCCTCCCTCAATGCGGGGGCCGGACGCTCGCCCAGCGCCCTGCGCCCCGCCGTCCACTCGTACACTCTGGCGAGCACCCACGCCTCGAGCTCCCAAGGCGGGGTGCCCGCCAGAGCGCACGCCTCTGCGAAGCCCACCGTGCGGTAGGCCCGCGATGCCCGCTGGGCGATGGCCCTTTGAGGCGACCGAAGGGCGGTGAGATTCTCCCTCCTACGGAGGGAGTCCGCCCAAATTGGGGCCCCATAAAGGGCCATACTCACGAAAGAATTATCCTAGCTTAACTTAACCTTTTTTTTTTTTTTTTTTTTTTTTTTTTTTTTTTTTTTTTTTTTTTTTTTTTTTTTTTTTTTTTGTTTACGCTGTGGGAATGCATTTACGCCCCTTACCCCGAAGGGCGTGTGTGGGACTCGCCCAGCCGAAGCTGGGAATACCCACTAAACCCACAGCGGCACTCCGGCATCGCCATAGTGGCGGGGGAGTGGGAAACTAGCGCAGCCTGAGCTACCTCTCCCCCGCCGGCGAAACCCGCCTAGTAAGGCGGGCCCTCAATTGCCCCTCCTAGGGAGGGGCCGTGGCTCCCGCATGGTGAGCGATGTAAGGCGGGCGTCAGCCTCACGCCCGCCGCTCACCTCAGGGAGGGAGAAAGCGGGCGAAATCCCGCCTTCTCCTCCCCCTACGCCGCCTGCGGGGCGCCGGAGCGAGGGGATCCTCCTCCCGCTCGCGCTCCGCTGCCTCCTTCTGCGACATCACGACCTCGCAGAAGGAGGCCATCGCCACCCAAGCCTCCTCGCTCCCCACCATCGCTCTGACGATGGCGGGCAGCGAGAGGTTCCCACCAACCGCCGTGACAAGACCGCGGCGCAGCACGGCCCACGACGGGCACACCGCGAGGGTGTGTTCCGCCGTGTCCTCCGCCGCGCCACAACCGTGGCACGACGGTGTCTCCTCTCGTCCTATCCGGTGCAGGTACCTGCCAAAGCAGCCGTGACCGGAGAGTACCTGCACCAGACGGAAGGAGAGGAACCCGTGACGCCTGTCGAGCCAGTCCCCCAGGACCGGCCCGATGGCGTCGAGGGTACGGCGGCCGAAGACGGCGGAGGCGGGGTCCCGCGTCCACTCCCGGACAAGAGCGACCCTCGCCTCCCGCCGGACGGCCTCCCTCAATTCGGGGGCCGGACGCCCTGCGCCCCGCCGTCCACTCGTACACTCTGGCGAGCACCCACGCCTCGAGCTCCCAAGGCGGGGTGCCCGCCAGAGCGCATGCCGAAGCGAAGCCTACCGTGCGGTAGGCCCGCGCTGCCCGCTGGGCGATGGCCCTTTGGGGCGCCCGAAGAGCGGTGGCATTCTCCCTCCTATGGAGGGAGTCCGCCCAAATGGGGGCCCCATAAAGGGCCATACTCCGCAGTATGCCGGCGTATAGACGCCGGCACCGCATGCTGGCCCTCCCATGTTCGGCATGAGCCATGAGAGGGCGTATGTTCAACCTAACCTAACCTTTTTTTTTTTTTTTTTTTTTTTGACGCTGTGGTAATGCATTTACGCACCTTACCCCGAAGGGCGTGTGTGGGACTCGCCCAGCCGAAGCCGGGAATACCCACTAAACCCACAGCGGCACAACCACATCGCCTGAGTGGCGGGGTCATGGGAAATGGCAGAGCCTGACTACCAATCCCCCGCCGGCGATTCCCGCCAAAAAGCAGGCCCACAATGGTCCCCCCATAAGGAGGGGCCGGACTGGGTACGTCTTCTAGTGCGAGAAGACGCAGCAGCCAAGGGTTTTTTAGCGAGGTGTCCTTCCTCTTAGCCCCACTCGTTTGCCCGGAGGCAAACGGGGCCCCCAGCTCCTCTCAATGAGGAGACCGGGTTGCCCGACGGTGACCCGGAGTTCGGGTCACGTCAGCCACCTCGAGTGGTGGCCGACCCGCCGCACGTGTGACCGCCGAAGCGGTCCCCGCATCTGGTTTTGGTCCGCGCCGGTAAACCGGTAACCCCCATATCTGGGGGCCGTTCCCCTATCCGCCACCTGGGGACGCGTCCGATGGCAGGCCAGAAACTGCACACGGAAACCTAACTTAACTAACCTAACTTTTTTTTTTTTTTTTTTTTTTTACGAGTGAAAATGCATTTACGCACCGTACCGTCGCTAGCTAGGCGAACGGCGTGTGTGGGACTCGCCCGGCCGGAGCCGGGAATACCCACTAAAGACACTCGGTTCCCTCGAGCCCTGCGTTGAGAGTGACCCGGGCTCGGCCCGGAGATCTAACTCCGGGCCACTCTCAGGGCTTACCGGCCTAGTTTAGGCCGGTTTCCGCGCCTAGGGAGGATTACCCGGGAACGGATAATCCCCAGACGTGGTGACCGGTGCAATGCGCGTGGGGAGCTACCCACACACGCTGGTCACACTCGGGGGCTAAAGGAGACGGGGGTACGTCCCCCGCCTTCTTCGCCCCGCCCGTCTACGCCGGAGGGGAGCGGCAAGAGCATCCTCTTCCCGCTCCCTCTCCGCTGCCTCCTTCTGCAAGAGGACGGTCTCGCAGAAGGAGGCGGCAGCCTCCCATGCACTCTCACTTTCAACCATGGCTCGCACCATGGTTGCCAGGGAGAGGCGTCCGCCTCCGAGCGCCGCAACGAGGTCGCGGCGCCCGTTTCGCCAGGCCGGGCACTCCAACAAGGTGTGCTCGGCCGTGTCGTCGAGAGAGTCGCAGTGGTGACACCGCGGCGACTCCTCCCGACGGGCTACACGGTGCAGGTAGTGACCGAAGCACCCGTGTCCGGTCAGTACCTGCACCAAGCGGTAGGTGAGGCTGCCATGCCGGCGCCCAACCCATCCCTCCAACACCGGACGAATCGCTCCAATCGTCCGGTGGCCGGCAGCTGGTGTGCGGAGTGCCTCCCTCCACCGACTCAGGGCCTCCCCCTGAGCCGCTGTTCTGACCCGCCTTACCTCCTCGAAGGCGGGTCGTTCCCCCCGTTCCCGGGCCGCGACACGGTGTCGATGCACCTGGGACAGAACCCGTGCATCGACCTCCCACGGCGGCGTGCCCGCAAGCACGCAGGCAGCCCCGTGGCTGACCGTGCGGTACGCCCGCACGGTCCGTGTCGCGATGACCCTCTGCGGCTTCCGCAGCAGGGCCACTGTGCGCCGGGAAAGGCACTCCGCCCACACCGGGGCTCCGTAGAGTGCCATCGACCGCACCACCCCGTGGTACAGCCGACGGCACGTCGAATTCGGCCCCCCCAAATTGGGGAGGAGCCGTCCGAGGGCGGCTGCGACAGAACACAGCCGCGGGGCGAGGAGCCTAAAGTGCTCCTCGAAATCCCAACGGGGATCCAGGATCAGGCCGAGGTACTTGATGTGCACCTCGACGGGAACCTGGACCCCCTCCACTCGGATACGGAGCCCCGGTGGGGTTCTGCGTCGCGGGGCGTGGAAGGCCATGGCCCTCGTCTTCGCGACGGCCACTTCCAGCCCCAGGAGGCGGATGCGTCGGACGACCAAGAGGTGCCGACCGACGCGAGGTGGACCGCCTCCTCCCACTCACGCGCCCTCACCGCGACCAGAGTGTCGTCCGCGAAGAGCGCGCCACGCAGAACCCAATTGTACCCCAGGTTCCAGAGCAGGGGACCAAGCACTGATCCCTGGGGTACACCTACCTTCATGGTCCACGACTGGACGCGACCCTCTGCGTCCTCGTATAGGATCTTCCTCTCGCAGAGGTAGTCCGACACGAGGGCGCAGAGGTAGAGGGGCACTTCGTGGAACTTCAGTGCCGCCTCTATGCATTCGTGGGGGAGGGTGTTGAACGCGTTCGCGATGTCTAACGACACCGCGACGACACCCTCACCCCTTGCTGTGGCCGCCTCAGTCCACCTCTTGAGGCGAGCCACCGCGTCCATCGTGGACCGGCCGGTCCGAAAGCCGTACTGGCAGTCCGCCAGCTGCGGTCCCCTGCTTTCCAGGTGCTCCTGGATGCGAGCGGCGAGAATCCTCTCGAAGCATTTGCCGCTCTCATCCAGGAGCACGACCGGCCTATAGCCCGACGGTGAGTCGGGGGGACGTCCGTCCTTACGAAGGAGGCACAGCCTGCCCACCCTCCATCTCCTGGGGAAGCGGCCCGTCGCGATGCATGTGTTCATGACCGCTCGGAGCCGATCCCCCAGGTGCTCCATTGCTAGTGCCAACACCTTCGCAGGGACGCCGTCCGGGCCCGGAGCCTTGTTTTTGGCTCGGAGCCTCTCCCTGACGGTGTCCAACTCACCGTCGGTTACGGGAGGCCCATCAGTCCACACCTCCAGAGTGGATGAGCTGGAGGCGGGCATCCTGGGGGGCGTGAAGGGCCCCGGGTTCGGAAACAGAGTTTCCAGGACCCTTCCCAATAAGGCTGGCTCCATACAGGAGGTGGAGGGTGCCGCTCCCTGCAGCTTCCCCCTCACCACCCTGTACGGCCTCCCCCAGGGGTCGCTGTCGAGGAGCGCCAGAAACTCCTCAGCGGCAGCGACCTTAGCCCTGCATATGGCGGTACGCAGGGCTCGATGGGCCTCTCTGTACGCCCGGCGAAGACCGTCCTCTTCGCCGGGCCCCCTTACGGCGCGCCTCCTGCACCTCAGGTAGGCGCGCCGTGCAGCCATACTGGCGGCACGCAGGTGAGCGAGTTCCTGCGTCCACCAGTATGTCTGCTTCCTCCGGCGGTAACCCCGGGCCCTCGGCATGGCGGCGCTGCAGACCACTTCGAGGTCCTCAGCGAGGAGGTCCGCCATGCCGTCCGCGTCTCCCGTGAGGTGGGCCGGCGGTTCGGCCCACGCTCTGAACACCGCCGCCTCCTCGGCGACGTCTCTGCGGAGGTGCGCAAGCGCCCACCTCGGGAACGAGGAGGCGCCTGCCGCGGGGCCCAGGTGGAGCGGGGCTGCAGGACCCGCCGTGGAGATCTCGAACCGGACGTACCTGTGATCCGAGATCTCCACCGCCGTCTCTACCCGCCAGTTCCGAATCCGGTTGGCCAGGGTCGAGGTGGCCAGGGTGACATCCACTATCGATTCACCCTGCCACCTCACGCACGTAGGGGTATTGCCCCGGTTGAGGACCTGGAGACCCAAGCAGTGGGCCCATTCCACCAGGTCCTCACCGAAAACGTTGGTGACGGGAGACCCCCAAGCACCATGCTTGGCATTAAAGTCTCCCGCCACCAACACGGGGCGTGGAGCCGCCCTCTGGACCGCCACTTCGACGGCGGCCAAGAGGCGCTCAAACTCGGCCCGGCTGCGATTGGGGGAGAAGTACGTGGAAATGACCACTAATCCCCCCCATTGCGCCGCCACGAACCCCGGCCCCCTCTCCCTAAGAACGAGAGGGGGGCCAGTGCTCGCAGCGGGTCTTGCGATCGCAGCCAGGCCATCCGATGACCCCAGCCAACCGGTAGACGCCGGAATGGAATGTGGCTCTGCCACCACCGCCAGATCCGCCCCCCACTCCGCCATGTCTTGGCACAACAGGTCCTGCGACCTGGCGGAGTGGTTGGCGTTGACTTGTAGTATGACACCGATGGACCTACTGGGCATTAGCAGTGTCCATCGGTGTCCCCTCCGTTGCGGTGGCCGCAGAGCCTCCTGTTGCGGTGGCCGCAGGGGCTGCCGCTGGTGGTCCCACTGTGGAGCGGCCCCGAACCGGTGGGGCATTGCAGGCGGAGCCGGCCATTCTGTGGCCGCTGGGTAGGCCCCTGTCTGTGCATACCGCACACTTCACAGGGGCCTGGCAGCCCCTGGCCATATGGCCCGCCTGACCGCACCGGAAGCAGAGGCCGCTCCTGTCCGCTTTGGACGGGCAGAGCGCCGCAGTGTGCCCCTTCTCCAGGCACCTGCGGCAGCGCATGGGGCGCTGCTCCAGCAGGTGGATGGAGGCGACGCTCCAGCCCGCCTCGATTTTGCCCCGTTCAGCAAGCCCTTTTGCGGCCTCTATGGGGCACGCCACACGGACGGAGCCCGTTCCCCTCGCCCCAATGGCAATGGAGCCGACCCGGATTTGGTCCGGATGGCATTCGGTCGCCGCGGCTAGGATCCCCTTCAGCTCCTCAGCCGTCAGCGACTCGTCGAGCCCTGCCATCCGGATCTCCGCCATCTTTGTGGGCCGGGACACGTCAGCCACCTCCCCAATCACCTCTGCCATTTTTTTGGCAAATGCGTCGGCCTGGGAGGGGGAGGTCTCCTTCGGCAGCTCTAGGAGGCGGGCTCCCGTCATGGTCCTCCTTATTTTTCCCGGCCTCAACCCGAGCTCCGTCATGTTTATGGCCGCCTTGGCCCTTTTGAGGGCATCCACGTACGTGGTGCCCCTACTTATCGCCTCCGGCTTGAGGGCCACGACGACGGCAGGCCTTTTCGGCACCTTAGGGACCTTCTTGGGGACCTTCTTGGGGGCCGCCGGTTTGGGCCCCTTAGGTTTCGGGCCCGGAGTGGGAGCACGGGCGGCGGCGGCCTTCGTCTTCTTCTTACGGACCACCGTGGCCCACGACTCCCTCTCCAGGACCAGAGGCTGCACCTCCTTGGGGCCTCCGGCGACCTGCTCCAGGGCGCGTTTCGGCTCAGGGGCAGGTGCCTCTGCCCCTCCGCGCCCGCTCGGTCCCTTCGGCTTCTTCGCCGGAGCCGGCCTCGCCTTCTTGGGCAGGTTAGCCGGCGGCATGAGTGTCGCCGGCTCTGCCTCTTGCCTCTCCCTCACCGGAGGCCGGCCCGATCGCCGGTCCATCAGCGTGCGCTGGAGGGTCTCCATGCCCCGGGCAAAATCGTCCCGGGTTATCTCAGTGCCCCCGGAGGGGGGGAGCCGCGGGGCCGACGCCGGGACTGGCTCCTGGGGCCGCTTCTTTGGCGAGCGAGGACCCTCTCTTTCCGAGAAGGCCCTGCGCAGACCGGCCACCTCCTTCTGTAGGGCCGACAGCTGCCCCTGCAGGCGCTTGTTGTCGGCCCTCAGCTTCCTTACCTCCTCGTCTTCTTTCCGGGAGGTCAGGGTCCTAACGGCTTCGAGCATTTTGCTCGTTGCATCCCTGATCTCCCGGATGCACGTTCCCTTCAGGTTCTTAGATTTTCTAAGAACCCCCTCAATGACTGCCGCCCCTTCCTCAGCCTTCGTCCGAAGGTCACTGGGTGCAGCCATTGAGGGGCTGCTCCTTCCTTCTTGTCCCGCGGAATGGGCTTCACCCTCGGAATCCGTTAGAGTGGACTCCGTGTCCGATGGCCCACTCTTTAAAAATCTCCTGGCCTGGGAGAGCCCCACCGAATGGTGGGACCCGCCCCTGCCAGCACCCTTCCTCAGGATCTTGGAAGCTGGTCTGTCCGGGCTTCCGGATCCAGCTCCCTCACCTTCTGACGCGCTGCCTGACCAGTGCTTCCGTGAGGCCTTCTTTCTTCCCCCCTCGGAACCACCATGGGCAGACGGCGTGTCTCGTCCTCCCTCGCTCGATGTCAGCGAAACCACCGACATTCGTCCAGTGGCACCGGTGGCATCAATCTCCGCCATCCTCCTAACCGTTTCGTTTCCTTCCGTATTGCTTTCCAAGTCCGAAGTAGATCGCCTAAGGTCGTCTTTTTTATTTTTTCCAGTCCGTTTTGTTGTTGTTTGTTTTGTTGTTTTTTTGTCTTCCATATTTGTACCCACGAGAATTAGCGTATTAAATGTCAACACAAGAGCAGAGCGTCGTACTCCAGGTAAGCCTACATACTGTAGAGGGCGGCAGGTATCTACAGTGGGGAGCTCTAACGACTGGACTTCCTCCAGCCATTCATCCTCTCGCCGAGCCCCCAAAACTTAGGATTAGATTGCAATGTTCGACGGATTACTAGTCCGTCAGGTCTGCAATAACCTAGAGACGGGATATGCCGCCCGTGGTTCGGCCGTTTTATAGAGGTGTCCCCTCGTGGCCCGGACAAACGCCCCGACAGCCCCCGGTCCCCGAAGGGATTACGGTATACCCCAGCATGCATCCACTTCGACTCTGCTTAACAGAGTGGAAGGGGATGCATGCGAACCCCTAATAGCCAGGTTCCCATCAACGACCATCAAAGATGATCGGTGATTGAAACCTGGCCCTTCCCCGTGTGAAGTATTAGCCGCCGGACCCAAGAGTCCACCAGAACTCGGTGGGCAGTTGGGGCCGGCGTTGCCCAGGGTGCGCCACGTGGAGGCTCTTCGACTAGCACCCCAACCTAACCTAACCTTTTTTTTTTTTTTTTTTTTTTTTTTTTTTTTTTTTTTTTTTTTGTACGAGTGAAAATGCATTTACGCACCGTACCGTCGCTAGCTAGGCGAACGGCGTGTGTGGGACTCGCCCGGCCGGAGCCGGGAATACCCACTAAAGACACTCGGTTCCCTTCCAGCCCTGCGTTGAGAGTGACCCGGGCTCGGCCCGGAGATCTAACTCCGGGCCACTCTCAGGGCTTACCGGCCTAGTTTAGGCCGGTTTCCGCGCCTAGGGAGGATTACCCGGGAACGGATAATCCCCAGACGTGGTGACCGGTGCAATGCGCGTGGGGAGCTACCCACACACGCTGGTCACACTCGGGGGCTAAAGGAGACGGGGGTACGTCCCCCGCCTTCTTCGCCCCGCCCGTCTACGCCGGAGGGGAGCGGCAAGAGCATCCTCTTCCCGCTCCCTCTCCGCTGCCTCCTTCTGCAAGAGGACGGTCTCGCAGAAGGAGGCGGCAGCCTCCCATGCACTCTCACTTTCAACCATGGCTCGCACCATGGTTGCCAGGGAGAGGCGTCCGCCTCCGAGCGCCACAACGAGGTCGCGGCGCTTGTTTCGCCAGGCCGGGCACTCCAACAAGGTGTGCTCGGCCGTGTCGTCGAGAGAGTCGCAGTGGTGACACCGCGGCGACTCCTCCCGACGGGCGACACGGTGCAGGTAGTGACCGAAGCACCCATGTCCGGTCAGTACCTGCACCAAGCGGTAGGTGAGGCTGCCATGCCGGCGCCCAACCCATCCCTCCAACACCGGACGAATCGCTCCAATCGTCCGGTGGCCGGCAGCTGGTGTGCGGAGTGCCTCCCTCCACCGACTCAGGGCCTCCCCCCGAGCCGCTATTCTGACCCGCCTTACCTCCTCGAAGGCGGGTCGTTCCCCCCGTTCCCGGGCCGCGACACGGTGTCGATGCACCTGGGATAGAACCCGTGCATCGACCTCCCACGGCGGCGTGCCCGCGAGCACGCAGGCAGCCCCGTGGCTGACCGTGCGGTACGCCCGCACGGTCCGTGTCGCGATGACCCTCTGCGGCTTCCGCAGCAGGGCCACTGTGCGCCGGGATAGGCACTCCGCCCACACCGGGGCTCCGTAGAGTGCCATCGACCGCACCACCCCATGGTACAGCCGACGGCACGCCGAATTCGGCCCCCCCAAATTGGGGAGGAGCCGTCCGAGGGCGGCTGCGACAGAACACAGCCGTGGGGCGAGGAGCCTAAAGTGCTCCTCGAAATCCCAACGGGGATCCAGGATCAGGCCGAGGTACTTTATATGCACCTCGACGGGAACCTGGACCCCCTCCACCCGGATACGGAGCCCCGGTGGGGTCCTGCGTCGCGGGGCGTGGAAGGCCATGGCCCTCGTCTTCGCGACGGCCACTTCCAGCCCCAGGAGGCGGATGCGTCGGACGACCAATGAGGTGCCGACCGACGCGAGGTGGACCGCCTCCTCCCACTCACGCGCCCTCACCGCGACCAGAGTGTCATCCGCAAAGCAGACGACATCCATCCGCGGCAAGAGCGCGCCACGCAGAACCCAATTGTACCCCAGGTTCCAGAGCAGGGGACCAAGCACTGATCCCTGGGGCACACCTACCTTCATGGTCCACGACTGGACGCGACCCTCTGCGTCCTCGTACAGGATTTTCCTCTCGCAGAGGTAGTCCGACACGAGGGCGCAGAGGTAGAGGGGCACTTCGTGGAACTTCAGTGCCGCCTCTATGCATTCGTGGGGGAGGGTGTTGAACGCGTTCGCGATGTCTAACGACACCGCGACGACACCCTCACCCCTTGCTGTGGCCGCCTCAGTCCACCTCTTGAGGCGAGCCACCGCGTCCATCGTGGACCGGCCGGTCCGAAAGCCGTACTGGCAGTCCGCCAGCTGCGGTCCCCTGCTTTCCAGGTGCTCCTGGATGCGAGCGGCGAGAATCCTCTCGAAACATTTGCCACTCTCATCCAGGAGCACGACCGGCCTATAGCCCGACGGTGAGTCGGGGGGACGTCCGTCCTTGCGAAGGAGGCACAACCTGCCCACCCTCCATCTCCTGGGGAAGCGGCCCGTTGCGATACATGTATTCATGACCGCTCGGAGCCGATCCCCCAGGTGCTCCATGGCTAGTGCCAACACCTTCGCAGGGACGCCGTCCGGGCCCGGAGCCTTGTTCTTGGCTCTGAGCCTCTCCCTGACGGAGTCCAACTCACCGTCGGTTACGGGAGGCCCATCGGTCCACACCTCCAGAGTGGACGAGCTGGAGGCGGGCATCCTGGGGGGCGTGAAGGGCCCCGGGTTCGGAAACAGAGTTTCCAGGACCCTTCTTAGTAGGCCTGGCTCCATACAGGAGGTGGAGGGTGCCGCTCCCTGCAGCTTCCCCCTCACCACCCTGTACGGCCTTCCCCAGGGGTCGCTGTCGAGGAGCGCCAGAAACTCCTCAGCGGCAGCGACCTTAGCCCTGCATATGGCGGTACGCAGGGCTCGATGGGCCTCTCTGTACGCCCGGCGAAGACCGTCCTCTTCGCCGGGCCCCCTTACGGCGCGCCTCCTGCACCTCAGGTAGGCGCGCCGTGCAGCCATACTGGCGGCACGCAGGTGAGCGAGTTCCTGCGTCCACCAGTATGTCTGCTTCTTCCGGCGGTAGCCCTGGGCCCTCGGCATGGCGGCGCTGCAGACCACTTCCAGGTCCTCAGCAAGGAGGTCCGCCATGCCGTCCGCGTCTCCAGTGAGGTGGGCCGGTGGTTCGGCCCACGCTCGGAACACCGCCGCCTCCTCGGCGATGTCCCTTCGGAGGTGCGCAAGCGCCCACCTCGGGAAAGAGGAGGCGCCTGCCGCTGGGCCCAGGTGGAGCGGGGCTGCAGGACCCGCCGTGGAGATCTCGAACCGGACGTACCTGTGATCCGAGATCTCCACCGCCGTCTCTACCCGCCAGTTCCGGATCCGGTTGGCCAGGGTCGAGGTGGCCAGGGTGACATCCACTATCGACTCACCCTGCCACCTCACGCACGTTGGGGTATTGCCCCGGTTGAGGACCTGGAGACCCAAGCAGTGGGCCCATTCCACCAGGTCCCCACCGAAAACGTTGGTGACGGGAGACCCCCAAGCACCATGCTTAGCATTAAAGTCTCCCGCCACCAACACAGGGCGTGGAGTCGCCCTCTGGACCGCCACTTCGACGGCGGCCAAGAGGCGCTCAAACTCGGCCCGGCTGCGATTGGGGGAGAAGTACGTGGAAATGACCACTAATCCCCCCCATTGCGCCGCCACGAACCCCGGCCCCCTCTCCCTAAGAACGAGAGTGGGGCCAGTGCTCGCGGCGGGTCTTGCGATCGCAGCCAGGCCATCCGATGACCCCAGCCAACCGGTAGACGCCGGGATGGAATGTGGCTCTGCCACCACCGCCAGATCCGCCCCCCACCCCGCCATGTCCTGACACAGCAGGTCCTGTGACGCGGCGGAGTGGTTGACGTTGACCTGCAGGATGACACCGATGGACCTACTGGGCATTAGCAGTGTCCATCGGTGTCCCCTCTGTTGCGGTGGCCGCAGAGCTTTCTGTTATTGTGGCCGCCGAGCCGGCCGCGGGTGGTCCCGCTACAGGGCGGCCCCGAACCGGTGGCGCGTTGCAGGAGGAACCGGCCATTTTGTGGCCGCTGGGTAGACCCCTGTCCGCGCACAGCGCGCACTTTACAGGGGCCCTGCAGCCCGCAGCCAAGTGGCCCTCCTGCCCGCACCGGAAGCACTGGCGGCTTCTGTCCTTAGTGGACGGGCAGAGCGCCGCAGTATGCCCCCTCTCCATGCACCTGCGGCAGCGCATGGGGCGCTGATCCAGCAGGTGAACGGAGGCGGCGCTCCAGCCAACGGTCACCCTGCCCCTCTCCGCCAGCACTTTTGCGGCCTCTATGGGGCACGACACTCTAACAGAGCCCGTGCCCCACGCTCCCGGCGCTATGGTGCCCACCCGAAATTGTTCGGGAGGGCACTTGGCCACCTCTGCCAAGACGGCCCTCACTTCCTCGGGCGTGAGGGACTCGTCCAGCCCCCCCACGCGGACCTCCGCCATCTTGGTGGGCCGGGTTACCTCGGCCACCTCCCCGATCACCTCGACCAGTTTCTTGGCCAAGGTGTCGGCCTGGGAGGGGGAGGTTTCTTTCGGGAGCTCCAATAGGACGGCTCCCGTCATCGACCTCCTGAGTCTACCCGACCCCACCCCGAGTTCGGTCACATTAATGGCCGCCCTCGCCTTCCTGATGGCGTCCACGTAGGTGGCTCCTTCCCTCAGCGCCTCTGGCTTCAGGGACATGAGCACCGCGGGCCTTTTCGGTGCCTTTGGCTTTTTGGGCTTCTTCGACCCAGCCGTCTTCGCCCCTGATTTGGGCTTCTGGCCCGGAGCAGGAGCCGGGGCATTAGTGGCCTTCTTTTTGGTCTTTTTGACCACCGTTGCCCACGACTCCTTTTCCACAAGGAGGGGTTGTTCCTCCCTCGAGCCGCCAGCAACCTGCTCCACTGCGCGTGCCGGCCCGGGGGCAGGACCTTCCTCTGTCCTTGCGCGCCCGCTCGGTTCCTTGGCCTTTTGCGGCCTGGCCTTTTTAGGCAGGTTGGCCGGCGGCATCAGTGTCGCCGGCTCCTGCCCTCGTCTCTCCTTCTCTGAGGGCTGGCTCGCCCTCCTGTCAGCCGCCAGGGAGGGGCGGTGGGACCGCGCCGGCAGCAGGCGGCCGTCCTTCTCGAGGCCCTCCAGCTGCGCTTTGATGAACCCACCCAGGTGGTCCATCAGCGTGCGCTGGAGGGTCTCCATGCCCCGGGCAAAAACGTCCGGCGTTATGCCCTCGGAAGGGGGCTGCGGAACCGGCTCCGGGACCAGCTGCTGGGGCCGCTTCTTTTTAGAGCGAGGGCTTTCTCCTTCCGAGAAAGCCCTACGCAGAGCAGCCACCTCTTTCTGCAGGGCCAAAAGCTGCCCTTGCAGGCGCTTGTTGTCGGCCCTCAGTCTTTTAACCTCATCGTCCTCCGTCCGGGAGGCCAGGGATTTGACCGCTTCGAGCATTTTGCTCGTTGCATCCCTGATCTCCCGGATGCTAGTCCCCTTTAAATTTTTGGATTTTTTGAGGACCCCCTCAATGGCTGCCGCCCCCTCCTCAGCCTTCGACCTAAGGTCGCTGGGTGCAGCCATCGAGGGGCTACTCCCTCCATCTTGTCCCGCAGTGCGGGATTCGCCATCGGAGTCCGTCAGCGTGGCTTCCGAGTCCGATGGCCCATCCTTCAGGAATTGTCTGGCTCGGGAGAGTCCCACAGAATGTTGGGATCCGCCCCTGCCAGCACCCTTCTTCAGGATCTTGGGAGCCGGTCTATCCGGACTTCCGGACCCAGCTCCCTCACCTTCCGATGCACTGTTTGCCCAGCGCTTCCGCGAGGAATCGCTCCGGACAGACACTGCATCACTCTCCCTCTCGCTTGACGCCACCCTGATCACCGCCGATCGTCCGGTGGGCGTCTCGCTCCTATCCTCCTCATTGCGACTTGCATCACTGAGCAAGTCGTTCACGGCTTGCCTTAAGGCGTTGGTGTTTGCCGTTCCTTTTGTTGGTTTTGTTGTTTTTTTTTGTTGTTTAAAATTCTCCATAACTATTCCCACGAGTCTTAGCGGTTTGAAAGTCAACACAAGAGCAGAGCGTCGTACTCCAGGTAAGCCTACATACTGTAGAGGGCGGCAGGTATCTACAGTAGGGAGCTCTAACGACTGGACTTCCTCCAGCCATTCATCCTCTCGCCGAGCCCCCAAAACTTAGGATTGGATTGCAATGTTCGACGGATTACTAGTCCGTCAGGTCTGCAATAACCTAGAGACGGGATATGCCGCCCGTGGTTCGGCCGTTTTATAGAGGTGTCCCCTCGTGGCCCGGACAAACGCCCCGACAGCCCCCGGTCCCCGAAGGAATTACGGTATACCCCAGCATGCATCCACTTCGACTCTGCTTAACAGAGTGGAAGCGGATGCATGCGAACCCCTAATAGCCAGGTTCCCATCAACGACCATCAAGGATGATCGGTGATTGAATCCCGGCCCTTCCCCGTGTGAAGTATTAGCCGCCGGACCCAAGAGTCCACCAGAACTCGGTGGGCAGTTGGGGCCGGCGTTGCCCAGGGTGCGCCACGTGGAGGCTCTTCGACTAGCACCCTAACCTAACCTAACCTAACCTAACCTAACCTAACCTAACCTAACCTAACCTAACCTAACCTAACCTAACCTAACCTAACCTAACCTAACCTAACCTAACCTAACCTAACCTAACCTAACCTTTTTTTTAAAGCGGCACTCCGGCATCGCCATAGTGGCGGGGGAGTGGGAAACTAGCGCAGCCTGAGCTACCTCTCCCCCGCCGGCGAACCCCGCCTAAAAAGGCGGGCCCTCAATTGCCCCTCCCAGGGAGGGGCCGTGGCTCCCACGTGGTGAGCGATGTAAGGCGGGCGTCGGCCTCACGCCCGCCGCTCACCTCAGGGGGGGAGAAAGCGGGCAAAATCCCGCCTTCTCCTGCCCCTACGCCGCCTGCGGAGCGCCGGAGCAAGGGGATCCTCCTCCCGCTCGCGCTCCGCGGCCTCCTTCTGCGACATCACGACCTCGCAGAAGGAGGCCATCGCCACCCAAGCCTCCTCGCTCCCCACCATCGCTCTGACGATGGCGGGCAGCGAGAGGTCCCCTCCTACCGCCGCGACAAGATCGCGGCGCGGCACGGCCCACGACGGGCACACCGCGAGGGTGTGTTCCGCCGTGTCCTCCGCCGCGCCGCAACCGTGGCACGACGGTGTCTCCTCTCGTCCTATCCGGTGCAGGTACCTGCCGCAGCAGCCGTGGCCGGAGAGCACCTGCACCAGACGGAAGGAGAGGAAACCGTGACGCCTGTCGAGCCAGTCCTTCAGGACCGGCCCGATGGCGTCGAGGGTACGGCGGCCGAACACCGCGGAGGCGAGGTCCCGCGTCCAATGCTGGACGATGGCGTCCCTCGCCTCCCGGCGGACGGCTTCCCTCACTTCTGGGGCCGGACGCTCGCCCGGCGCCCTGCGCCCCGCCGTCCACTCGTACACTCTGGCGAGCACCCACGCCTCGAGCTCCCAAGGCGGGGTGCCCGCCAGAGCGCATGCCGAAGCGAAGCCTACCGTGCGGTAGGCCCGCGCTGCCCGCTGGGCTATGGCCCTTTGGGGCGCCCGAAGGGCGGTGATATTCTCCCTCCTTTTGAGGGAATCCGACCAAATGGGGGCCCCATAAAGGGCCATACTCCGCAATATGCCGGCGTACAGACGCCGGCACCGCATGCTCGGCCCTCCCATGTTCGGCATGAGCCATGAGAGGGCGTCCGCAGCTTTCAGCAGGCGCGACGACAGCCCGCTAAAGTGCGGGCCGAAGCGCCACCTGCTGTCTAGAATAAGGCCCAGATATTTCATCTGGGCCTCAACCCCAACCCTCACCCCCTCCACGTAAATGTGGGCGTCAGGTGGGTGGCGCTGCCGGAGGCCGTGAAAGAACACGGCCTCCGTTTTGTGCAGCGCCACCCTCAGGCCCAGGCGGCGGATCCTCCCGGCCACTAAGGATCCGCCCGCCGACGCCAAACTGGCTGCCTCCCTGAAGGTGCTCCCGCGGGAAGTGAGGAGAGTGTCATCTGCTACGCAGATGCGTGCCTCGAAGGAGGGTTCCCCGCAGGAGCCAGTCATAACCGACGTTCCACAGAAGAGGCCCTAGAACGGACCCCTGTGGAACGCCGGTTTCCACATCGTATCTCCGGAGCTGGCCAGCCCCGTCTACGAGGAGGACAGCACGGTCCTCCAGGTAGCTGGCCAGGAGGCCCCGCAAGTAAAGGGGCACTCCGTGGAACCGGAGCGCCTCCAGGATGGTGGGGTGGGGGATGGAGTTGAAGGCGTTGGCAATGTCGAATGACACAGCCAACACTCCATCCCCCACTCCCACCGCCTCTGTCACCTGGCCCTTTAAACGGGCCAGGGCGTCCACTGTCGAACGGCCAGCTCGAAATCCGAACTGGGCGTCCGACAGGTCCGGTCCCACACTCCGTAGATGACGGTTGAGGCGGCCGGCGATGATCCCCTCGAACATTTTACCGACCTCATCGAGCAAAACGATTGGCCGGTATGCCGAGGGCGAGTCCGCCGGCCGTCCCTCCTTGTGGAGGAGGCATAATTGGCCTTCCCGCCAAGGTTTCGGGAACCTCCCCGACGCGAAGCACGCGCTGAAGAGGTCCCGAAACCTTCCCTCCATTTCGGTGGCCGCGATGGCCACCACCCGAGCTGGAATGCCGTCCGGGCCGGGAGCCGTCTTTTTGGCGCGGAGACGAAGAGTCGCCGCGCCAAATTCCTCCTCTGAGACCGGAGGAGGAGGAGCTTCCTCCTCCGGTCGAGCCTCCCCTCGTGGGGGGTCCATCACCGGTGGGGTGAAGTGCGGATCCCTGCGCGGAAACAGGGACCGCACCACCCCATCTAGGAGCGCTGGTTCGAGGGTCTCAGCAACCGGGGGACCAATGCGGCGCAGTTTGTTACGCGCCGCCTTATATGGCCTCCCGAATGGGTCGTTGTCGAGACCCTCCAACAGCTCAGCCCTCGCCGCGTCCTTAGCGGCGCCGATGGCCGATTTGAAGGCCGCCCTCGCCTCTACGTATCTGGCGTAGAGGCGGTCCTCGTCGGCCTGATCTCGTCGGCGCCGCCGACGCGATCGCGCGTAGGCCCGCCGTGCCGCCACGCAGGTGGCCCGCAGCTCCGCCAACTCCTCCGACCACCAATAAACGGCGCGTCGGGGAGGCGGACGTCTCGACCGAGGCATGCTGGCGTTGCATACCTCGGTCAATGACCCCCTCAATCGGGCCGCCGCCGCGTCCACGTCCAGGACGTCCACGCCGGGACCTGGCCAAAGCCAGTCCTGGACGAACGCGGCCTCCCTTGCCGCCTCCCGATCCAGGTGGGTCAGAGCCCACCTTGGAAACGGGGATCGGCCCGACGATGAGGGGGTGCTGCGGCGCCCCTGTGGATTCTGGGGGGAGATCTCGAATCGCACGTAGCGGTGATCCGAGATCGTCTCCCCCAGTTCCACCCTCCAGTTCTGAATGCGGGCGGCCAGTGCGGGCGTGGCGAAGGTGAGGTCCACTATGGACCCACCCTGCCGCCGCACGCACGTCTGGACGCTCCCCCTATTCAGGAGAGAGAGACCAGACGTGGCCGCCCACAACTCGACCGCCCGTCCGCGGTTGTCGGTGGCCGGGTTTCCCCAGACCACCGACTTGGCATTCAGGTCTCCCAAAACGGAGACCTGACGTGGCGCCGTCCTCCCGATGACCGCCGTCAGGACCCTGAGGAAATCCTCGAAGTCCTGGAGAGGGCGGTTTGGGGAGAAGTAGACCCCCACAAGGGCCAACCCTCCCCACGCGGCGGCCACGTATCCCGGTCCCCTCTCTAAGAGCGAGAGGGGAGGGGAGTCCGAGGAAGACCGCGCCACGATTGCCACCGAGCCGTCACTGTCTCCCAGCCAACTGCTGGGAGTATAGTACGGCTCGGCCACCACTGCCACATCCACCAACCACTCGGCCATTGACTGCACCAGTAAGTCCTGGGCAGCTCGGCAGTGGTTGGTGTTTGCCTGCAGGATGAGATGGTCGGTACCCATTATTCGACCATCGCATCACCCTCGGCCACCGCCGCTGATGGGATATCAGCGGGGGAGGCCTAACCTTTTTTTTTTTTATACGAGTGAAAATGCGTTACGCACCGTACCCGCCGCTAGCTAGGCGACAGGCGTGTGTGGGACTCGCCCGGCCGGAGCCGGGAATACCCACTAAAAACACTCGGTTCCCTCGAGCCCTGCGTTGAGAGTGACCCGGGCTCGGCCCGAAGATCTGACTCCGGGCCACTCTCAGGGCTTACCGGCCTAATGTAGGCCGGTTACCGCGCCTAGGGAGGATTACCCGGGAATGGATAATCCCCAGACGTGGTGACCAGTGCAATGCGCGTGCGGGAGCTACCCACACACGCTGGTCACACTCGGGGGCTAAAGGAGACGGGGGTTCGTCCCCCGCCTTCTTCGCCCCGCCCGTCTACGCCGGATGGGAGCGGCAAGAGCATTCTCTTCCCGCTCCCTCTCCGCTGCCTCCTTCTGCAAGAGGACGGTCTCGCAGAAGGAGGCGGCAGCCTCCCATGCACTCTCTCTTTCAACCATGGCTCGCACCATGGTTGCCAGGGAGAGGCTTCCGCCTCCGAGCGCCGCAACGAGATCGCGGCGCTCGTTTCGCCAGGCCGGGCACTCCACCAAGGTGTGCTCGGCCGTGTCGTCGAGAGAGTCACAGTGGTGACACCGCGGCAACTCCTCCCGACGGGCGACACGGTGCAGGTAGTGACCGAAGCACCCATGTCCGGTCAGTACCTGCATCAAGCGGTAGGTGAGGCTGCCATGCCGGCGCCCAACCCATCCCTCCAACACCGGACGAATCGCTCCAATCGTCCGGTGGCCGGCAGCTGGTGTGCGGAGTGCCTCCCTCCACCGACTCAGGGCCTCCCCCTGAGCCGCTATTCGGACCCGCCTTACCTCCTCGAAGGCGGGTCGTTCCCCCCGTTCCCGGGCCGCGACACGGTGTCGATGCACCTGGGACAGAACCAGGGCATCGACCTCCCACGGCGGCGTGCCCGCGAGCACGCAGGCAGCCCCATGGCTGACCGTGCGGTACCCCGCACGGTCCGTGTCGCGATGATCCTCTGCGGCTTCCGCAGCAGGGCCACTGTGCGCCGGGAAAGGCACTCCGCCCACACCGGGGCTCCGTAGAGTGCCATCGACCGCACCACACCATGGTACAGCCGACGGCACGCCGAATTCGGCCCCCCCAAATTGGGGAGGAGCCGTCCGAGGGCGGCTGCGACAGAACACAGCCGCGGGGCGAGGAGCCTAAAGTGCTCCTCGAAATCCCAACGGGGATCCAGGATCAGGCCGAGGTACTTGATGTGCACCTCGACGGGAACCTGGACCCCCTCCACCCGGATACGGAGCCCCGGTGGGGTTCTGCGTCGCGGGGCGTGGAATGCCATGGCCCTCGTTTTCTCGAGGGCCACTTCCAGCCCCAGGAGGCGGATGCGTCGGACGATCAGAGAGGTGCCGACCGACGCGAGATGGACCGCCTCCTCCCACTCGCGCGCCCTCACCGCGACCATGGTGTCGTCCGCGAAACAGACCACATCCATTCGCGGCAAGAGCGCGCCACGCAGAACCCAGTTGTACCCCAGGTTCCAGAGCAGGGGACCAAGCACTGATCCCTGGGGTACTCCTACCTTCATGGTCCACGACTGGACGCGACCCTCTGCGTCCTCGTATAGGACCTTCCTCTCGCAGAGGTAGTCCGACACGAGGGCGCAGAGGTAGAGGGGCACTTCGTGAAATTTTAGTGCCGCCTCTATGCATTCGTGAGGGAGGGTGTTGAACGCGTTCGCGATGTCTAACGACACCGCGACGACACCCTCACCCCTTGCTGTGGCCGCCTCAGTCCACCTCTTGAGGCGAGCCACCGCGTCCATCGTGGACCGGCCGGTCCGAAAGCCGTACTGGCAGTCCGCCAGCTGCGGTCCCCTGCTTTCCAGGTGCTCCTGGATGCGAGCGGCGAGAATCCTCTCGAAGCATTTGCCGCTCTCATCCAGGAGCACGACCGGCCTATAGCCCGACGGTGAGTCGGGGGGACGTCCGTCCTTGCGAAGGAGGCACAGCCTGCCCACCTTCCATCTCCTGGGGAAGCGGCCCGTCGCGATGCATGTATTCATGACCGCTCGGAGCCGATCCCCCAGGTGCTCCATGGCTAGTGCCAACACCTTCGCAGGGACGCCGTCCGGGCCCGGAGCCTTGTTCTTGGCTCTGAGCCTCTCCCTGACGGAGTCCAACTCACCGTCGGTTACGGGAGGCCCATCGGTCCACACCTCCAGAATGGATGAGCTGGAGGTGGGCATCCTGGGGGGCGTGAAGGGTCCCGGGTCCGGAAACAGAGTTTCCAGGACCCTTCTCAATAGGGCTGGCTCCATACAGGAGATGGGGGGTGCCGCTCCCTGCAGCTTCCCCCTCACCACCCTGTACGGCCTCCCCCAGGGGTCGCTGTCGAGGAGTGCCAGAAACTCCTCAGCAGCAGCGACCTTTGCCCTGCATATGGCGGTACGCAGGGCTCGATGGGCCTCTCTGTACGCCCGGCGAAGACCGTCCTCTTCGCCGGGCCCCCTTACGGCGCGCCTCCTGCACCTCAGGTAGGCGCGCCGTGCAGCCATACTGGCGGCACGCAGGTGAGCGAGTTCCTGCGTCCACCAGTATGTCTGCTTCCTCCGGCGGTAGCCCCGGGCCCTCGGCATGGCGGCGCTGCAGACCACTTCCAGGTCCTCAGCGAGGAGGTCCGCCATACCGTCCGCGTCTCCAGTGAGGTGGGCCGGCGGTTCAGCCCACGCTCGGAACACCGCCGCCTCCTCGGCGACGTCCCTGCGGAGGTGCGCAAGCGCCCACCTCGGGAATGAGGAGGCGCCTGCCGCGGGGCCCAGGTGGAGGGGGGCCGCAGGACCCGCCGTGGAGATCTCGAACCGGACGTACCTGTGATCCGAGATCTCCACCGCCGTCTCTACCCGCCAGTTCCGGATTCGGTTGGCCAGGGTCGAGGTGGCCAGGGTGATATCCACTATCGATTCACCCTGCCACCTCACGCACGTCGGGGTGTTGCCCCGGTTGAGGACCTGGAGACCCAAGCAGTGGGCCCATTCCACCAGGTCCTCACCGAAACCGTTCGTGACGGGAGACCCCCACGCGCCATGCTTGGCGTTGAAGTCTCCCGCCACCAACACGGGGCGTGGAGCCGCCCTCTGGACGGGGGGGGGAGGCCTAACCTAACCTAACCCAGTCTGGCTTGAGCTGCCGCCCCGAACGCCACGTTTAACCCGCGCTCCGTCAGATTAACCCGATAAAAATTGCCAAAAGTGGTAAAAGTTTTGAAAAGTTATACGTGTTATATATTAAAACACGCGCCGTGACGCGACGAGTGCAGTGGTGCAAAAATTATTGAAATCGAGTGAAAATTGGGGGAGTTTTCGCGGAAAAACCCCAATTTTAGTGTAAAAAATACTATAAAGTGAGATTATCTCACAAACTAGATCGGTGAGGGTGTGTTTTTATAGTGTTTTCCGGTCCGCCTTATCAGGATCTACAGGGTGGAGGTAACCCCCGATTTTTCCCGCGCTCGTGCGAGGAAATAGGGAGGTTTTTCCGGCTGGAGGAAAAAACGTGGTCCCCCTATACAGGACCAAAAACCACCCCTAATATATGCAGGAGGAGCGGATCAGTCTGTAGATTGCAGAACTGTAAAATTTTCCTGGAAAAAGCAACCCCCAGTGAGAAAAAAAGTGATAGTAATAAATTACAAACAATAGTGCGGTTGCCAAAGTGCTGGACCTTATTTGCATAATTAATTAATCAAAATTATCAGCGACGACCCCATCCAAAAATTTTACAGAAGAAAGGAACTATAATCAAGAGTGGTGACAAAAAAAGGGAAATAATTTGGACTAAAAAGTGAGTAATAAATAAATATTTTCCGAACTGAGCAAAAATTTCCCACTGCAAAGTTAAGTTTGTCTAGTCCAGTTTTTGACAATTTTTTACATTAAAGTGCCTATATATTTTAAAAAAATTAAAAGTGATATCTATAGATAGTAGTTCAGCCACCTTGTTAAAAAATTTTTATTGAAATCGGTCGTCGGACGAGGGAGATACAGCCATTACTGGGTCGCGATTTGACCCCGGTCGGCTACGCCCTCGGCGTCGTTAAAAATTTAAAAATATCTCAGGAACGGAGGGTCCTACAGTATCGGGGCAAAAAGGGAGATTGTTTTTAAACAATTCCCTACCGAACAAAATTTACCCCAACCCTCTACGACGCCGGGGGAAAAACCCCGATTTCAAGTCGCGATCGTAATATTTTATTACAGCATCCCCACACAGCATCGGCTGGCTGTTTATTACGTTTTATTCTTACAGTCTAACTACAGTTTATTATATATTATTGCACATTATTACGTCAGATACACACATTTATTATACACAGTACATTTTAATTGACACAGTTACACCTCACTTTTCCCATAATCACCGCCTCTCCGGGACAGGAGACCCCATCACCCCCCAGTAACCCCAACCCACCACGAATCCTACCCCTCTCCCCTCCCGATCCCCTCTCCTTCTTCGCGAAATTCACCCCCGACCCCTTTCCGACAATATATCCCAATATCCCAATATCCCAATATCCCAATATCCCAATATCTCGGAAACGGCTGGGAATTTCGAAATTTTGACCGAATTTTCCCCCCCCCTACTAACCACCTCCCAGCCGGAACATAGACCTCGATAAAACTTTAAAAACCCCCACTTTTCGACCTCATGACCCTGACCCCTACATCGGGAATTTCGTGATATCTCGGGAACGGAGGTTCGTAGACCACCCGTGTTTGGGCTCGTTAGAACCGGGAGGAGGAGCCCGACCCTTCGGCCCCGAGAAGTCCCCCCCCGCGTCCCCCTCACCCCTTACCCCCTTCCTTCACCCCTCACCCTCCACCCCCTCCCCCCACAATTCCATACACCACACACGGCCCCTCCCTCACTCCCATACGACCCCCTCCTACCGTGCCCCTCAGGCTACCTCACCCCCTCGCGACTTATCTCGGGATCCAGTGACCGCAGACCGGCCGAGTTTGGGCTCTTTAGAATCGGAAAGAGGAGCCCGATCTGTTGGCCCCGAGAGATTTGTCGCCCGCTCACATTACACTATACACAGTGTGCTAAACTGTGGGAAAACTAAAACAGAACTGGCTGTATCTCTCAATCTCTAATTCTTAGGTAGGTTAGGTAACTTCAATTGTAATTATTAAATTGATTTAATCTTGTTTTAATTTTTAATTTTATTTTATTGATTATAATTTTTAATTTTTTGAAGTTTTAACTGTTAAATTTAAGGTTAGGGAGTGTTATTGTGTATTGTCGCGCCGACCGTCCCTCTATTGGGGGCGTGAGGTTTTAGTTTTAAATTTTATTTAGTTAAGTAGGTAACTAAGTTTTATTGACCACCACCCCTTTTGGTGGCGAATATTTATAATATACTTATATTGTGACCGTCCCCTATTGGGACACCAATTTTAATTTTTATAAATTTAATTATAAATTATCATTTATTTTATCTATTAAGTGACCGTCGTTTATTGACGACGAATTTTACTATTGACCATACCTAGGTACCTGATTTTTATTTTATTTCATTTTATTGACTTGCTCTGTGTACGTGTGCCGACTGCCCCCTATTGGGACAATTTTATCTAATCTTATATTAAGTTATTAAAGCGTCTTTTGACCGCCACCCTTATTGGTGGCTCAATTTTCTTATATTATTAATTTAATTATAATTGTTTTGTATTAATTGTGACAGTCCTCTATTGGGACAAATTTAAAATTTGTAGATTATTTATTTGTTTTTAAAATTCGACCTTATTGCTTATATTCAATTAATTACTAGTTTATTGATTATTAATATTGATCTATCTTGACAAATTGACGCTGGTTGTGCTGCCCTTGAGCAAAAATGTCTCAGCTGAGTGGGAAAAATGTTAAAAATATAAGTGTCACACACGCAGAATTAAAGGGGGACAAGGATAAGGAGAGCAGGTCGTGTGCGGCCGCGGTGGCCCAGGCGCAGCCGCAGCCCAGCGCCCGCCCAGGCGAAAGCCATACAGCCCGGGCCAACAGACTCTTTCAGGCCGCAAAAGCCCAGCTGGAGCTCTCAGGGAACCTGAAGACGTCTATTAGGGAGGGCGTTCTAAGCAGCCTATCGGGGCTGCGAGGAGAAGTCCTCCAGGTGGACGAGACGCTTCGCTCCCTGGAGCTCCAGATGGAACGGCTGCGGTCTGAAAAGGAGAAAGAGTTGCGGGAAAAATTGGCCGAGAAAGATAGAGTCATCGAGAGGTTGGCTCGGAGCTTAGGGGAAATGGACCTAAGTGCACGAATGGGGGAACTCGTCACAAATACTGAGGCAATCAAGAAAATGATTAACAACGATGTAATGGACCGTTTCGACGAGTATCCCCCGGGCAGGGCGCTCTGCGGCAATATCAAGAAATTGGAGGGCCTCATGGAAGAGATGAAGGAAGTAAGGGTGAGTGTAGAGATGACCAGTAAGAAAGTAGATGGAATGGCTGAGAAGATGGAATGTGCGGGAAGGATGACGGAAGAGGTAAGAAAGAGAACGAAAGAGACGAATGAAAAGGTGGAGACGATCGGGGCAAGGGTTGGGGAGGTCGGGGAGAGGGTGAAAGAGTACGGGGAAACAATTAAGGAGGCCGGAAAAGCTGTGGAGACTCTCAGGGCCCCGGCGGCTACGTACGCCGAGACACTGAGGGCCCCTAAAACCAAGGCTCGCCCTCTCCCCTGCCGACCGAACCACGCCCTGATCGTATCTTCGAAAGAAAAGAAGGATACGAGCGAGAATGTGATCGAGAAAGTCAGGGAGGCCCTAAACGCCCGGAAAACGGGGATACAGGTGGACAGGATACGGAAAGTAAGGGACGGAAAGGTAGTGATCTGCTGCGGGAACAGGCCGGAGCTGGAGAAGGCCAAAAGCCAACTCAATGCTCGGGACGGCCTCGACACAGCGCCCGCGGCAAACCGCGACCCGCGAGTGATTATACGTAACTTGCTCAGTTACAACTCCGAGGCTGACATTATTGAGTCTCTCAAGTGTCAGAACCGGAAATTGTGGCTGGGCATGGACGATAGTCACTTTCGGGTCAAGGAGGTTTATAGGAGGAGGGCGCGAAACCCCCTTCAGGCCCATGTAGTCTTGCAGGTCTCCCCTCAGGTTTGGCGTAAGCTAACTGAGGCGGAGACCCTTTATATTGACATACAGGGCCTGACTGCCGAGGACCAGTCGCCGTTGGTGCAGTGCTCCCGCTGTTTGGGGTACGGCCACGGCCGCAGAACATGTAAGCAGAAGGCGGACCTTTGCGCCCATTGTGGGGGGGAGCACGACCGTGCGAAGTGCCCCTCCCGCATGGACGGGAAGGCCCCAGTCTGTGTGAACTGCGACCGGGCCGGACAACAAGCGACGGGACACAATGCCTTCGACGGCGGCTGTCCGATAAGGCAGAAGTGGGAAGTTATCGCGCGCTCCTCCATAAGCTATTGCTAAGGGCCCCGCAGTAGATATGGTATGCGAGAGGCATTTTATTGTCTATCAGGCCAACCTCCAGCGCAGCCGCCTGGCGACTCAGGAGTTGGTCATGTCCGCTCATGGGGGTGGTGTCGGTGTCGCCCTGGTCCAGGAGCCTTACGTTGGCGCGGAGGGGCGGGTCGGTAGCTTCCGTGGCGTTAGGGTTATACAGAGGGAGTCGGCTAGGACCAAACCCGTCAAGGCGGCAGTCATGGTGTTCCGGGATGATCTGGAGGTTCTTGTGAACCCCCTAATCATCACCGAGAATATTGTGGCTGTCGTCTTAAAGGCGGGCGATTGGACCGTGGCGGCTGTCTCTGTGTACCTTGAGGGCACGGAGGATATCGAGCCGTACCTTCTGCAGATACGTGACTTCCTGGGTCGGGTCGGTACCGGCAGGATCCTCATGGGAGGAGACTGGAATGCATGGAGTCCGTGGTGGGGCAGCGTCGAGGAGGACTCTCGGGGGGAGTCCCTGAGGGGGTTCTTTGATGATATGGAGCTGCACGTATTGAACGAAGGAGTCGTCCCCACCTTCGACACGGTCCGTGGGGGCAGGCGGTACACGAGTCATGTCGATGTTACCGTTTGCACCCAGGGACTGTTGAGAAGCGTCCTTGAGTGGAAAGTGGACGACTCCGTGACAAGTTCTGATCATCGGGCGATACGTGTGGTTCTGGGTCTCAGAGTGCCTCCCGGGGGTAACACCCGGTGGACGAGTCGGCGTTACAACACCCGGAAGGCTGATTGGGGTCGTTTCACCGAGGAAATGCAAAGTGGGTTATCCGCCCGGGGCCTCACCCTGGAGCGGATAACCAGCACCCAAACCAAGGGTGAGCTCGAAGGGGTGGTCACGGACTACATCGAGTCCGTGACTGAAGCGTGCGGGAGGGCTATCCCCCCGCACAGACCACCTAAACCCAAGAGCGGCTTTCCTTGGTGGAACGACGAGCTTGAAAGGCTGCGGCGCGACGTGAACACAAAGCGGCGTAGGATCCGCTGTGCCGCGCCGCGTCGCAGACAGTATGTTGTCGACGACTACCTGAGTGCCAAGGCGGAGTACGAGCGGAGGGCAGTCAGCGCCCAAACTGCGAGCTGGAAGCAGTTCTGCTCGATGCAAGAAAGGGAGTCTATGTGGGACGGTATCTATCGGGTGCTGAGAAGGGCGACAGGTCGTCACGAGGACCAGCTACTCGTGGAGGGTGGAGTTGTGCAGAGCCCGGATCAATCGGTGGCGCTGCTGGCCGGAACATTCTTCGCCGACGATGACGCGTCGGCGGACAATGATGTCCACGCCGTCATCAGGCGTCGTGCGGATCTGGTCAGCACGCGCCTCCCGGGAGAGACCGACGACCCCCCGATCACCAGGGGGGAGCTGGTCCGGACTCTGCACAGCTTCAACCCGAAAAAGGCACCGGGTCCGGATGGTTTCACGAGCGATATATGCTACCGAGTGATTAACCAGGATCCCCAGCTATTCCTGGCCATCCTGAACCGGTGTCTTGACCTGGCGTGCTTCCCGGCACCGTGGAAGGTAGCATCTGTCGTGGTGCTCAGGAAGCCGGCGCGTCCAGACTATGCCCGCGCAAAGTCGTATCGCCCCATTGGACTACTTTCCATCCTGGGCAAGATCTTGGAGAAGATCCTGTGCCGACGAATCCGTTGGCACTTCTTGCCCAAGTCCAATGCGCGGCAGTACGGCTTCGTACCGCAGCGGAGCACGGAGGACGCGCTGTACGACCTGGTGCAGCACGTCAGAGGCATCCTCCACAAGAAGGAGACCGCCCTGATAGTCTCTCTGGACATCGAGGGGGCGTTTGACAATGCATGGTGGCCTGCAATAAAGTGCAGAATGGTAGAGAAGGGTATCCCCGTTAATCTGAGACGTCTTGTCGAGGATTACTTCAGGGACCGGAGCGTAGTCGTGCGCTACGCGGGGAGGACGATGCTGAAGCCCCAGTCCAAAGGCTGCGTCCAGGGCTCCATCGGTGGGCCTCTCTTCTGGAACATGCTGCTGGACCCTCTGCTGGACAACCTGGATACGCTGGGCGCGTACGTGCAGGCGTTCGCGGATGATATCGTGCTGGTGTTCTCTGGGCACACGGCGCTCGGGATCCAGCGGGATGCCAATGCCGCTTTAGCCTGTGTGCACGAGTGGGGTGTTGTAAATAAGCTTCGCTTTTCCGCCGAGAAAACCAAGGCGATGGTTGTCACGCGAAAGCTTAGATACGACACTCCGGTCGTGCAAATGGGTGGCGTTGACATCTCGATGGTGACCGAGCTCAAGATCCTCGGAGTCATCGTCGACAGTAAGTTGACCTTCAACAAGCATATTTCATATGCTTTTTGTAAGGCAACTAACCTGTATAGGAAACTGTCGGCGATGGCTCGGGTGGATTGGGGCTTGAGTCCGGAGATCATCAGGACGATATACACCGCGGTGGTCGAACCCACCATCCTGTACGGCGCGAGCTCCTGGGCGAAGGCCGCCGAGAAGATCTCTGTGCAAAGAACCTTTGCTACCGTCCAGAGGGGCTTTGCACAGAAGATCGCCAAGTCACATCGTACGGTCTCGCTCAATGCAGCACTCACGCTGTCGGGTCTCCTCCCGCTCGATCTTCGAGTGTTGGAGGTCGCCCGGCTGTTTGAGTGCAAACGGGGACGTCCGATAGATGAGCTGGAATCCCGCGAACTGGAGGAGCGTAGGGCCTTTACGGAGGCCCCTCACCCCG
This sequence comes from Sesamia nonagrioides, assembly GCA_017933935.1. Taxonomy (NCBI): domain Eukaryota; kingdom Metazoa; phylum Arthropoda; class Insecta; order Lepidoptera; family Noctuidae; genus Sesamia; species Sesamia nonagrioides. Next base: position 52,170 of record JADWQK010001142.1, read on the forward strand.
CCAGTGAGCCAGATGTTGATTATGAGTGTCTGGTGGATATGTCCCCCGAAGCTGTGGCCCAGCTACAGCTCCCCGCTCATCTGATTTACACAGACGGTAGTAAATCGGATGAGGGGGTCGGGGCGGCATATTCATACTGGCGGGATGGGTCCGAGATTCGGACCAAGCGAATGAGGTTGGAGTCGATGTGCACCGTCTTTCAGGCGGAGCTGCTCGCGATAGCCAGGGCTACGGACCTGGTTGTCTCGAGAGGCTTCGACTGCGCGGCGGTGCTCAGCGACTCCCGGTCCTCGCTCGACTTGATCCGAAACCCGGAAACGCACCATCCCCTTGCTACCCATATTCGTGAGAATATAAGGGAGCAAGAGGGGAGAGGTAAAATCCTCCGGTTCTTTTGGGTGAAAGCTCATGTCGGGATCCCCGGCAATGAGCGCGCCGACGAGTTGGCAAGGCAGGCGGCGGCTCAGTCCAGGGTCGCCCCGGCGTATGACAGGTGTCCAGTCTCATACGTCAAGCGACGTTTGAGAGAGGGCACAGTAGCTGTCTGGAATGGGAGGTACACCGGCGGGGCCACGGCTGGGGTCACGCGGATGTTCTTCCCCGATGTGGTTCACGCGCGCAAGGTCCTGAAGAGCCTCGACAGGACGTCTATTTGGGCGCAAATTTTAACTGGCCACGGCGGCTTCGCCGCGTACTTGCATAAGTTTAAACTTAAGGATAGTCCGGCCTGCGTGTGCGACACGGAGGCTACCGAAACCATACAGCATCTGTTGTTTGAATGCCCGAGGCACGACCGCGACAGATACGGCCTGGAAGTAAGTACAGGACGAATATTGACTGAAAAAACTATTGCCGACCTTATGGCGGACAAACACTCCAGGCCGTATCTGGAGCGGTTTTGCCTCAAGGTCGCAAAAATTTGTATTGAAAGAAATCGTACAAGGTGAGCGGCACAGCCAGTGTCGCCGTCGGCAAGAATTGGCTGTAAATTTTAGTGAAGAATATGTAAAAGTATAAGAAAAGTGTAACTGTAACTATAAAAGTAAGTTGTAAATATAAGAAATGTAAATAATAATGTAAAAATTTGACAAAGAAAGAAAAAAAACATTGACTGGGAAAAGAGCACCCCAAAAAGAAAAAAGACAAGGCGTAAGCCGCAAAAAAGGCATAGCGGTTAAAAAAAAAAAAGAAACACAGCTAAACAACTGGCAAAAAAGAATTCTTGCCACGCAAGAAGCGATAGACGGCAAAATTATAAAAAAAAAAAAAAAACCTAACCTAACCTAACCTAATTCCCGGCTTCGGCTGGGCGAGTCCCACACACGCCCTTCGGGGTACGGTGCGTAAAGGCATTCCCAGAGCGCGAAGGAGTCGTCCCCACCTTCGACACGGTCCGTGGGGGCAGGCGGTACACGAGTCATGTCGATGTTACCGTTTGCACCCAGGGACTGTTGAGAAGCGTCCTTGAGTGGAAAGTGGACGACTCCGTGACAAGTTCTGATCATCGGGCGATACGTGTGGTTCTGGGTCTCAGAGTGCCTCCCGGGGGTAACACCCGGTGGACGAGTCGGCGCTACAACACCCGGAAGGCTGATTGGGGTCGTTTCACTGAGGAAATGCAAAGTGAAATATCCGCCCGGGGGCTCACCCTGGAGCGAGTCGCTAACGCCCGCGACAAGGGCGATCTTGAAGGGGTGGTCACGGACTTTATTGAGTCCGTGACCGAAGCGTGTGGGAGGGCTATCCCCCCACACAGACCGCCCCGACCAAAGAGCGGCTTTCCTTGGTGGAACGACGAGCTTGAAAGGCTGCGGCGCGACGTGAACACAAAGCGGCGTAGGATCCGCTGTGCCGCGCCGCGTCGCAGACAGTATGTAGTAGACGACTACCTGAGTGCCAAGGCGGAGTACGAGCGGAGGGCAGTCAGCGCCCAAACTGCGAGCTGGAAGCAGTTCTGCTCGATGCAAGAAAGGGAGTCTATGTGGGACGGTATCTATCGGGTGCTGAGAAGGGCGACAGATCGTCACGAGGACCAGCTACTCGTGGAGGGTGGAGTTGTGCAGAGCCCGGATCAATCGGTGGCGCTGCTGGCCGGAACATTCTTCGCCGACGATGACGCGTCAGCGGACAATGATGTCCACGCCGTCATCAGGCGTCGTGCGGATCTGGTCAGCACGCGCCTCCCGGGAGACACCGACGACCCCCCGATCACCAGGGGGGAGCTGATCCGGACTCTGCGCAGCTTCAACCCGAAAAAGGCACCGGGTCCGGATGGTTTCACGAGCGATATTTGCTACCGAGTGATTAACCAGGATATCCAGCTATTCCTGGCCATCCTGAACCGGTGTCTTGACCTGGCGTGCTTCCCGGCACCGTGGAAGGTAGCATCTGTCGTGGTGCTCAGGAAGCCGGCGCGTCCAGACTATGCCCGCGCAAAGTCGTATCGCCCCATTGGACTACTTTCCATCATGGGCAAGATTTTGGAGAAGATCCTGTGCCGACGAATCCGTTGGCACTTCTTGCCCAAGTCCAATGCGCGGCAGTACGGCTTCGTACCGCAGCGGAGCACGGAGGACGCGCTGTACGACCTGGTGCAGCACGTCAGAGGCATCGTCCACAAGAAGGAGACCGCCCTGATAGTCTCTCTGGACATCGAGGGGGCGTTCGACAACGCATGGTGGCCTGCCATAAAGTGCAGAATGATAGAGAAAGGTATTCCCGTTAATCTGAGACGTCTTGTCGAGGATTACTTCAGGGACCGGAGCGTAGTCGTGCGCTACGCGGGGAGGACGATGCTGAAGCCCCAGTCTAAAGGCTGCGTCCAGGGCTCCATCGGTGGGCCTCTCTTCTGGAACATGCTGCTGGACCCTCTGCTGGACAACCTGGATACGCTGGGCGCGTACGTGCAGGCGTTCGCGGATGATATCGTGTTGGTGTTCTCTGGGCACACGGCGCTCGGGATCCAGCGGGATGCCAATGCCGCTTTAGCCTGTGTGCACGAGTGGGGTGTCGTAAATAAGCTTCGCTTTTCCGCCGAAAAAACTCAGGCGATGGTAGTTACGCGTAAGCTTAGGTACGACACTCCGGTCGTGCAGATGGGTGGCGTTGACATCTCGATGGTGACCGAGCTCAAGATCCTCGGAGTCATCGTCGACAGTAAGTTGACCTTCAACAAGCATATCTCATATGCTTGTTGCAAGGCAACTAACCTCTATAGGAAACTGTCGGCGATGGCTCGGGTGGATTGGGGCTTGTGTCCGGAGATCATCAGGACGATATACACCGCAGTGGTCGAACCCACCATCCTGTACGGCGCGAGCTCCTGGGCGAAGGCCGCCGAGAAGATCTCTGTGCAAAGAACCTTTGCTACCGTCCAGAGGGGCTTTGCACAGAAGATCGCCAAGTCACATCGTACGGTCTCGCTCAATGCAGCGCTCACGCTGTCGGGTCTCCTCCCGCTCGATCTTCGAGTGTTGGAGGTCGCCCGGCTGTTTGAGTGCAAACGGGGACGTCCGATAGATGAGCTGGAATCCCGCGAACTGGAGGAGCGTAGGGCCTTTACGGAGGCCCCTCACCCCGCCAGTGAGCCAGATGTAGAATATCAGTGTCTGGAGAATATGCTCCCCGAAACTGTGGCTCAGCTACAGTTGCCCGCTCATCTGATTTACACTGACGGTAGTAAATCGGATGAGGGGGTCGGGGCAGCATATTCATACTGGCGGGATGGGTCCGAGATTCGGACCAAGCGAATGAGGTTGGAGTCGATGTGCACCGTCTTTCAGGCGGAGCTGCTCGCGATAGCCAGGGCTACGGACCTGGTTGTCTCGAGAGGCTTCGACTGCGCGGCGGTGCTCAGCGACTCCCGGTCCTCGCTCGACTTGATCCGAAACCCGGAAACGCACCATCCCCTTGCTACCCATATTCGTGAGAATATCAGGGAGCAAGAGGGGAGAGGTAAAATCCTCCGGTTCTTTTGGGTGAAAGCTCATGTCGGGATCCCCGGCAATGAGCGAGCCGACGAGTTGGCAAGGCAGGCGGCGGCTCAGTCCAGGGTCGCCCCAGCGTATGACAGGTGTCCAGTCTCATACGTCAAGCGACGTTTGAGGGAGGGCACAGTAGCTGTCTGGAATGGGAGGTACACCGGCGGGGCCACGGCTGGGGTCACGCGGATGTTCTTCCCCGATGTGGTGCGCGCGCGCAAGGTCCTGAAGAGCCTCGACAGGACGTCCATTTGGGCGCAAATTTTGACGGGTCACGGCGGCTTCGCCGCGTACCTACATAGATTCAAGTTGAAGGACAGCCCGGCCTGTGTGTGTGACACACCGGCGACTGAGACAGTCCAGCACCTTTTGTTCGAGTGTCCGAGGCACAACCGCGACAGATACGACCTGGAAGTAAGTACTGGAAGAATCTTGACAGAAAGAACTATAGCCGACCTCATGGCGGACAAACACTCCAGGCCGTATCTGGAGCGGTTCTGCCTCAAGGTAGCGAAAATTAGCATTGAGAGGAACAGGACAAGGGCGGCACAGCCAAGCGCAGTGCCGTTGGCAAGAATTGTATAAGAGTAAGAAGCTAGTATATAAGATATAATCTATATATATAAAAATGAATTGCTGTTCGTTAGTCTCGCTAAAACTCGAGAACGGCTGGGCCGATTGAGCTGATTTTGGTTTTAAAATGTTTGTCGTAGTCCAGGGTAGGTCTAAACGGTGAGAAAGTAAGGAAAAAATGATTTAATAATAATGATGTATGAGCTTCATTGTTTTTACTTCTTCTCTACACTTTAGTGCTACCCTGGTACCCTGCACCTCCAAAAAGGAGACAAAATAAAACTCACAAGAGCAATGGGAGAATGGCAATGATAAATGTCACAACAATACAATATTAGTTTGAAGTTGAAGTTGGCTTTGTGGCTTTTTATTAGAAACTTTAAACCGGCAGAGAGTATTTCTTGCTTTAAACGAATGCATCAACGGCTGAGACTTTTTTTATGTACGGTGTATGGTACCAGGGTAGCACAAAAGTGTAGAGTCGTAACAATAAAGCTCATTCATCATTATTAATCAATATTACATCGATGAATTTATTTTGCCTACTTTGAGGAGTTGCAAGGTACCAGGATCGCAAAAAAGTGTAGGAGAAGTCGAAACAATGAAGTTCATTCATTCACACAGGAACAACGGGAACGGGATAAAAAAGGATATCCTATATCCTTCTCCCAGTTCTTAGCTACCTTCCTACCAATTTTCAGCCAAATCGGTTCAGCCGTTCTTAAGTTATAAATAGTGTAACTAACACGACTTTCTTCATATATATACAGATTATCCTAATTTAAAATAGTAGTAGTAGTAAATAAGATCATGTCATATTGCCTTTAGGGCGGAACAAAGTTCGCCGGGACACTTTTGTGCTACCCTGGTATATAGCACCTCTATAAACTAGGCACAATAAAAGTTCTTTGATGTAATTATTATGGTTTAATGATGAATGAGCTTCACTGTTTCGGCTTCTCCTACACTTTTGTGCTGCCCTGGTACCTTACACCTCCACAAAGTAGAGAAAATCAAATGTCTTCTATGTATTAGTGATTTAATGATGAATGCAAAGCCGTACAAAGTGAAGGAAAACATTTTAAGGAAACATGGCCTTTTGTAAGTCTGAAATCGCCAACCCGCATTGAGCAAGCGTGGTGATTACGCTCAGTCGTTCTCCTCTCTAGCTATCCTCAGCAGGGGGACGATAAAAAAGGCTGATGATGATGATGATGAGCTTCATTGTTTCGATTTCTCCTACACTTTTGTGCTGCCCTAATTATCCTAATTTAAAAACTAAAAAATAAGATCATGTGATATTTATTGCCTTTAAGGCGGAACAAAGTTCGCCGGGTCAGCTATCGGGTCTTCTAGCTGACCTTGCGAACTTTGTTCCGCCTTAAAAGCAATATGACATGATCTTATTTACTACTTTTTAAATTAGGATAATCTATATATATAAAAGAAGTCGTGTTAGTTACACTATTCATAACTCAAGAACGGCTGAACCGATTTGGCTGAAAATTGGTAGGGAGGTAGTTAAGAACTGGGAGAAGGACATAGGATATCCTTTTTAACCCGTTCCAGTCATTCCTGTGTGAATGAATGAACTTCATTGTTTCGGCTTTTCCTACATTTCTGTGCTACCCTGGTACCTTGCACCTCCTCAAAGTAGGCAAAATAAAACTTCATCCACGTAATATTAGATTAATAATGATGAATGAGCTTCATTGTTTCGACTTCTCCTACACTTTTGTGCTACCCTGGTACCATACACCGTATATCTTTTAAAAAAAAAGTCTCACCCGTTGATGCATTCGGTTAAAGCAAGAAATCCATACTAATATTATAAATGCGAAAGTAACTCTGTCTGTCTGTCTGTCTGTCAATCTGTCTGTCTGTCTGTCTGTCTGTCTGTCTGTCTGTCTGTCTGTCTGTCTGTTACGCTTTCCCGCTTAAACCTCTCAACCGATTTCGATGAAATTTGGCACAGACAATCTTTAGACCCTGAGAAAGAACATAGGCTACCTTTTATCCCAGAAAAGTTTGATGTTCCCGAGGGAAATCTAAAAAGCGCGATATAACCGAACTCCACGCGGGCGAAGCCGCGGGCGGAAAGCTAGTTATAAATAGATATAAGACTAGCATAAGAAAATGTAATTAAAGACAAAAAGAAAAATGACTATGAAAAAACAAAGACGTGGGAAAAGAACAACCCAGAAAAAAAGACAAGGCAAAAAGCCGCAAAAAAACTATAGCGGTAAAAGAAATGACAAAAAATATGAAAGGCAAAAAAGAATTCTTGCCATGCAAGAAGGGAAAGAACGGCACTATAAAAAAAAAAAAAAAAAAAAAACCTGCCCGCCGACGCTAAACTGGCCGCCTCCCGGAAGGTGCTCCCGCGGGAAGTGAGGAGAGTGTCATCTGCATAGCAGATGACACCCGTGCCTCGAAGGAGAGTTCCCCGCAGGAGCCAGTCATAACCGACGTTCCACAGAAGAGGCCCTAAAACAGACCCCTGTGGAACGCCGGCTTCAACAGCGTATCGCCGGAGCTGACCAGCCCCGTCTACGAGGAGGACAGCACGGTCCTCCAAGTAGCTGGCCAGGAGGCCCCGTAAATACAGGGGCACTCCGTGGTACCGGAGCGCTTCTAGGATGGTGGAGTGGGGGATGGAATTGAAGGCGTTGGCAATGTCGAATGACACAGCCAACACTCCATCCCCCACTCGCACCGCCTCTGTCACCTGGCCCTTTAGACGGGCCAGGGCGTCCACTGTCGAACGACCAGCTCGAAATCCAAACTGGGCGTCCGACAGGTCCGGTCCCACGCTCCGCAGATGCCGCTTGAGACGGCCGGCGATAATCCCCTCGAACATTTTACCGACCTCATCGAGCAAAACGATGGGCCGATAAGCCGAGGGGGAGTCCGCCGGCCGCTCTTCCTTCCGGAGGAGGCACAGTTGGCCATCCCGCCATGGTTTCGGGAACCTCCCCAACGCGAAGCACGCGCTGAAGAGGCTCCGGAAACTGCTCTCCATTTCGGTGACCGCGATGGCCACCACCCGTGCGGGGACCCCGTCCGGGCCGGGAGCCGTCTTTTTGGCGCGGAGACGAAGAGTCGCCGCGCCAAATTCTTCCTCTGAAACCGGAGGAGGAGGAGCTTCCTCCTCCGGTAGAGCCGCTCCCCTTGACGGGCACATCACTGGTGGGGCGAAGTGCGGATCCCTGCGCGGAAACAGGGACCGCACCACCCCATCCAGGAGCGCTGGTTCGAGGGTCTCGGCAACCGGGGGACCAATGCGGCGCAGTTTGTTACGCGCCGCCTTATATGGCCTCCCGAATGGGTCGTTGTCGAGACCCTCCAACAGCTCGGCCCTCGCCGCGTCCTTAGCGGCGCCGATGGCCGATTTGAAGGCCGCCCTCGCCTCCACGTATCTGGCGTGGAGGCGGTCCTCGTCGGCCAGATCTCGTCGGCGCCGCCGACGCGATCGGGTGTAGGCCCGCCGTGCCGTTACGCAGGTGGCCCGCAGCTTCGCCAACCCCTCCGACCACCAATAAACGGCGCGTCGGGGAGGCGGACGTCTCGACCGAGGCATGCTGGCGTTGCATACCTCGGTCAATGACCCCCTCAATCGGGCCGCCGCCGCGTCCACGTCCAGGACGTCCACGCCGGGACCTGGCCAAAGCCAGTCCTGGACGAACGCGGCCTCCCTTGCCGCCTCCCGATCCAGGTGGGTCAGAGCCCACCTTGGAAACGGGGATTGGCCCGACGATGCGGGGGTGCTGCGGCGCCCCCGTGGATTCTGGGGGGAGATCTCGAATCGCACGTAGCGGTGATCCGAGATCGTCTCCTCCAGTTCCACCCTCCAGTTCTGAATGCGGGCGGCCAGTGCGGGCGTGGCGAAGGTGAGGTCCACTATGGACCCACCCTGCCGCCGCACGCACGTCCGGACGCTCCCCCTATTCAAGAGGGAGAGACCAGACGCGGCCGCCCACAATTCGACCGCCCGTCCGCGAGCGTCGGTGGCCGGGTTTCCCCAGACCACCGATTTGGCATTCAAGTCTCCCAGCACGGAGACCTGACGTGGCGCCGTCCTCCCGATGACCGCCGTCAGGACCCCGAGGAAATCCTCGAAGTCCTGGAGAGGGCGGTTTGGGGAGAAGTAGACCCCCACAAGGGCCAACCCTCCCCACGCGGCGGCCACGTATCCCGGTCCCCTCTCTAAGAGCGAGAGGGGAGGGGAGTCCGAGGAAGACCGCGCCACGATTGCCACCGAGCCGTCACTGTCTCCCAGCCAATTGCTGGGAGTGAAGTACGGCTCGGCCACCACTGCCACATCCACCAACCACTCGGCCATTGACTGCACCAGTAAGTCCTGGGCAGCCCGGCAGTGGTTGGTGTTTGCCTGCAGGATGCGATGGTCGGTACCCATTATTCGACCATCGCATCACCCTCGGCCGCCGCCGCTGATGGGATATCAGTGGGGGTGGTGATAGCAGCGGCAGGAGGGCTTATAGCCGCCTGCGGCTTGCCCTTCTTAGAGGGGGGTCGGCATAAGCTCCCCCCCATTACGTGGTCCGCTGGGCGACCACTGTCGGCGCACGCCGCGCAGTGCGGCTTGGCGGCCTCGCACGAGGCCGCCTTATGCCCCTGTTGCCCGCAGCGGAAGCACGTGTCCGCCCTATCTACTGTGGACGGACACATGGCTCGGGTAACCTAACCTAACCTTTTTTTTTACCGTACATGCGCTAGCTAGGCGACAGGCGTGTGTGGGACTCGCCCGGCCGGAGCCGGGAATACCCACTAAAGACACTCGGTTCCCTCGAGCCCTGCGTTGAGAGTGACCCGGGCTCGGCCCGGAGATCTAACTCCGGGCCACTTTCAGGGCTTACCGGCCTAACTTAGGCCGGTTTCCGCGCCTAGGGAGGATTACCCGGGAACGGATAATCCCCAGACGTGGTGACCGGTGCAATGCGTGTGGGGAGCTACCCACACACGCTGGTCACACTCGGGGGCTAAAGGAGACGGGGGTACGTCCCCCGCCTTCTTCGCCCCGCCCGTCTACGCCGGAGGGGAGCGGCAAGAGCATCCTCTTCCCGCTCCCTCTCCGCTGCCTCCTTCTGCAAGAGGACGGTCTCGCAGAAGGAGGCGGCAGCCTCCCATGCACTCTCACTTTCAACCATGGCTCGCACCATGGTTGCCAGGGAGAGGCTTCCGCCTCCGAGCGCCGCAACGAGGTCGCGGCGCTCGTTCCGCCAGGCCGGGCACTCCACCAAGGTGTGCTCGGCCGTGTCGTCAAGAGAGTCGCAGTGGTGACACTGCGGCGACTCCTCCCGACGGGCGACACGGTGCAGGTAGTGACCGAAGCACCCATGTCCGGTCAGTACCTGCACCAAGCGGTAGGTGAGGCTGCCATGCCGGCGCCCAACCCATCCCTCCAACACCGGACGAATCGCTCCAATCGTCCGGTGGCCGGCAGCTGGTGTGCGGAGTGCCTCCCTCCACCGACTCAGGGCCTCCCCCTGAGCCGCTATTCTGACCCGCCTTACCTCCTCGAAGGCGGGTCGTTCCCCCCGTTCCCGGGCCGCGACACGGTGTCGATGCACCTGGGACAGAACCCGTGCATCGACCTCCCACGGCGGCGTGCCCGCGAGCACGCAGGCAGCCCCGTGGCTGACCGTGCGGTACGCCCGCACGGTCCGTGTCGCGATGACCCTCTGCGGCTTCCGCAGCAGGGCCACTGTGCGCCGGGACAGGCACACCGCCCACACCGGGGCTCCGTAGAGTGCCATCGACCGTACCACCCCGTGGTACAGCCGACGGCACGCCGAATTCGGCCCCCCCAAATTGGGGAGGAGCCGTCCGAGGGCGGCTGCGACAGAACACAGCCGCGGGGAGAGGAGCCTAAAGTGCTCCTCGAAGTCCCAGCGGGGATCCAGGATCAGGCCGAGGTACTTTATGTGCACCTCGACGGGAACCTGGACCCCCTCCACCCGGATACGGAGCCCCGGTGGGGTCCTGCGTCGCGGGGCGTGGAAGGCCATGGCCCTCGTCTTCGCGACGGCCACTTCCAGCCCCAGGAGGCGGATGCGTCGGACGACCAATGAGGTGCCGACCGACGCGAGGTGGACCGCCTCCTCCCACTCACGCGCCCTCACCGCGACCAGAGTGTCATCCGCAAAGCAGACGACATCCATCCGCGGCAAGAGCGCGCCACGCAGAACCCAATTGTACCCCAGGTTCCAAAGCAGGGGACCAAGCACTGATCCCTGGGGTACACCTACCTTCATGGTCCACGACTGGACGCGACCCTCTGCGTCCTCGTATAGGATTTTCCTCTCGCAGAGGTAGTCCGACACGAGGGCGCAGAGGTAGAGGGGCACTTCGTGGAACTTCAGTGCCGCCTCTATGCATTCGTGGGGGAGGGTGTTGAACGCGTTCGCGATGTCTAACGACACCGCGACGACACCCTCACCCCTTGCTGTGGCCGCCTCAGTCCACCTCTTGAGGCGAGCCACCGCGTCCATCGTGGACCGGCCGGTCCGAAAGCCGTACTGGCAGTCCGCCAGCTGCGGTCCCCTGCTTTCCAGGTGCTCCTGGATGCGAGCGGCGAGAATCCTCTCGAAACATTTGCCGCTCTCATCCAGGAGCACGACCGGCCTATAGCCCGACGGTGAGTCGGGGGGACGTCCGTCCTTGCGAAGGAGGCACAGCCTGCCCACCCTCCATCTCCTGGGGAAGCGGCCCGTCGCGATGCATGTGTTCATGACCGCTCGGAGCCGATCCCCCAGGTGCTCCATGGCTAGTGCCAACACCTTCGCAGGGACGCCGTCCGGGCCCGGAGCCTTGTTTTTGGCTCGGAGCCTCTCCCTGACGGAGTCCAACTCACCGTCGGTTACGGGAGGCCCATCGGTCCACACCTCCAGAGTGGATGAGCTGGAGGCGGGCATCCTGGGGGGCGTGAAGGGTCCCGGGTCCGGAAACAGAGTTTCCAGGACCCTTCCCAATAAGGCTGGCTCCATACAGGAGGTGGAGGGTGCCGCTCCCTGCAGCTTCCCCCTCACCACCCTGTACGGCCTCCCCCAGGGGTCGCTGTCGAGGAGCGCCAGAAACTCCTCAGCGGCAGCGACCTTAGCCCTGCATATGGCGGTACGCAGGGCTCGATGGGCCTCTCTGTACGCCCGGCGAAGACCGTCCTCTTCGCCGGGCCCCCTTACGGCGCGCCTCCTGCACCTCAGGTAGGCGCGCCGTGCAGCCATACTGGCGGCACGCAGGTGAGCGAGTTCCTGCGTCCACCAGTATGTCTGCTTCCTACGGCGGTAACCCCGGGCCCTCGGCATGGCGGCGCTGCAGACCACTTCGAGGTCCTCAGCGAGGAGGTCCGCCACGCCGTCGGCGTCTCCCGTGAGGTGGGCCGGCGGTTCGGCCCACGCTCTGAACACCGCCGCCTCCTCGGCGACGTCTCTGCGGAGGTGCGCAAGCGCCCACCTCGGGAACGAGGAGGCGCCTGCCGCGGGGCCCAGGTGGAGCGGGGCTGCAGGACCCGCCGTGGAGATCTCGAACCGGACGTACCTGTGATCCGAGATCTCCACCGCCGTCTCTACCCGCCAGTTCCGGATCCGGTTGGCCAGGGTCGAGGTGGCCAGCGTGACATCCACTATTGATTCACCCTGCCACCTCACGCACGTTGGGGTACTGCCCCGGTTGAGGACCTGAAGACCCAAGCAGTGGGCCCATTCCGCCAGGTCCTCACCGAAAACGTTGGTGACGGGAGACCCCCAAGCACTATGCTTGGCATTGAAGTCTCCCGCCACCAGCACGGGGCGTGGAGCCGCCCTCTGGACCGCCACTTCGACGGCGGCCAAGAGGCGCTCAAACTCGGCCCGGCTGCGATTGGGGGAGAAGTATGTGGAAATGACCACTAATCCCCCCCATTGCGCCGCCACGAACCCCGGCCCCCTCTCCCTAAGAACGAGAGGGGGGCCAGTGCTCGCAGCGGGTCTTGCGATCGCAGCCAGGCCATCCGATGACCCCAGCCAACCGGTAGACGCCGGGATAGAATGTGGCTCTGCCACCACTGCCAGATCCGCCCCCCACTCCGCCATGACTTGGCACAACAGGTCCTGCGACCTGGCGGAGTGGTTGGCGTTGACTTGTAGTATGACACCGATGGACCTACTGGGCATTAGCAGTGTCCATCGGTGTACCCTCCGTTGCGGTGGCCGCAGAGCTTCCTGTTGCGGTGGCCGCAGGGGCTGCCGCTGGCGGTCCCACTGCGGAGCGGCCCCGGACCGGTGGGGCATTGCAGGCGGAGCCGGCCATTCTGTGGCCGCTGGGTAGGCCCCTGTCTGTGCATACCGCACACTTCACAGGGGCCTGGCAGCCCCTGGCCATATGGCCCGCCTGACCGCACCGGAAGCAGAGGCCGCTCCTGTCCGCTTTGGACGGGCAGAGCGCCGCAGTGTGCCCCTTCTCCAGGCACCTGCGACAGCGCATGGGGCGCTGCTCCTGCAGGTGGATGGAGGCGACGCTCCAGCCCGCCTCAATTTTGCCCCGTTCAGCAAGCCCTTTTGCAGCCTCGATAGGGCACGCCACACGGACGGAGCCCGTTCCCCTCGCCCCAATGGCAATGGAGCCGACCCGGATTTGGTCCGGATGGCATTCGGTCGCTGCGGCTAGGATCCCCTTCAGCTCCTCAGCCGTCAGCGACTCGTCGAGCCCTGCCACCCGGATCTCTGCCATCTTTGTGGGCCGGGACACGTCAGCCACCTCCCCAATCACCTCTGCCATTTTTTTGGCAAATGCGTCGGCCTGGGAGGGGAGGTCTCCTTCGGGAGCTCTAGGAGGCGGGCTCCCGTCATGGTCCACCTTATTTTTCCCGGCCTCACCCCGAGCTCCGTCATGTTTATGGCCGCCTTGGCCCTTTTGAGGGCATCCACGTACGTGGTGCCCCCACTTATCGCCTCCGGCTTGAGGGCCACGAGGACGGCAGGTCTTTTCGGCAACTTAGGGACCTTCTTGGGGACCTTCTTGGGGGCCGCCGGTTTGGGCCCCTTAGGTTTCGGACCCGGAGTGGGAGCACGGGCGGCGGCGGCCCTCGTGTTCTTCTTACGGACCACCGTGGCCCACGACTCCCTCTCCAGCACCAGAGGCTGCACCTCCTTGGAGCCTCCGGCGACCTGCTCCAGGGCGCGTTTCGGCTCAGGGGCAGGTGCCTCTGCCCCTCCGCGCCCGCTCGGTCCCTTCGGCTTCTTCGCCGGAGCCGGCCTCGCCTTCTTGGGCAGGTTAGCCGGCGGCATGAGTGTCGCCGGCTCTGCCTCTTGCCTCTCCCTCACCGGGGGCCGGCCCGATCGCCTGTCGGCCGCCAGGGAGGGGCGATGGGACTTTGCCGGCAGCAGGCGGCCGTCCTTTTCAAGGCCCTCCAGCTGCGCGATGATGAACCCCCCAAAATGGTCCATCAGCGTGCGCTGGAGGGTCTCCATGCCCCGGGAAAAATCGTCCCGGGTTATCTCTGTGCCCCCGGAAGGGGGGAGCTGCGGGGCCGGCGCCAGGACCGGCTCCTGGGGCCGCTTCTTTGGGGAGCGAGGGCCTTCTCGGAAAGAGAAGGCCCTGCGTAAACCGGCCACCTCCTTCTGTAGGGCCGACAGCTGCCCCTGCAGGCGCTTGTTGTCGGCCCTCAACTTCCTTACCTCCTCGTCTTCTTTCCGGGAGGTCAGGGTCCTAACGGCTTCGAGCATTTTGCTCGTTGCATCCCTGATCTCCCGGATGCACGTTCCCTTCAGGTTCTAAGATTTTCTAAGAACCCCCTCAATGACTGCCGCCCCTTCCTCAGCCTTCGTCCGAAGGTCACGGGGTGCAGCCATTGAGGGGCTGCTCCTTCCTTCTCGTGCCGCAGAATGGGCTTCACCCTCGGAATCCGTCAGAGTGGACTCCGTGTCCGATGGCCCACTCTTTAAAAATCTCCTGGCCTGGGAGAGCCCCACCGAATGTTGGGACCCGCCCCTACCAGCACCCTTCCTCAGGATCTTGGGAGCCGGTCTATCCGGACTTCCGGACCCAGCTCCCTCACCTTCCGATGCACTGTTTGCCCAGCGCTTCCGCGAGGAACCGCTGTGGACAGACACTGCATCACTGTCCCTCTCGCTTGACGCCACCCTGATCACCGTCGATCGTCCGGTGGGCGTCTCGCTCCTCTCCTCCTCACTCCGACCTGCATCACTAAGCAAGTCGTTTACGGCTTGCCTTAAGGCGTTGGTATTTGCCGTCGTTTTTTTTGTTGTTGATGTTGTTGTTTTTTTTGTTTTATTTTTTGAATCTTCCATATCTGTACCCACGAGAATTAGCGATTTCAATGTCAACACAAGAGCAGAGCGTCGTACTCCAGGTAAGCCTACATACTGTAGAGGGCGGCAGGTATCTACAGTGGGGAGCTCTAACGACTGGACTTCCTCCAGCCATTCATCCTCTCGCCGAGCCCCCAAAACTTAGGATTAGATTGCAATGTTCGACGGATTACTAGTCCGTCAGGTCTGCAATAACCTAGAGACGGGATATGCCGCCCGTGGTTCGGCCGTTTTATAGAGGTGTCCCCTCGTGGCCCGGACAAACGCCCCGACAGCCCCCGGTCCCCGAAGGGATTACGGTATACCCCAGCATGCATCCACTTCGACTCTGCTTAACAGAGTGGAAGGGGATGCATGCGAACCCCTAATAGCCAGGTTCCCATCAACGACCATCAAAGATGATCGGTGATTGAAACCTGGCCCTTCCCCGTGTGAAGTATTAGCCGCCGGACCCAAGAGTCCACCAGAACTCGGTGGGCAGTTGGGGCCGGCGTTGCCCAGGGTGCGCAACGTGGAGGCTCTTCGACTAGCACCCCAACCTAACTTTTTTTTTTTTTGTTTACGCTGTGGGAATGCATTTACGCACCTTACCCCGAAGGGCGTGTGTGGGACTCGCCCAGCCGTAGCTGGGAATACCCACTAAACCCACAGCGGCACTCCGGCATCGCCATAGTGGCGGGGGAGTGGGAAACTAGCGCAGCCTGAGCTACCTCTCCCCCGCCGGCGAAACCCGCCTAAAAAGGCGGGCCCTCAATTGCCCCTCCCAGGGAGGGGCCGTGGCTCCCACGTGGTGAGCGATGTAAGGCGGGCGTCGGCCTCACGCCCGCCGCTCACCTCAGGGAGGGAGAAAGCGGGCGAAATCCCGCCTTCTCCTCCCCCTACGCCGCCTGCGGAGCGCCGGAGCGAGGGGATCCTCCTCCCGCTCGCGCTCCGCTGCCTCCTTCTGCGACATCACGACCTCGCAGAAGGAGGCCATCGCCACCCACGCCTCCTCGCTCCCCACCATCGCTCTGACGATGGCGGGCAGCGAGAGGTCCCCACCAACCGCCGTGACAAGACCGCGGCGCGGCACGGCCCACGACGGGCACACCGCGAGGGTGTGTTCCGCCGTGTCCTCCGCCGCGCCACAGCCGTGGCACGACGGTGTCTCCTCTCGTCCTATCCGGTGCAGGTACCTGCCGAAGCAGCCGTGACCGGAGAGTACCTGCACCAG
This sequence comes from Sesamia nonagrioides, assembly GCA_017933935.1. NCBI lineage: Eukaryota > Metazoa > Arthropoda > Insecta > Lepidoptera > Noctuidae > Sesamia > Sesamia nonagrioides. Next base: position 68,264 of record JADWQK010001142.1, read on the forward strand.
ACGGAAGGAGAGGAACCCGTGACGCCTGTCGAGCCAGTCCTCCAGGACCGGCCCGATGGCGTCGAGGGTACGGCGGCCGAAGACGGCGGAGGCGAGGTCCCGCGTCCACTCCTGGACAAGAGCGACCCTCGCCTCCCGCCGCACGGCCTCCCTCAATTCGGGGGCCAGACGCTCGCCCAGCGCCCTGCGCCCCGCCGTCCACTCGTACACTCTGGCGAGCACCCACGCCTCGAGCTCCCAAGGCGGGGTGCCCGCCAGAGCGCATGCCGAAGCGAAGCCTACTGTGCGGTAGGCCCGCGCTGCCCGCTGGGAACCTAACCTTTTTTTTTTTTTTTTGACGCTGTGGTAATGCATTTACGCACCATACCCCGAAGGGCGTGTGTGGGACTCGCCCGGCCGAAGCCGGGAATACCCACTAAACCCACAGCGGCACAACGACATCGCCTGAGTGGCGGGGTCATGGGAAAATGGCACAGCCTAACTACCAATCCCCCGCCGGCGATTCCCGCCTAGGGCGGGCCCACAGTGGTCCCTCCACTCCACAGGGAGGGGCCGGGCTGGGTACGTCTTTTTGTGCGAGAAGACGCAGCAGCCAAGGGTTTTTTAGCGAGGTGTCCTTCCTCTTAGCCCCACTCGTTTGCCCGGAGGCAAACGGGGCCCCCAGCTCCTCTCAATGAGGAGACCGGGTTGCCCGACGGTGACCCGGAGTTCGGGTCACGTCAGCCACCTCGAGTGGTGGCCGACCCGCCGCACGTGTGACCGCCGAAGCGGTCCCCGCATCTGGTTTTGGTCCGCGCCGGTAAACCGGTAACCCCCATATCTGGGGGCCGTTCCCCTATCCGCCACCTGGGGACGCGTCCGATGGCAGGCCAGAAACTGCACACGGAAACCTAACCTAACCTAACCTAACCATGTCCTTAAAATAACGTTGGCCCTTAACAACACAAATAGTGTAGGTTATGATGGCATTTGCACAAAAATACTTAAAGCAGTAGCCAAGGAAATATGTTCCCCTTTAAGTTACATAATCAATTTATGTATAACTGAAGGTGTCTTTCCGGATGCCCTTAAAAAATCGGTTATAAAACCATTATTAAAAAACAAGATAGGGAGTTAATGGAATGCTACAGGCCAATTTCATTGATCCCAATATTTTCAAAAATAATGGAAAACTATATTTATAAAGAACTCAATTTATATTTAGCAGCAAATAATATTCTTTGCAACAAACAAAAATGATTCAAAAAAAATAAGACAACTAACATGGCTATTTATGAATTTTTATATACTGTTATGACAAATATGGGCAGAAACACTCCAGTGTGTGCGATATTTTGTGACATGACTCAGGCATTCGATTGTGTGCAACATAATATTTTACTAAAAAAGCTTGACGCTTATGGAATAAGAGGAAATGTCCTTGAGCTCTTAAAATCTTATATAAGCGACAGAAAACAAATAACGGAAATAAGCAGAATTAATATTCATACCAAAAGAGAAGAAAACTTTATCTCAAATGAACGTAACGTCATCTACGGAGTTCCACAAGGAAGTATACTAGCACCAGCGCTTTTTATACTTTATATTAATGACTTTCCAAAGGCAATAAAACATCATCATCATCATCATCATCAACCTTTTTTCGTCCCACTGCTGGGCACAGGTCTCCTCTCATACAGAGAAGGATTGAGCGTAATCACCACGCTTGCTCAATGCGGGTTGGCGATTTCAGACTAAGTCCAGGTTTCCTCAAGATGTTTTCCTTCACCTTCAGTCATTGGTGTCCAAGATATACTTAGAAAGTACATATAACTTTAGAAAAGTTACATTGGTACTTGCCTGACCTGGAATCGAATCCGCACACTCATACTTGAGAGGCTGGTGTTTTAACCACTAGGCCACCACGACCACCAAAAAAAATAAAATGACATTATTCGCAGATGATAGTACTATAACGATACCGTGTAATCAAAGAAATTTTTATAAGTATGACATTAATAATACACTAAAAGAAACTATAGAATGGTTAGACAATAATAATTTAAAATAAAAATAAATTTAAATAAAACTGTGATTATGCATTATAGCCAGCGCGCCGCGTTGACCTTTTCTAATTTTGAGATAACATATAATGACATTATTATTGACACAGTTGAAACAACTAAGTTTTTAGGACTTACAATAGATCGGAGTTTAAATTGGAAGGAGCATATAGAAGTTCTAACTAAAAGGGTTAGCAGGACTGCGTACGCCTTGTATATTTTGTCACGCACTGTGAACATAGATGCGTTACTAACTGCTTACTACGGGCTAACTGAATCGATTCTCATATACGGTGTTATCTTATGGGGCAACTCAACTAATAAAGAAGTTGCATTTAAAGCACAAAAGCGATGTCTCAGAGCCATGTTTAAATTAAAAACCACCGATAGTTGTAAGCCCTATTTTATTCAATATAAAATTTTGACATTGACATCACTTTACATTCTGGAAACAGTTATGTTTGTTAGAAATAATTTCAATTTATTTTCGCGAATGGCAGATAAATTTCCAAGAAACAGGCGTGATCAAAGTCAGCTTTGTCTGCATGGGAGCAGGACAGCACTTACGCGCAAAAGTGTTTTTTGCATGGCTCCGATTATTTACAACAAGTTACCCAAAAGTTGGAGAGAGCTAAATAATGTACATTTGAAAAGTCGACTAAAGTCACATTTATGTGTCAAAGCTTACTATAATATTAAAGAATTTCTGACAGAACCAATTATATTGACATAGATTTTGATGCATTGTTATTTTTTTTCCTCGTGCTGCCATTTAGTTTTGTTTTTTCTAATTCCATTACCTATATTTATTTATATATATATTTTTTTGAAGTGAAATTTATAATTAAAATCATTATTGTTCAAAACATTTGCATGCCATACTAGGTGGCAAACATGTATGATCTTATTTTTCTTTATAAGTTATCCTGCATGCATTTTCTTTTATTTTTGTATGCACACACATGTTTAAGCAAATAAATTTATCTTTATCTTATCTTAACTAAAAATCATTTTACTTGGAATTATTATCAGTTTTGCGTAAGCAATGCTTCCGTAGGTATAGACGTTTAGTGTATTGTGTGACCAATTCGTTTTCTAACGTAATTTAAAATGCTGATGTGTCTGGATGTGAGTGAACCTTGTATAGGGATGCCATCTCTTAAATTTGGAAAACAGGACAAGACGCGTGAAAATCCCGGATTTTAGAGTCCGAAAGCCGGACATATCAACAAGTTCTTTTAAACAAATTCAATGTAATAAAAAACATTTGAGAATGTCATAAATTACCTTTTTCATAATTTTTTTTTATAACTCGGTCTACAAATGAAATCTTCCCCGGACGCTCCCCGGGTGCCCTCTAAACTAGGACAAATCCGGGGAAACCCGGACGGATGGCAACCCTAAGCTTGTAGAGACTATGAGATCTGTTTTGTACCCCGGTCCCGTGTGATTATGCGTTACAACGACTGTACAATCGCGACTACGTAACCCGCAGTGTTATTTAAGTTCATGGTGTGGTCGCTGGTGTAGGGATACCACGTATCCACGATTCGGATATTGAAAAGCAGGTGCTCGAATTGGTACATCATCAACAGGAAAGATCGATTACATCCGTATTTAAACTTTGTGCTCCTAGTAATAGAAATAGTTTAAAATTGTTGTCCGAACTTACCCATTAATAACCAAGTTGCAATTACACTTAGAAAAAAATGTGTCTTGACTTTACAAGTTGATAAAACAATAAATATAACAATAAATATTGAGTGTATATAAATAAACAAAATTTAAAATTATACTGATTTGAATCATTATCCATTTCCGCCATTTTTCAAGAATATTGAATACCAAAATTGAGAAAATAAAGTTTATGCAACATTCTTGCAACTATTCGAAAATCCGTTCGGCGTTACGACACGACGACACGACACGACGACACGACACGACGATCTATTGTAGTACCCCGATAATTATCAGTAAAAAATTTTGTAGTTATTTCATTGATTTTGATTTATATACCGTACCTACTGATAAGTGCAATATGTGATGTACTTTTTTTTTCAAATGTACAGTAAATGAATGGTGGAGATCAGATAGGCTGTGACTTCATATGAAATACTTATTGGTATTCAAAACTAGAAAAAAAGACTATCTCAACATAGTTCGGAAAAGGCTAGATCTATAGAAAAATTAACTGAAGGAGGAATGTTTCAAAAATATCGGATGCAACTATAATCAGAGAAACCCAGATATCTACTCCTGCTATATGGATACTCATTTCTATTGGTATTTTCAAAGTGCTTTGATTTAATTATTGAAATCCTTGTTTCTGATATCTAACTATAGATGATTGTAATCATCATCTAATCATCATCAAACATTCATGTTTCAACTTTGTATCTCATCCCTTTTTCGAACAATTATTATTTGAACAACATCAACAAAACTGAACACACTGAACAACTGAACTGACATTTATTGTCAACTAGCGACCCGCCCCGGCTTCGCACGGGTGCAAATGGGATTGGGAGTACTTATATTACAGAAAAACTGTGAACGTATAAAAAACATAGAATCCGTTGCGTAGTTTTAAAGATTTAATCACACTTAAGGAAAGAGAAAGCGACTTTGTTTAATACCTACTGTGTAGTGATTTGTTGTTTATTGTCTTCAAATAATACCTCAAAATACTCAAATCTAAAAACACAACCATCCATCCCACCCAGCTCTCACATCCTTACTAAACTGGGTTTAGGAAGGATGTGAACTATTACAGGATGTAAATAAATAACTAGGCGGGACATATTATATTCTCTAAGGTCGAAGTCAAATTAGCTAATCTGTGTTTTAAAACAGGAACTTTTCCTAAAGACTTCAAACGTTCCGTAGTTACTCCTGTGCATAAGAGTGGGGACGTAGGCGATGTTAACAACTATCGACCCATATCTGTTTTATCACCTATTTCAAAAATCTTGGAAAAAGTTATTAACAAGAGATTAACGAGCTACTTACAAAAATATAACATTTTATCAGATTCACAATTTGGATTTAGACAGGGGCTTTCAACAAAAGATGCTATTACTACTCTGACTTCTGAAATTGTAAAAGAGGTAGATAAGGGTCACAAATGTCTAACAGTATTTCTCGATCTAAAAAAAGCTTTTGACACCGTTTCCGTTTCCATTCTTCTGCGCAGGCTTGAAAATATAGGCATAAGAGGTGCGGCTCTTTCTCTGTTCGATAGCTATTTGAAAGACAGAAAGCAAAAGGTTAAAATTGATAATTTACATAGCAATGAAGAAAACGTCTTCTATGGAGTTCCACAAGGAAGTGTGTTAGGCCCGACGCTCTTTCTCATCTATATAAATACCCTTTGTAACTTGCAAAGTAACGGTGGTAGAATTTTCTCCTATGCAGATGATACCGCTGTTGTTTATTCGAAAAGTAAAAACTGCTGCTGAATCCGGTCTCACAGATATTGCTAGGTGACTCAAAACTAATCTTCTAACACTCAATACTGCGAAAAGCAATTATATTTGCTTTACACCAAGTAAAAGGTCTCAACCCAGTACCGGTTTCGGAGTAAAAATGCATGTAGGGGAAAAGGGCTGTCCTGCATATTGTGACTGTCCATATTTACAACAAGTAAGCTCCACAAAATATCTGGGCGTAATCGTTGACCAAAGATTGTCATGGCATCCGCATATACGCAGTCTTGCGCGGCGGGTCGTAGCATGCGAACGTTAACAATGAGTGGTCAGGAGGGGGTAACTACCTCCAACAGTGTAAAGTGCGCGAATTGTAACTTAGTGATTAATGAAGCCCTATCATTTATTCAAAACAAATGTGATGTTATGGACGAAAATAGTCTAATACGTTTGTGTTCCACGGCGTTTAAACCCGAGGAAATAACTTTGGCAAAAAGTCTCTTGTATGAGGCGGTAAAAACTAAAACGACCAGAAGAAATGTAAGCCGTAAAAAGGAGGGTAAAACACAGCGAGAACTGGAGGATATTATACTGCTGATAAAAGAAGTAGACCCAGAGGAATTGCCTATTTTTGTAGCTCGTGACCTACACAAACTCCCCCCTGTAACATTTGACCACCTGGATGCAACACGACTACTACGGGATTTAATTGCTATGAAAAATGAAATTGAGATTATTAAAGAATCATATGTCCCATTGGATCAGTTCACCCAGTTGAGAAATGAAGTCGTTAATTTACAGCATACGTCGGTTGTTAATAATTATCACTGTGATAACTTTGTAAATAAAAAACGGGGTGCAAGCAAGATTCCAGAAAGTTGCGAGTTTAATTATGACAGTGGTCCTGTTGGAATTATACATATTCCACCATCAGTGCAGTGCAGTAGGAAGAAACTTAATTCCAACCCAACGGACTTAGCTACCGTCAAAAACACAAAATCACAATCGCCGTGCACGCAGGAGCGGCATTCGCCGTCCCTTTTGCACGATGGCACACAGCCGCCCGCCGAGTATCGTCCTGTCGCACTCACATTGCTTACCGCGGACAATAGATGCGCTGTACAACACCGAGATGACTCACCGGAGCAAGCGACTAGTTATGTAGCGGTAGCGAGTCGTGTCAATACTAAGAATACAGAATCATGTTCGTCGCCGCGGACAGTTAATAGATAAAAGGACGATGAATGGCATACTGTACAAAGAAGAAGGCTGAAAAATCGCTTTTTAGGTGAACATGGAACGTGTCAAGACACGGATGGGAAATTCAAGGCTGCCGATACTAGTATACCTCTATTTATAAATTATGTACACAAGGAGAAGTGTGAAAGTGACATAGTATCTTACATAAAGAATAAAATCAATGTGGACGTCACCTTACACAAAATGAAACCCAAACACCCAAAGGAATACAACTCATATAAGATTTTTGTACCAAAACATAAGCTGAGCTTATTTATGAATTCGAGTCTGTGGCCGGACGGTATAACTTTCCGACGTTTCATAGAATTCCGCAAGCGAGAAATAGACAGAGTAACATCTGATACCGCTCTTTAAAAATTAATTAATGGATAAGTCAACTAATACCGTCACCTTGATTAGTTTTAATTGTAAGTCCTTCGAGAGATCTAAGGAATGTGTCAAAACGCTTAGTCAGAAGGCAGACCTCATCGCGTTGCAAGAAACCTGGATGCTGCCTCACGAGATCCCAAAGCTACACGAAATTAACAGTGAATTTAGTTACTGTGGAAAATCAGCTGTGGATGTCTCAAGTGGAATATTGAGGGGGCGGCCCTATGGTGGAGTGGCGCTTCTGTGGAGAACCAATAGGTTTAATTGTGTATCAGTAATAAAGTGTGATAGTGACCGATTAATTGCGATTAAGGTGTGTGCCTCAGACAGGTCAATTTTATATTTTTCTGTTTACATGCCTACAGACTCACCAGATAATCTAGTAGAATATATACAGTGCCTTAGTGAAATTGTAGCTATAATCGAAAATAATGACGTAGAGACCGCTTACATATTAGATGACTTTAATGCTCATCCTGGGGAGAGGTTTGGAAACGAGTTGTTAGGTTTTTGTGAGGAACAGAATTTGGTATGTGCTGATTTCAGATACTTTGGTGTGAACTCAGGTACGTACACTTTTGTTAGTGAAGCGCACGGCAGTCGTAGGTGGCTTGATCATTGCTTGGTCACTAAGTCAGGCATGAAGTCGGTAATATCAGTAAAGGTGCATAATGATGTTTATTGGTCGGACCACTGCCCGTTAGAAATTCTATGTGACTTTAAATCGGTATGCCAAACCACTGTACTGCCGCGCGCTAAAACAAATAAAGTCCTGTGGGGTGAAAGGAGCACGGACCAAACTGATAGGTATACTGAATTTTGTAACAATAAATTACGCAAAATTGAGTTTCCTTATGAAATTAGGAATTGTTGTGACAGTATGTGTAATAATAGGGGCTTAGATCACACTATTGTAATTGATACTTTGTACGCAAAAATTATAAGTGCAATGCAAGAGGCCGCTGTGCTCAGTTTTGAGGGTAGGGACCAAGCTGGAAGGCCCAAACGTGGCCGTTCAATCGTTGGATGGAATAAATATGTCTGCGATGCTCACTGGGACGCTAGACAAAAGTTTAAAAACTGGGTATTTTACGGCCGTCCGACTTCCGGGGGTATCTATAATGACATGTATGAGTCTAGGAAAGTGTTTAAAAAGAAACTGAAATATTGCCAAAATAACCAGGATTTAATTAAAATGAATAATTTAGCTACAAAGCACAAAGATAGGTAAAGATTTTAAAGGCTTTTGGTAGGAAACCAGAAAGTTAAACCCTAAGTCTAGCGTACCGGTGAGCGTGGAGGGTATAAGTGATCCTGAAAGTATAGCGAATATGTTCCGGCTACACTTTCAGGTGGAATCCCCACTCAAAGGAGTGCATAACGATGTCGAGGCCGTGGTGTCGAGGGTACCGGAGCGAATTACCGCAAAGTATATTGCTTTGATAATTAAAGGTATGACAAGGGGTAAGTCACCCGGACACGACGGCCTCAGCATCGAACACTTTCAGCATGCTGGGCAGCACCTGCCTAGAGTTTTGGGAATGCTATTCACATTTTGTATGAGACATTCATACTTACCGAAGGCATTGATGAAAACGGTCGTGGTACCTATAATTAAAAATAAAACTGGGGATCTCGCGGACAAATGCAATTACCGACCAATCTCGTTGGCGACTACTGCGGCGAAGGTTCTTGACTGTGTCTTGGAGAGACAACTTAAAAATCACCTCAAGCTGCACGACGCTCAGTTCGGTTTCCGAACAGGACTGTCGACTGAATGTGCTATAATGTCTCTCAAGCATACGGTTAGGTACTACACTGATAGGGGTACGCCAGTCTATGCCACTTTTCTAGATCTTTCCAGGGCATTTGATTTGGTTAGGTATGATATTATGTGGTCTAAATTAACTGAAGCGGGTGTGCCTGGGGAACTAGTAAACCTATTTAAGTACTGGTACGGCCACCAAACTAACCAGGTCAAATGGCTTGGAAAACTTTCGGACGAGTATGGGTTGGAATGTGGGGTGAGACAGGGTGGACTTACTTCACCTACACTATTCAACCTGTACATTAACCAGCTGATTGTTGATCTGAGTGGTACCGGGGTTGGTTACTCGATTGACGGTTACATGGTCAACAGTATAAGCTACGCGGACGACATGGTGCTGCTCAGTCCATCAATCTCTGCGCTTAGGAGGTTATTAGATGTTTGTAAGAATTATGCGAAAACACATGGACTTCTATATAACGATAAAAAGAGTGAGTTGTTAATATTTAGGTCCCGGGGTCGAAATGTTTTATGTGCACCCCCTGTACTGCTTAACGGTGTCGCACTTAATAGAGTGAAGGAATTCAAATACCTCGGCCATGTGATTACCGAGGATTTGAAGGATGACAAAGACATGGAAAGGGAAAGGAGGGCGCTGACGGTCCGCTGCAACATGCTGGCTCGCAGGTTCACGCGATGCAACGTGGAAGTAAAAATAACGCTTTTCAAAGCATACTGTCGAAACTTATACACGTGCAATCTGTGGGTCAACTATACGCTGCGGGCCTTCAACGCGCTCCGAGTACAATACAACAATGCCTTTAGGGTGATGCTGGGGCTCCCACGGTACTGCAGCGCATCGGCCATGTTTGCACACGCCCGTACGGAAGGGTTCGGGGCGACAGTGAGGCGCCGCGTGGCCTCGCTCATGCGCAGGGTGAGGGGGAGCACCAACACCATCCTGTCGGTCATTGCTGACAAGCCAGACTGCCCCATTCAGCGGCATTGGGTACGATCGCATGTGCTTGTTCCAGGTGCCCCTGAAGGTGGCAGATTCATGAATTAGGTTTTTGTATTTCATATTTTGTATTATTTGTTTTTTTTTTTTATGTGTAGATACTAACATAGTTGTTTTAAGTCACAATATTACTAACAAAATATGGGGAAACCTGAAATAAACAATTTTTTTTTTTTATTTATATAGAGATACTCATGAAAAGAACTAGAAAGTTTATATGGATATTCAAAACCCTACGTCATCTTATGTCTGCACAACTCCTCAACAAGATATACTGTGTTTTGACTCAATCAGTAATAACTTACTGCATCCCGGTGTGGGGTGGAACTTCAAAAATGAAATTCCTCGAACTTGAAAGAGCCCAGCGATCTCTAATCAAGGTGATGTATTTCAAGCCATATGGGTTCTCAACAACTGATCTGTATAGAATTAGTAATTTACTATCAGTGCGAAAATTATATACACTACCTTGACTTTGCACAAATCTATCCCTTTTGATAAAGATACCCAAAATAGAAGACGTAAAGACTTTGTAGCTCACTGCTCTGGCGTTAAAACTGCATTTGCTGGACGTCAATATCAATCTCAGTCTACCTACATATATAATAAAATTAATTTTAAACTACATATATATCCCTTATCCACGCATGAGTGTAAAAAAACTATTGTCACATGGTTGAAAACTCTAACTTATGACGAAATTGAAGATATACTAGTCAGAATTAGATAAACATTTGTATACATACACATACCTGTTCTTCCTCGGGAACACTGTTGGAGCTGCTGAACCTTGGACAAAACTATCTTAGCATTGTGTAGATTCAATTTCTTAGTATTGTATAATTGCATGGCAAACGTGTGAGCACAATGTACGAATGTGCTGTAAGGCATTTATTTGTTGGGTTAGTCTTTTTATTGACTTAATTGTGCTCTGGCTGTTGAGAGTATGTCATGCTCACTCAAATGTCTCGCTGATGGTGGCGTGTGTTTTGGGTCATTGGGTTCCCTTCGATATGGTTGAGCTGAATGATGCTGATCCATACGTCATGTTCGTGAACGGACGCCGTCGGAGGGGACTGGTCATCTCTTAGCTGCCACGGCGTATTTTAATTTCTGAATTGATTTTTGTATGTTTTCCATAATGGACGCTCTCAGCGTACAATATATTTCTGCATCATTCTCACGCGGTTGATTTCAACATGAATGATGTAATCAAATATTTGTAACAATAGCTTAAAATTTAAAAGAGTGTCCATGGAGTTTCTTGCCCGTTCTTCTCCATAGGTACCTACTCTTTGGAATGGGCGACTAGCTTCATCTTATTGACTGACCGACCTTCTGACAATTCAAAAGTGCCTGTAACTGGTTTATTTGAAATAAATGATTTGATTTGATTTGATTTGACTTCTATCCCCACATCCATAAATAAACCCCCCACATACTCACACACCCATACAGACAGACAGTCACACACATACAAACACGCTTCTACACATATTCCTTTTGCACTTATAACATATTTTCTATATTTGTAGTTATAGTTTCAACATTGTTATTTTGGTTTATAAGGGAAGAAACGAGACAGCCCCAACACAAGTGCTTTGGTAACTTACTGGGGTTGCCTTAATTTATATTATGTACGCAATGTTGGATAAAATAAAATAATTTTATTTTTATTTTATTTAATTAGTAAAACACTCTGAAATTAATTGACCAAGTATGTAATCGCCACAAGTACATAAAGAACATAGGTCACGAGAAAGGGTGGCGAGGCAGCGCGCGAGCGGCCCATGGCGGGCGACACGCGCGCCTGCAGGTCGGCCGTGCGGCCCGTGGGAGCGGCGGCGTCGCCTTGGCCTGCCGGGGCGGCCGGCCCGCTGGCGGTGCTTGTCGCGGTGCTTGTGGGCGGCGCGATGGTCTCCCCTGCGTTGGTAGTCGTCGGCAGCAGCACCTCCTCACCGCCATATTCGGCAGCGTTATCGCCGTATTCGCCCGCCTTCAAGTACACGCGTGAAGTTCGCGCGGGTCCACCCTAGAAACACCCGGTCACGGCACTGCGGCGCCCGAGACGGGGCGTCTCGGGGCGGACGCGCAGCTCATACTTTACCTTAAAGTCAGGCCGGTTGGGCTCGAACTCGAACGCGGGCCGCGGCGAGGCTTGCGCCGACGACTGTGACGCCGGGTTTAATGTGGCCTGGGTGAGCACGCTGCGAGTGGGCGCCTTCATGCTTGACAACCGCGATGGACGCGGCACTAGCCCAAAACAAACCATTTGATAAGAATCTGTAGCGCGTAGCTCGTGTTACGTAATTAAATCTCGGATAGATAGAACGTTGTATATTGCACGTAAGTAAAGGTATATAAAGGTGTACAATGTATACTATAAGTTAACGCATTACAAGAGTGTAGACGCGATTCGATTACGAACAGAATGTACAGAATGTGAATGTCAATGTTACAGAATGTGTCTCTTACAGGCTATGCACTAACTTAAATACTATAGCTATCTCTAAACAATAGTGGGGTGACCAATAGGGCTCCTCGATGCTGATTCGTTGATCGAGGGAGGCCGTGGCGTATGATTGGTCAGTGTAGAGTGCGCGCCAATTTACAGTCCACGCGCTAGGCGGTTTGCTATGGTTTCACACGCTCCCACGCACATGGGTCACCAGATGTGCTTCCGGAGTTCCGGGGTGAGATTTGTAGGTACCCTCGCTATAGGCGGTCGAGACCCTCGCGCTAGGCGGTCTGCACCCTCGCGCTGAGCGGTCGGGACACACGCCATGACTTCCGCGATCCTAGTGTGATTTATAGAAACCTTTCGAGGAAGGTCGTCAATTGTATTGTAGCATGGGTGTGGCTGCTACAAATCTAAAAATAGGTACATCAAAACATTCCAAAAAGTACAACAATCTGAACAAAACCACACATATATCAAGTTTTTTTTTTTTTATATATCAAGGGCGTATTTCTGGTAAGTAGGTGAAGTATAGAATAGATAATTTGCATAGTAGTACCTGGGTAGAATGTAGTAAGTCGGTAGGTTAAGTATGCTTAACTAGCGTTTATTTTTATATATTATAGGTACCAGATTGGGTATGCTTAGGCCACATAGACGAGGTAGGCTGGACCAGCGATGTGTCTGTGTCTCTGGTGGTCTCGATAGTTTCCATAGAAGTCGCATCGGTCGCTCGGGTCTTCGGCGTGCTGTCCGCGCTGTCCGTATCCAGAAGGCGCTGCTCGCTGCACAGCATGGTGCATTCACCTCCGCTGCGGCACAACAACATACAATACCCATACTCGCCTAATATCCGCTTGCCGAACATAATCGCCGTTACTAGAGCTACTAGTGTTCGATATTAAAAGCAAACTTCACCTTCCGCACGCGCGTGACGTGTGAGCGCAATGTAGGAAGCGGCGCCAGCGCGCGACGCTCTGCGCCACATGTGTGTCGCCACACGTACTATCCTGCGGCTCCAGCCCCTCACTCGTGGCACCCGCCTCCGTGCCACCAGGTGGCACGCGCGACGAGCGACTCACCACGCCGCACAGCTTGCCCTCGCACACCACGCCGGTACCCCAGTCACTCTGCGGACAGACACCCGTCACTCTCTGACAGGCAGGGACGCCCTCGCATCGCGGCGGACAGACACACCTACCGAGCACAGCGTCGGTCCGACAAGGCACAGCGCCGATTCCCGCAGGCCGGGCCAGCCTGGTGACCGTTCGGCGCACGCGTCGCCCGACACAAGCGTGGCATCCACTATGCGCAGGCGCGGCGTGCGGCCCAGCGCACGTACCACGTGGCAGGTGGAGCTAGCCGCGCATTCTGATGGCTGGGTGGCCATGAGGATGGGACGCGAGCTCGCGCCGCCCCCGAAAGGCGACTCCAGCTCCAGCACGGCCATGTCCATGGTGGCGCCGCTCCAGGCATCCCCGGTGCGCGTGACGTCTGCCCCCGCCGCCAGTGCCACGCGGGCCACCCGGCGCGCCGCGCCCACGCCCGGCGCCAGCGCCCACAGCTCCGTCGGCACGGCGCCGCCCGCGCCGCTCGCGCACGACGCCGACGTGACCGCAGTGCGCAGCGACACCAGTGACCCGCCACAGTGCCGCCCATTTGTATGCTCCACTACGATCTGCGCAATCGTACATCGAATTCCTGCTTAACTCTGCTTAATGCTCTCTAGCACGGGGAATATTCAGAATTTCTCGTAGAAAGGAACCCATGATTTGATTCAAAAGAATATTTTTCATAAAAGTATTTGGGTGTCAATCAATGGGTGCCGATTCGAGGTTAGTTTAACTAGCCTCGAATCGGCACTGATCCGGAGAATTAAACTGAAGTTACAGACATACATATAGATAGAGCAAGCAGGCTGCCTCTCCATGGGGCATACTGGATTCTGTGGTGTATTTGACTTTATATGTTTGTAAAGGCACTCACGATACAGGAGAAATTCGTAGTGAGGGGTAACGTATTTAAAATGTTGCACTTAGTAGTGCAATAATCAGTAATATTATAGTAAGTAACGGTACCATGAAAGGTGCAGAGTCACTTTCTTCTTCTTGCTCGGGCTCACGCTCTTCTGCAGTCGCCGGCGCAGTCACTGCACCGCTCTCTGTACAATAAAAGAAACTCACGTACGTACGTATACATATTATGTTAAGTGGCTGCAAGGCATTTTTGCCGCCTTTAACAACTGACAAGAAATTGTCGCTTAAATTGTGTTCCAATTTTGGCTACGCACCAAATAAACCTTGTCGCATGACGCGTTATACTGACAAAATCAAAAGTAGGTACCTATCTACTAGTGACAGAATAGCAATAAATACCACTGTTTTGCATTCCAACAAAAAAAAAAAAATGTGTGTGTACGGTTCCGTACAGGCATTATTTGCTTATGTCGTGACCTACTTTGCGATTTGTATTATTTACGTTAATATTAATACTTAGTTAGTTGACCAATAGCTGCCGTAGCGCTATAACCGCGGATTAGCATCCAAACTACTATCGTGCACTTAATATATCAAAAAAGCCGAGCCGATACGAACATCGACTTCAGCCCTGAACAAATGTCAAACTCAAAAATGTTGGGAATGAGGTGGTCTCAAGAAAACGATAACTTTACATATCAATGGGATCTACCAATCAAGAAAAACCTAACAAAGCGCATACTACTGAGCGAGATAAGCAAAATATATGACCCACTTGGATTATTATCACCATCTATATATATAAAAATGAATTGCTGTTCGTTAGTCTCGCTAAAACTCGAGAACGGCTGGGCCGATTGAGCTGATTTTGGTTTTAAAATGTTTGTCGTAGTCCAGGGTAGGTCTAAACGGTGAGAAAGTAAGGAAAAAATGATTTAATAATAATGATGTATGAGCTTCATTGTTTTTACTTCTTCTCTACACTTTAGTGCTACCCTGGTACCCTGCACCTCCAAAAAGGAAACAAAATAAAACTCACAAGAGCAATGGGAGAATGGCAATGATAAATGTCACAACAATACAATATTATTTTGAAGTTGAAGTTGGCTTTGTGGCTTTTTATTAGAAACTTTAAACCGGCAGAGAGTATTTCTTGCTTTAAACGAATGCATCAACGGCTGAGACTTTTTTTATGTACGGTGTATGGTACCAGGGTAGCACAAAAGTGTAGAGTCGTAACAATAAAGCTCATTCATCATTATTAATCAATATTACATCGATGAATTTATTTTGCCTACTTTGAGGAGTTGCAAGGTACCAGGATCGCAAAAAAGTGTAGGAGAAGTCGAAACAATGAAGTTCATTCATTCACACAGGAACAACGGGAACGGGATAAAAAAGGATATCCTATATCCTTCTCCCAGTTCTTAGCTACCTCCCTACCAATTTTCAGCCAAATCGGTTCAGCCGTTCTTAAGTTATAAATAGTGTAACTAACACGACTTTCTTCATATATATACAGATTATCCTAATTTAAAATCGTAGTAGTAGTAAATAAGATCATGTCATATTGCCTTTAGGGCGGAACAAAGTTCGCCGGGACACTTTTGTGCTACCCTGGTATATAGCACCTCTATAAACTAGGCACAATAAAAGTTCTTTGATGTAATTATTATGGTTTAATGATGAATGAGCTTCACTGTTTCGGCTTCTCCTACACTTTTGTGCTGCCCTGGTACCTTACACCTCCACAAAGTAGAGAAAATCAAATGTCTTCTATGTATTAGTGATTTAATGATGAATGCAAAGCCGTACAAAGTGAAGGAAAACATTTTAAGGAAACATGGCCTTTTGTAAGTCTGAAATCGCCAACCCGCATTGAGCAACCGTGGTGATTACGCTCAGTCGTTCTCCTCTCTAGCTATCCTCAGCAGGGGGACGATAAAAAAGGCTGATGATGATGATGATGAGCTTCATTGTTTCGATTTCTCCTACACTTTTGTGCTGCCCTAATTATCCTAATTTAAAAACTAAAAAATAAGATCATGTGATATTTATTGCCTTTAAGGCGGAACAAAGTTCGCCGGGTCAGCTAGCGGGTCTTCTAGCTGACCTTGCGAACTTTGTTCCGCCTTAAAAGCAATATGACATGATCTTATTTACTACTTTTTAAATTAGGATAATCTATATATATAAAAGAAGTCGTGTTAGTTACACTATTCATAACTCAAGAACGGCTGAACCGATTTGGCTGAAAATTGGTAGGGAGGTAGTTAAGAACTGGGAGAAGGACATAGGATATCCTTTTTAACCCGTTCCAGTCATTCCTGTGTGAATGAATGAACTTCATTGTTTCGGCTTTTCCTACATTTCTGTGCTACCCTGGTACCTTGCACCTCCTCAAAGTAGGCAAAATAAAACTTCATCCACGTAATATTAGATTAATAATGATGAATGAGCTTCATTGTTTCGACTTCTCCTACACTTTTGTGCTACCCTGGTACCATACACCGTATATCTTTTAAAAAAAAAGTCTCACCCGTTGATGCATTCGGTTAAAGCAAGAAATCCATACTAATATTATAAATGCGAAAGTAACTCTGTCTGTCTGTCTGTCTGTCAATCTGTCTGTCTGTCTGTCTGTCTGTCTGTCTGTCTGTCTGTCTGTTACGCTTTCCCGCTTAAACCTCTCTACCGATTTCGATGAAATTTGGCACAGACAATCTTTAGACCCTGAGAAAGAACATAGGCTACCTTTTATCCCAGAAAAGTTTGATGTTCCCGAGGGAAATCTAAAAAGCGCGATATAACCGAACTCCACGCGGGCGAAGCCGCGGGCGGAAAGCTAGTATTTTATATAAATATTTCTCTTTTTTTTAACTAAATACGACATTGACACTTATCAAAGTAAATTAAAATGGAGAATGAGCAAAGTGATAACATCACATTCAGAAAACCAAAACGCTCCAGTTCGCTTTGTGAGTTGTCATCAAATGAATCTCTGTTTGACACAACAATGTTAAGCTTACCAAATACATCAATCAACGAATCTCAAAACTATAAAGATTTGATTGACAAAATAAATCAGTTACAGGAAGAATTACTAATTGCAAATCAAGAAGTTACTAATTTGAACTTAGAAAACACATCGTTAAAGCAAGAATTGGTAAAATGGAAACAAGTAATAGATAACTATAAAAAAGTCTGTACAACTGAAAAACCTATTCGCACACCAAAACAAAAATCTGTCAAAAAGAAATGTGTTTTAAGAACTCCTAAGCCATGCAATAGTCCATCAACACTATTGCCGGTGAACAATGAACATCCACTGGAAGGATCTCCATGTTCAACATCACAAGTAAGTGTAAAACAGGGAGATCCCTACCCTGTTTTAAGAAGTAACCAGTCAAATATAAAACCAAAATCCAAAGGTAAGATTTGTTTACTCAGTAGTAATAAGAAAAACAACGTACTGTCAGTCGCTGAAAGCAAATTTCAAAATAACTACAGTCTATGTCATTATTTAAAACCACATGGAAATAAAAAACAGCTACTAAGCGGTCTGGAGACAAAGCTAAAAAATTACACCATGAAGGACTTTTGTATTATATTCCTTGGGGAGGAAGACTTCAAGAGAACTAACGATTATTATGAAATTATTTTTCATATACGAGAGGTACTTCAAACAGTGCAGCACACTAACATAATTATTTGTATGCCAACATATAAGTATCCATTTGACACTAGCTTATTCAACTGTCGTGTAGAGACATTTAATAATCTTTTATATTTGGATATACTGACGCATGGACACGCATTCCTTTTAGACAGCAACTTAAATCTAGAATATGACTGCAGCATGTTTAATAAATACTCTGGCAAAATAAATAACCGTGGACTACGTACTATATTTAAAGATTTACTGGACTTAGTTACTGACATTATGCAAAATGCTAACATTGACAATGTGAAGGATACACATAAAACAGAAGACCAGCTTTTTCTTGACTAAACATCTATACATCATGCACCAAAACATCGCAGGTTTGCTAGCTAAATGTGATACTCTTGCTATCTGCCTCACTGAATTAATTGAAAGAAACATAGGAGTAGATGTCTTGTGCATTACGGAGCACTTTATGATGGAAACTTATGAAAGATACTTATATTTGAAAAATTACTGTTAAGCCGCCTGTTTTAGTCGTAAACAAAGCAAAAGATGTGGAGCATGCATAGTAGTGAGGTCCGGTCATCAATGGAGAGAGCTGACGCAAATATCAAAGATATCAACAAGTGGTGTCTTCGAATGTTGCGCCATTGAACTAATAACCCATAAAATCATATGTGTTTGCATTTATAGAGTGCCAAATACCAATAACTTCTATGAGTGTATTGGTAAATTGGAACGAATATTACATATGTTGATGAAAAAAGATCGTAAAAGTATTGTTTTGGCTGGCGATTTCAATATAGATGTACTTAAAAGATCTTATCAATCAATAGAATTCGAAAATATGTTATTAAGCTTTAACTTGAAACTGGCGCTTCATCAACCAACTCGTATTCAGAGCAAAACATGCATTGACAATTTTGCGCATAATTTTAGTGGGTCCTGTAAGGCTTCAGTATTAGAATTAGCATTATCAGATCATACAGCACAGTTACTGAAATGCCCAATTAGCACAGTATGTATGTACTTTTGATCGGTGGAGTAGGAGAAAACGTGACTATAATGACAATAACATTGATAAATTATCTGCAGAGTCTGACATTTTCAGAAGTATATGAAACAAATGACCCTATCATAGCATTTAATGCTTTTTTTTTGACATTTTTTTTGTTGCTATATAGACAGTGCTTCCCGGAAACCGAAGTTTTCGTCAATATCTTCAAAAAACAAAAATGGATATCACGTGGCATTAAAAAATGCAGCATTAGGAAACGACAATTACTGTGGCAGTATAGATTAAAACCTACCCAGCAGAACAAAAGGCTATTTAAAAATTACAATAAAATATTTAAAAAGATTATTAATTTAACTCAGCGAGCTCAAAATATATATAAAATAAAGACATCAAAGAATAAATCTAAAACAACATGGCAAATTATAAATAATTCAAAGTTAAATATGCCAAATAATAATATTAATAAACTTAGAATTAATAATTATGAAGTTATCTCTAATCCAAAATGTATTACCAATGCATTTAATAATTATTTTATTGATAAAATCCAGCCTGTTGCTAATTCCGGAGATAGGGTCACAAAACATATTTTAAACCGGAAGAATTCTATGTTCATGGCTCCAAGTTTGCCTAACCATGTCCTTAAAATAACGTTGGCCCTTAACAACACAAATAGTGTAGGTTATGATGGCATTTGCACAAAAATACTTAAAGCAGTAGCCAAGGAAATATGTTCCCCTTTAAGTTACATAATCAATTTATGTATAACTGAAGGTGTCTTTCCGGATGCCCTTAAAAAATCGGTTATAAAACCATTATTAAAAAACAAGATAGGGAGTTAATGGAATGCTACAGGCCAATTTCATTGATACCAATATTTTCTAAAATAATTGAAAACTATATTTATAAAGAGCTCTATTTATATTTAGAAGCAAATAATATTCTTTGCAACGAACAAAAAGGATTCAGAAAAAATAAGACAACTAACATGGCTATTTATGAATTTTTATATACTGTTATGACTAATATGGACAAAAACACTCCAGTGTGCGCGATATTTTGTGACATGACTCAGGCATTCGATTGTGTCATCATCATCATCTCAGCGTTTATCCCGGTTGCATCCGCGGCTTTCGCGTTGGAGCCCGGGGTCCGCTTTCTTACTTAATTTCCTCCATTTCGCACGATCTTTAGCATCCTGTGGTGTGAGATTGTTGGCACGCATGTCATCTCTTACAACGTCAAGCCAACACTTCTTTGGTCTACCCCGCTTGCTCCGGCCCGGCGGAGGCGCCATGGCAAGACATTTGTGACCCACGTAACATACCGGTTTTCGTAAGACGTGACCGTACCAACGTAGGCGACCCTCCTGCAGTTTGTCCGCTATGTCACGGACATGAAGACTGCCACGGATGCGGGAGTTCCTGATGCAGTCCTTCCGCGTAACTCCACACATCCACCGCAGCATATTCATTTCCGTGACACGCAGCTCCTGCTTGTGTCGCTCAAGCACAGGCCACGCCTCACTGCCATAGAGGAGAACAGGTCTAATGATGGTCTTATAGACCTGCCCCTTAAGCTTAACCGGCATTTTGGGGTCACAAATGACACCCGTCACCTCACGCCATTTTGCCCAAGCTGCGGAAATACGTGCCCTGACGTCGCAATCAATGTCGCCGGACGCGTGAAGTACAGACCCCAAGTATTTAAACTGGTCTGTGCACTCGACCTTGTCACCGCCTATGCGCACAGACATGGGGTCTGTCGTGTTGCTAGCCATATACACGGTCTTCGCCACATTGAGTTTCAGACCTCCGTTCTCGAGCGAGTCCTTCCACATATTCACACGCCGCACCAGCCGATTCCTGTCCGCGTCCGCCAGCGCGATATCGTCAGCATACATAAGCAACCAAGGAGGTTGCTCATGTGAATCCCTGATGCTATCCGACAAAACGTCTAATATCACGCTGAACAGAAACGGACTAAGGACGGAACCTTGGTGGACTCCGACGGTGACGGGGAAGGGTTTAGTGTCACCAACAGCGGTCCTAACAACGGAATCGGAATTGAGGTACATATCTCGAATTATGTCAACATAGGCTTCTGGTACCCCTTTGGACCTCAGTGCCCACCAGATCACCCCTCGAGGGACACAGTCGAAGGCCTTCTGCATATCAAGAAACAGCATATGCAGAGGCGTGTTCTTCGATCTGTATCTCTCCATGGCGATCCTTAGTGCAAAGATAGGATCCATGGTTCCGTACCCTGGACGAAACCCATATTGACACTCCGAGACAGCACACTCCTGTCGGATCCGGGAGTCTATAATCCTCTCAAAGATCTTCATGGTGTGGGACATGACCTTTATACCGCGATAGTTGCCACACTCCTGAACCGAGCCCTTGCCTTTGAAGACTGGAGTAATAATACTCAGCCTCCATTGGCTCGGGATTTTGCCGGTCAGGAGCACGCGGTTCAGAAAGCTAGTTAGCATGCCCACACCGCGAGGACCCATCGCCTTCCAGGCCTCAATGGGGACTCCATCAGCTCCGACGGCTTTCCGATTCGCCATGCGACGAAGAGCCGTATGGACTTCCTCAGGCGTTATCGGGGGCAATAATCCAAGATTTGGAGGGAGTTCCGGAGTCTGCACCTCTTGGTGCTGCTTATTCAGCAGCTCGTGGAAGTACGAGCGCCATCTCTCCTTCACCGCGAGGTCTTCGCATAGCAGGTTGCCAGCAGGGTCTTTTACACAGCGGCACTTGGATATATCCTGTGCCGCTTTGACCCTAGAACGTGCCAACTTGTAAATGAGCTTTTGCCCCTCAGACGATTCCAACTTCTTGTAGAGCGGTTGCAAGTGGTCTCGTCTGGCTCTGGCTACAGCTCTCTTAGTGGCACGCTTGGCAACTTTGTATGCGTCGCAATCTTCAGGGGATCCGGTCGCTTGCCACGTTTTGAAGAGGGCTTTCTTCACCTTAGTCTCCCTCTGGACTGTGTCGTTCCACCACCAGGTCTCCTTGTCACGTTTGCGGCCGCCCTTGGAGACGCCGAGCACTACCCGCGCCGCCCCAGCAATAGCTGCCTGGATCCTGTTCCAGTGTTCTTGAACAGGCTCCCTATCGGTACCGGCGCACTTGTCACCAATAACTGACGCGAAATCCTGGGACCTGTTTTCATCCAGCAGCCACCACCGGATCTGGCGCGGGCAGTGCTCAACACGTCTCCGTTGAGCCTTTACGCAGAGATCCATGACAAGGAGACAGTGTTGTGCAGTGAGACTCTCACCGGGTATGACTTTGCAGTTGGCTACTTTGCCGATGTGGTGCCTCCTAGTTAGTAGAAAGTCGATCTGGGTAGCACTTCGTCCGCTCCGGTAGGTGACAAGGTGCTCCGGTTTCTTTTTGAAGTAGGTGTTCACGATTGCAAGGTCAGCGGCCGCACACGTTCGGAGAATGTTGTCCCCTTCCGCGTCGCGGCTACCGTACCCATAGCCACCGTGAACACGCTCAAACCCGTCACACTTCTCTCCCACATGACCGTTCAAATCACCACCCAGAACGACTCCCTGGGATAACGGGATCCCGCGAAGCAATCCTTCGAGCTGGCTCCAGAACAACGTCCTTTCGGCGTCACCGCACCCGGCCTGCGGAGCGTAGGCACTTATCAAGTGGGTTATTACCCCATTGACAAGCACCCGCACCGAGATTAGCCGATCACTGATGCGATTCACCTCCAAGACGTCATCCTGGAGCTCGTCAGACAACACCACGGCGACCCCACTTCTCCCACTAGGTGTACCCGTGTAGATCAGCTTGTAGCCATTCCCAATAAGCCGGGATCTGCTGCCTTTCCACCGAGTCTCCTGCAGGAACGCCACGGCCACCCTCCGCCTATGGAGAGTCTCGGCCAGTTCTCTCGCGCGTCCAGTTAGCGTGCCAACGTTCCACGATGCGAAACGGATTTTCTTGCTTTGGGCTCGCTTCTTCAGCCGTGTCCGCCTCTGACACGGTAGCCCTAGCCCACAGGTCACAGGAGTCGGGCGAGGCTCCTGCGCGCCGTTTTGCGGCGGCGCCCTAGCCGTGACTTGTGCTCTTATACTTCTGTCCATTGTCGATTGGCTTATTTGGCTAATTATAAGTGCGACTGCCGTCTGACCACTAAATCCCGAAGGGAAAGCCGGCGTCAGCGCCCCGTTCGTTAGTCAGCAGGTGCACTGTCTGGCAGGTGGGGTTGACTTGGGTCCCAAAGATGGTGGAGGGACCCCAGAGCACATTCGAGATTCAGAGGGCATTCGATTGTGTGCAACATAATATTTTACTAAAAAAGCTTGACGCTTATGGAATAAGAGGAAATGTCCTTGAGCTCTTAAAATCTTATATAAGTGACAGAAAACAAACTACGGAAATAAGCAGAATTAATATTCATACCAAAAGAGAAGAAAACTTTATTTCAAATGAACGTAGCGTCATCTACGGAGTTCCACAAGGAAGTATACTAGGACCAGCGCTTTTTATACTTTATATTAATGACTTTCCAAAGGCAATAAAACATAATATGACATTATTCGCAGATGATAGTACGATAACGATACCGTGTAACCAAAGAAATTTTTATAAGGATGACATTAATAATACATTAAAAGAAACTATAGAATGGTTGGACAATAATAATTTAAAAATAAATTTAAATAAAACTGTGATTATGCATTTTAGCCAGCGCGCCGCGTTGACCTTTTCTAATTTTGACATAACATATAATGACAATATTATTGACACAATTGAAACAACTAAGTTTTTAGGACTTACAATAGATCGAAGTTTAAATTGGAAGGAGCATATAGAAGTTCTAACTAAAAGGGTTAGCAGTAGTGCGTATGCCTTGTATATTTTTTCACGCACTGTTAACATAGATGCGTTACTAACTGCTTACTACGGGCTAACTGAATCCATTCTCAGATACGGTGTTATCTTTTGGGGCAACTCAACTAATAAAGAAGTTGCATTTAAAGCACAAAATCGATGTCTCAGAGCCATGTTTAAATTAAAAACCACCGATAGTTGCAAGCCCTATTTTATTCAATATAAAATTTTGACATTGACATCACTTTACATTCTGGAAACAGTAATGTTTGTTAGAAATAATTTCAATTTATTTTCGCGAATGGCAGATAAATTTCCAAGAAACAGGCGTGATCAAAGTCAGCTTTGTCTGCATGGGAGCAGGACAGCACTTATGCGCAGAAGTGTTTTTTGCATGGCTCCGATTATTTACAACAAGTTACCCAAAAGTTGGAGGGAGCTAAATAATGTCCATTTGAAATGTCGACTAAAGTCACATTTATGTGTCAAGGCTTACTATGATATTAAAGAATTTCTGACAGATCCATTTATATTGACATAGATTTTTGATGCATTGTTATTTATTTATTTTTGTTTTTTCTAATACCATTATATTTAAGTACTTAATTTTTTTTTGACATGAAATTTATAATAAAAATCATTATTGTTCATTACTTACCTCTTTCCGAAAGTACACGAAAAATTATAAGGAGTAACGAAAACAGCAAGTATGGCTCGTGCTATCTCCGTCGTGGCGCGAACCATAACATAAAACTACAATAATGTTCATAATGAAATAGCGCCATCTCGCGGGAGGCAGGCGCATGACATGATGTAGGTTTTTGGGTAGGAATCAGCTACTACATTCAGCGCAACAGTTTTTATAGAACAATAACAGATGGCAACGTCGAAAATATTTCTAAAATAATGTTCATAATGAAATTGCCTATCCATTAGTATAAGAACACAGTTTATATGTCGGCCAAATTCGATAAAGAATAGAGGTAAACAAACCGTTGCTAAGCAACGCGTAGTTTACGCCTAAATGACAGATGTTAACAACCTTTTCTAGATAGATTAAGTATTTTCATAAAAGTAATCATTCTACTTCCTACTAATGTAAACAGTTTATTTGTTTAGATATTTATGATTTGTGTAGAACACTTAACCGTTTTGAATAAAATATGACACACATGTAAGGTAATTTCCTAATAGGTTAAATTTTTTAATCTTATATATAAAATTCTCGTGTCTCAGTTTTCATTCCCATACTCCTCCGAAACGGCTTGACCGATTCTAATGAAATTTTGTGAGCGTATTGAGTAGGTCTGAGAATCGGCCAATATCTATGTTTCATCCCCCTAAATGTTAAAAGTATTCCACCCCTAATTTTTCTTTTTATTTTTTAGACAAAATTTTTAGTTTGTATTTTTTTATGATACAACATACAAAAGTACATAACATCCTAAATTTTTACCCTTCTACGATCAACCCTTATTTTTAATAGCCATTTTAGTAATTTATTCATTTTTCATCTCCGGTCGAAAACTGATGAATCGTCATTTAATTAGTTTTATTTCCGAGGGAAATCTAAAAAACGCGTTAAAACCGAATTTTACGCGAGCGAAGCCGGGGGTGGAAAGCTAGTTCATATATATTATACTTAGTCCATATTGGAAAGTATTACAATGCATATGTGCAGTTGATTTGAAAGAAATACGCAAAATTGTATTGACAAATGCCTCAACTTTATTCATTGGTTGAATTCCACAAAACTTTTTTACAAAAATAAAAACAACCGACTTCCACAAAAAAAAAAAAAACGCTATAAATTGAAAAATAACTAATTTCGGAAATCTGTAAATCGTTGAGGGGTTCCCTGAACTGACCTTTGTCATCATCATCAGCTCCCTAACGACAGTCACCACCCACCTAGGTGTAAGGTTCTTATCAATACAAATTATTCAAGCAAAAACAGTGTCGCCGTTGTGAATTGTTAAGGAGTTCCCTCGCATGTCTCCCGGCTCCATCATCAGATTTACTTCAGTCCCTTATTAAATTGTAATGCTTTAAAATACCTAATGAAAAAACTTACAAATGCACTAGCCGTCCCTACAATTTTGAAAGTTCCCCTTGATTGAGACAGAAATTAATTCGCGTAATCGTGTCATCTCTAGCAATGCTCATACTTTCATTCCGGTCCCAGAGAAATTTTATAAAAAACGGTTCAGTAGTTTGGTATTTAAACCAAAATTACGGGTAAAAATTCTAAAAAACCGCGTGTCGGACTCACGCACAAAGGGTTCCGTACCATTGATTTATGAAATTAAAGGATTTAAGTTATTTGTATGACAGATTACGAGGTAATACCTAAACTGTTTACGATTTACGAGGTATTAAAAAAAAACTACTTACTAAATCTCGTTCAAAACTATTTTCGTTGGTAGTTTTTTTAATTTTTAATTTTCTTATTTTAGAAGTTAGAGGGGGGGGGGGGGACCAACTTTTTCCCACTTTGGAAGCGTCTATCACGCAAACTATTCGGTTTAGAAAAAAACATTTTAGAAACGTCGATATAATTTTTGAAGGCCTATCCATAGATACCCCACACGTATGTGTTTTTTGAGTTTCAGTTCAGGTATGGAGAGCCCCCAATATTTTTTTTTTTTACTTTTGTATCAAAATCTTAATGCGGTTCACAGAATACATCTACCTACCAAGTTTCAACAGTATAGGCACAGTCTATTTTTATACTGTGGTATAGCTCTTATTAAATAGTTTCGGAAAAAAATGGCTGTGAAATACGGACGAACAGAGGGACAGACGGGCAGACAGATAGACGGACAGACATGACGAATCTATAAGGGTTCCGGTTTTCGCCATTTGGCAACGGAACCCTAAAAAGGCGTCATTTGCTTGCTTGCCTATTTCCAACTATGTTGGCGACAGCGTCCAGTCTGATCGGGTGCAGTTGAACGGTACTTTTTGCAACTAAAAATTGTAAAATAAAAAGTTTTTACAAAAAAAAAAACAACCGACTTTCACAAAAAAAAAAAAACACTACAAAGTGAAAAATAACTAATTTCGGAAGTCGGTGGAAAATATGAATATATGTAGATGTTCATGGTCATGGTGTCTCGAAATTAGTTATTTTTCACTTTTTAGTGTTTTTTTAGGATTCCGTAGCCAATGGCAAAAAACGAAGCCCTTACAGATTCGTCATGTCTGTCTATCCGTCTGTCCGTCCGTATGTCACAGCCATTTTTTTTTTCCGAAACTATAAGAGCTATACTGTTGGATAGGTCTTCAAAACTGATATCGAGGTTTCTAAAATATCTTTTTTCTAAACCGAATAGTTTGCGTGAGAGACGCTTCCAAAGTGGAAAAAAGGTGCACCCCAATTTCTAAAATAAGAAAATGAAAAATGTAAAAAAAAACATATGATGTAGATTGTAGGTATATTACTATAAAAACTACCAACGAAAATTATTTTGAACGAGATCTAGTAAGTAGCTTTTTTTAATACCTCGCCATTCGTAAACCGCTTATTACCGCGTAATCTTTCATACAAATAACTCAATAATTAATAAACTAACTAATTTCATAAACCAATGGTACGGAACCATTTGTGCGTGAGTCCGACACGCACTTGGTCGGTGTTTTTTTTTGTGGAAGTTGGTTGTTATTTTTTAGTGATTCTAATGAAATATGCTGCAATAGATAGTTAATAAATAGTTAGCATGTGAAAGTCGATAATCATCATCAACAGGAGATTTGTAAAACGCGTGTTCTTTATGGAGCTTGGCGAGAATATAAATAATGCTTGCTTTTCGAGGAGATGCACGCTTATGATAATTATATCTCTTGTCTGTGGTTTCGTTGTGAAAGAATTATTTAAACATTGTACTTAATAAAAAAAAAAAAGAAAATCTACAATTTTGGAGCCAAGATTATGGACAAAATTTATGTATTTTTTACAAGTTAATATTTCTTTTGGTTAAAGAGTAGATCGCTCTGAAAAACTACATAAAACATACGGACATAGCTAAGACCATTGGGTGTATGACCAGGGGTAAGTCTCCAGGACATGACGGACTCAGCATCGAGCACCTACAGCATGCGGGTCCCCACCTGCCACGTGTTTTGGCCATGCTGTTCACGTTTTGCCTTCGCCATTCGTATTTGCCGGACGAGCTGATGAGGACGGTCGTAGTACCAATTGTTAAAAATAAAACAGGTGACATATCAGACAAAAACAATTACAGACCGATCTCATTAGCGACAGTCATCGCAAAGGTATTTGACGGCATGCTTAATGCTCTGTTAAACAATACGTTAACTTTGCACGATAATCAGTTTGGGTTCAGGCCCAAGCTGTCCACTGATAGTGCTATACTGAGCTTAAAGCATGCTGTCAGATATTACACGGATCGGAGCACGCCTGTTTACGCCTGCTTCCTCGATCTGTCCAGGGCGTTTGACCTGGTTTCGTACAAGGTGCTGTGGAGGAAGTTGATCGATAGACAAGTTGCGCCTGAAGTTGTTAAGATCTTCCGGCACTGGTATGGGAACCAGGTCAATAATGTTAAATGGTCGGGAGCTCTTTCGGACTCGTACAGGTTGGAGTGCGGGGTGAGGCAAGGAGGATTGAGCTCACCAACGCTCTTCAATCTGTATATTGATGAACTTGTTGCCGGGCTCAGCAGCCGCCATGTTGGATGCTATGTTGATGATGTTTGCTTTAACAACATCAGCTACGCTGATGATATGGTGCTGCTGAGTGCGTCAATTGGGGGACTCAGAGAACTTATAAGCATTTGCGAAGCGTACGCGCTTACTCATGGCCTAAAATATAATGTAAAAAAAAGCGAACTTATGGTTTTCAATGCGGGTTCTAAATGTCCGACTGAGGTTCCACCAGTAAGGCTATGTGGGGTGTCCTTGGAGCGGGTATATTCGTTTAAATATTTGGGCCATATTGTGACGTCCGACCTGAAGGACGACGCTGATATTGAACGAGAAAGGAGGGCGCTGTCGGTGAGGGCGAATATGATTGCCCGCAGGTTTGCTCGCAGCTCCAAGAGTGTGAAGATCACCTTGTTTCGAGCCTACTGCACATCTTTTTATACGAGTAGTCTGTGGGTGTCATATTTGCAGAAATCCTACGGCGCTCTCCGCGTTCAGTATAATAACGCGCTGAGGGCGCTGCTGCGGCTGCCTCGCTTTTGCAGCGCGTCGGGAATGTTCGCGAGCGTCCGCATAGACTGTTTTTATGCTAGTATGCGCAAGAGGGCGTCCTCGATGGCGAGTAGAGTGCGGGACAGCGGCAGCAGTCTTCTTACCGTTGTTGCCAGCAGATTGGACGGGCCTTTCATGCAGCACTGGCAGGCCTTACATGCACCCGTTTATCAATCTTGGGGCAGGTAGAATTGACATTATTATTATTTTGTTTTGAATTTGGACATTTTGTATTTTTGTATTTTATATTTTGACATTTTAATTAACATTTTATTTTACGATTTGACAATTTCAATATTTTAGATAATTCAAAATTGGGACACTTATCGGGGCCATCAATTGCGCTGTTCAAATAATTTTAAAATATGGGGTTTTTAACGGGAAATGTTTTGGACTGTCAGTTTGTGAACCACTGCTGCTTTTGTATTGTTTGTATTACTAACATAGTTTGTAGGCACATGTAACTAACACTATGAGTCTGGTTGCTCGAAATAAATAGATTAATAATAAAAACGGGTTGCGCTGTGTTTTGGTCAGGGCTGCGCCTTAAAAAAAAAATGTTATATTCAGAGTAACGAAGCAAATGCAACTGTATACCGTACTCGACTGCGCATCATGCAAGTCCGTGGAGTACCTTGCCCGCTATTCTTCACAGATGATGCTAGTCGATGAGAGAGATGGAGCTAGTTATCCCTTCCAAAGGATACCGACCTTTGACCATGACCGATCCTTTACCATTTGAAAAGTGCCAGTATATAGTTTATTTTTTATATTAAAAACACAAACTGAAACTCTTTTTCTATAAATGTCTTATCATGGTACAGACGACAGCACATCGAGCTACTACAATCTGTTTTCATCATTTATCTCTGAAGCATTAAGGCTCAAGGTGGATTGAGAACATCTGACAGTTGCAGGTAGCTCGAGGTGCTGTCGTCCGCACCTACAGGCTACAGCTACGGTGGTGGTTACTGTATACGGTTTAAACTTTTGTAATATGGCATTAGGTATCTACGGCTAAGGTGGAAAAATGTCAACTGACTTTTGAAGGTAGCACTTTCTTACTTTTGTGCCTTAATATAGACAGTCAGTATATAGTATCTGCAGAGGTATCGAGTACCTAGGTCGACTACACTGACTATCAACATTTCAAAAAAAGGAGGAGATTCTCAATTCGACTGTATATTTTTTATGTTTGTTATCAGAACTATCGGCTGGTTGAACGGAATATGTTTTCTTTAAGCTGGTGGTTCCTTTGTGATCCACATGTGAAAATGGCATCCATACGGAAACTGTCCGTATGGATGCCATTTTCACATCCGTCCAGTTAAAACTGCATCATGGCAATGTAGGTAATCAAAGCTCAATTATGTACGATTAAATAGGCGGAGTAACTGTGCATAGGTACTACTTACTCAATAATTAAATAGGCGGGGTAACTGTGCATACTACTTACTCAATAATTAAATAGGCGGAGTAACTGTGCATACTACTTACTCAATAATTAAATAGGCGGGGTAACTGTGCATACTACTTACTCAATAATTAAATAGGCGGGGTAACTGTGCATACTACTTACTCAATAATTAAATAGGCGGGGTAACTGTGCATACTACTTACTCAATAATTAAATAGGCGGAGTAACTGTGCATACTACTTACTCAATAATTAAATAGGCGGGGTAACTGTGCATACTACTTACTCAATAATTAAATAGGCGGGGTAACTGTGCATACTACTTACTCAATAATTAAATAGGCGGGGTAACTGTGCATACTACTTACTCAATAATTAAATAGGCGGAGTAACTGTGCATACTACTTACTCAATAATTAAATAGGCGGAGTAACTGTGCATACTACTTATTCAATAAAGTGTTAGATGTGTAGCAAAACGAACAGCGATCCCAAACTTGCCATCACTAAAATTTGCCGCCCTAGGCTCAAACCTTTTCAGCCTGCTGATAAATCCGCGACTGCTATTTCCAACTAAGTTGGGTTCAGTATCCAGTCTGACCGGATGCAGCTGTCCCATTTCAAAAGTTTTGGCACCAGCTTTCTAATTAAAATAGATTTATCAAAATCCGTTCAACCAGCCCAAGGTTTTAAGATAAATGGAGAAATATAGGAGTGTACAGAGCAGAACAGAAGCAGAACAGAACTAAATATAGGAGTGTACAGAGCAGAACAGAAGCAGAACAGAACTAAATATAGGAGTGTACAGAGCAGAACAGAAGCAGAACAGAACTAACCGCAGGCGACGAGTGCTGCTGCCGACACCAGCAGAGCCGCCAACCACGCGCTCTTCATGACATTGTCTCTCTGCAAAGCTTATTATTAAAAAACTTCCTACAAACACGTATCAAACATTATAACAGAAGACCTGCAAAAACAGCAAAATTGTTTGTCAGTAGCAATCACACATCTGTAATTGTCATTTTCTATGACTTCTACTGAAAGAACGTGAAAGAAGTACCTATTGCAATTAGGAATTTTACAGAAAAAGAAGTTTAGGTATTATGCTATGTACACACTGGGCATTCTAATATCTCACATCCACACACGGATTTGAAACACAGATTGTATCACTAGCCATTGGGACTGTGTTCCCGCCAGTGTATAAGGTAGGCACAGTCGACTGAGTCGACGGAATGTTGTTTAAATCAGTTTGATCTTGAACTGGCCTGGAGATTGGGGTAGTTCCGAAAAGTTTTCACGGTGGTAGGCCACAACATCGGCCGCCGGCGTAAGTTACCACCCACCAGAAAAAGTCATGCCGCCAAGCGATTCGTCGTGTTCCGGCATGATGTCTGGTGAAGCCGTACGGAGGACGGATCTGAGTAGCTGTGTTTTTTTTTTTTTAATAATTATTTTTAAAAAACACAGCTAATCACTAGTTTATAATTATAAACTAGTGCTTGACTGCAATCCCGCCTGATGGTAAGCAGTGATGCAATCGTTGATGGTAAAGCTACTATTAAGCCTGTTCACTTAAAAAACTTAGTAATAGGAAGGATGACGGCAGTTGAGCGAAGTGATGCAATGTTAAACCCAAGACCAACACGACCAAACGCTGCTGCGCTAGAGGGAGATTGATCTGGAGACTCTCCACGACCAAACTCCCGACACAACAACATTTGGCGCATCGTTCCCGCCACACATCGCAACACAACTGCTCAGACCCTTCTTCCCTGGCTTCACCAGACATCATGCCGGAACAAGACGAATCGCTTGGCGGCAAGACTTTGTCTGGTGGGTGGTAACTTCCGCCCACAGCCGATGTTATGGCCTACCACCGAGAAGATGTGTTGCGATGAACGTGCCGGGTACGATGGGCGAAATGTTGTTGTGTCGGGAGTTTGGTTGTGGAGGGCCTCCAGATCAATCTCCCTCTGGCGCAGCATTGTTGGTCGTGTTGTTGGATTTAACATTGCATCACCGCGCTTGATATATTGTTACGGGCTAGGGTTACTAAAACGCCAGTTAAGGGTTGCGAAGTTTATTGGCAACGAAGGTACAGTCGATCGTAGGCAATGTCAAGTAGAACGTAGCTGATGTCGCACCGCAGTCTTGCCCCACGTCCACGAAGTCCGTGTCATAAACACACAATAACACTACAGATGTTAATTCAAGTAGTACTCAAAGTTTTCGTTACAGTTGAAGCCGTAGGTATTTTCAAAAATCGCTTCTTAACTGTCGCTTGCTCTCGTATCACTAGTCGAATGCAGACGGACTGCCTACTGGCGTCACGGCGCTTTATATAGATCAGCTGATCGAACATTCCAGATTCGTCTAGACGTGATAATAATAGGGCATAACTTCGAGTACATTCAGTAGGTACCAACGGTATTTCCCGGAAACGAGTTTCTAGAAATTTCGATGTCGTCACTTCGTTTACAAAATTGTTGAGACCTGTACCATTCAATAGGTCACCCTAGGTCTAGTAATGCGTTTTTACATTGTTCCTCAATAATGTCTAGATTTCAAATTATAGGGCTTAAAAGTTACGCACTGCATGCTACGCGATATTGAACCTTATGCCATCGACATAAGTTACATTCGTAACAATATCTATGACGAGTCATAAATCTAAGAAAAGTATTGTAATATGGATTGTTTAAGTTTAGTTGGTTCCGAGGGTAGATTCGATTGTATAGACTGAAATAACGGCTCGATAAGACGTTACTGTCTATAAATAAGGAAACCCGGCCGTCGAGTCACTGACTTCACTCGCACCGTAATGATGACATCAGGCCGTCTTCTCTGACGTTGGAACTGCTACGCTGCATAAGCAGCAATAATCCTATACCTAGTGTCCCATACAGGAATAATCCTGTATGTACAAAAATGTTCAAAAATACAGAGCCCCAGAACCTCAACCTGCAGTGCGAATATCTAGAAGATATTCGTAAGTAAAGAATTATCTGAAGTGAGTAAGGATCTTAAGATTATTTCATACTGTTACGAATGGACCTTATGTCGATGGCATAAGGTTCAATATCGCGTGACATGCAGTGTGTCGCTTTTAAGCCCTATTTTTCCTAGATCTAGACATTTTCTAGGTACAATAATAAAACGCATTGCTAGACTT
This sequence comes from Sesamia nonagrioides, assembly GCA_017933935.1. Taxonomy (NCBI): domain Eukaryota; kingdom Metazoa; phylum Arthropoda; class Insecta; order Lepidoptera; family Noctuidae; genus Sesamia; species Sesamia nonagrioides. Next base: position 101,934 of record JADWQK010001142.1, read on the forward strand.
AGGACGGCCTATCGAATGGTACAGGTCTCAAAAGTTTTGTCAACAAAGTGTCGACATCGAAATTTCTAGAAACCCGTTTCCGGGAATTACCGTAGGTACTTCCGAGTGACCTCGAGGTTATGTGCTATTATTATTACGTCTGGAGGAATCTGGAATGTTCGATCAGCTGGGCTATATAAGGCGCCGCGACGCCAGCGCTCAGTCAGTCTACACTCGACTAGCGATACGAAAACAGCGACAGTTAAGAAGCAATCTTAAAGAAGACCTACTGCGACAATTATAACGAGAACTGTAAGTACTACGTGAAGAAACATCTGTAGCGTTATTGTGTGTTTACAACACGGACTTCGTGGACGTAAGAGAAGACTTCGGTACGACATCAGCTACGTTCTACTTGTCATTGCCTACGATCGACTGTACCTTCGTTGCCAATAAACTTCGTAACCCTTAACCGGCGTTTAAGTACCCCTAGCCCGTAACAATTGGTGTCAGAAGCGGCATGCCGGTCACGCCAAGGGAAGACGAAAAGGTTCGCACGCGACGACAAGCAGCGATGGATTTGGCGCGTCAAGAGGAAGAATCGGTTGGTGTCCCTGCACCCGAAGTAGATGCGGCCGCCGTAACACCGACGAATGTGAGTGCGCCTACTACAACCACTATTCCCAGAGCCAGCGGATCCGATTTTTCGGCGTTACTGGCTCACTTGACGGCGCAAATAAAGCTGAGTATAGAACAATCCCAGGCAGCAACCCAGGCACAGATTAAAAGTATAGCAGAATCCCAGGCAGAACTCCAGGCACAAATAACACAATCTCAGGCAAAATCCCAGGCAGAAATCCAGGCACAAATACAACAATCTCAGGCGGTAACCCAGGAACAAATCATTAAAAGTGTAGCAGAATCCCAGGCAAAATCCCAGCAATTAGTATTAGAACTTAATGAAAAGTGGGAAACAACCAAAGAAGAGGTCAACGAGCTTAAAATAAAAACAGCACAACAAGATGCCCGCATGGACCAGCAAGAAGCTCGTATGGAGAAATTAAACAGTACCATCATGGAGTTTGGGAAGGAAGTAGAATTTTTGCAGGAGAAGGTACAAAAAGGCGTTATTAAAGGTGTGGTACCGGTACCCAGTGCTTTGCCGACTTTCAAGGTACCTCATTTTGACGGAACAACGTCATGAGTGGCCTTCCGTCTACAGTTTGAAAAGGTCGCAAAAGGCAACAATTGGGACGACGATCAAGCCGTAACCGCCCTTACGCTTGCTCTGCGTGGTGAGGCGGTCAAAATCCTCGAAAATATTTCCGGCGATTGCAATACCCTAGCCTGTCTGTTAGAAGCGTTGGAGTCTAGATGTGGAGAGAAACACCTGGAACATGTCTACAGGGCTCAACTCCGCGACCGCACACAGAAAAGCAGTGAGGGTTTGCAACAATGGGCATCGGAAATAGAACGTATTGTTCAGAGGGCGTATGCTTCAACGCCGGGAGCAATTGATGCTACTACGGTGCAAGCTTTTACTGATGGAATTCGAGATGCGGAAGTCAGGGCTGCGGTTCGTCTGGGGTACCATCAGACTCTGAAGGCAGCCTTGACACACGCTCTGGAGGTGGAAGCAGTACGCCAAGATGGCCGACCACACCACCGTATTCGTGAGGTAACCGCACAAATGAAACCCCGACAAGGGCCAACATGCTATGAGTGCGGTGAAAAAGGGCATATTCGGATCAATTGTCCCAGGAAGGCTAAGGGAAGAAGCACTTCTGGGACACAGGTGGAAGCCGAGGATTTAAACTAGGAACAGCCAGGGCTATGGGGCGAGTACTGGCTAGTCGACATGTAGCCCCCATTATAACAGTATCACAAGTGGGTGACGGAAACAGTCTCATTATAGAAGGAGAACTGAATGGTAAATCCTGCAGTTTCACGTTGGATACTGGTGCATCAAGAACCATTGCACGACCGGAGCTATTTCCTCGGACCATAGTATGGAAATGAGGATCTTCACAATGCCGATTACAAACCGCCACTGGCCAACCAGTACTCGTCCTTGGTGAAACGAACGTGACCTTGAAAATGGGTGATAAGACATTTACGCACCCCGTTTTAGTAGCGAATATTACAGATGATTGCATAATAGGACTGGACTTTTTGAAGAAACAGCAGTGCGTCCTTAATGTAGCTAAAGGCAGGGCCGCGCCGCCCCTGTGTGCGAAGTGTGCGGCGCACACAGGCGCCAAGTCAATAGGGGCGCCGCGCCGCCTTTGCCACCGAAATTATTTTTGTTTTCTAAATTTTGGTTTTTTGTAGTAAAGTATTGATAAGTAAGTAGGTACAATAGGCGCAACATAGGTCTTGTAAACAACAAGACATACTTATATTACGCTTATTGAACAAGTCTCTCAATGTTTATATATTTATTAATATTTACGTTTATGGTTTCATTTCACGCTTAGGATTTTAGTTTACATTACATACGATCTCAACTTTAAAAGGGCGGCAGTTCTTTTGAACCTTAAACAAAGTACTTATTAGTTATTTTGAACCGTAGTAGTAGGCGTCGAGCCGATTCTCCGATTTTAACGAACGAAATAGCTAAAATAAAACAATTGATTGAACAATCATTTGAATTTTGATTGAAAGTGTGTGTGTGTAAGGTGCGCATTGTATTTTTATAATAAAATAATACTTAGTTTGTGTGTTACTAATTATTTTAACGTGTTTTCACGATGAGTGATAGTAATCATAATAAAAAAAAGAAATTATCTGATCACCAGAATCTAATAAGGAAAAGAAAACAAGAAAAAGAACGTAACAAAAATGCAACTAAAACAAGTAAATATTTTACGGCTCTACCATCAACTTCCACACAATCATTAGAGACAGAAACCAGTCATGTTTCATGTTTCATGCATCGATGAAAGTGTTATTAAATCTGATTCAAAAAACGCTTCATGCAGTGGTATGTACTTTTATGTGATTTTCTATACAAATAAATATAACTTCTGTTTGGGATATTTTAAAAGAATGATATTTTTTTTTTCAATTTTGAATAGAAAAAATTACTATTCTAAACGACCGGTTTAGAGCTTAGACGCAAGGAACAGACACAAAAATTGTTCACGTACGAATGATACCGATTTCAAAAATATGCCGACTTATCTTGGAAATACAATTCAAAATGAATTAATTTGCATACTCGGTAACCAAATTCAACATTATATTTTAAATTTAAGTTTTTAATTTCTCTATATTTTTTTTTTTATTTATGTCGAATTAATAAATATTTTTCAATAACACTAGATTGTACCTACTCCTGACGTTTCACACGTAGAACAAATTAGTATAATATTTGTCAATTTTAACACAGAAACTAGAAAGTAAGAAACAAGAGAGCATTTTCTAGCTTACTGTCCAATTATCAATACAACTGGCGCTAGATTAACCTCTTTTATTATAGAAAAAAACTATTTTTACAAAAAAAAAAAAATCTACCGACTTCCCTGTTCATGGTCATGGTGTTTTGGTTTATGTATATTCATTTTTACCACCGACTTCCGAAATTAGTTATTTTTCACTTGTGGAAGTCTTTGATCTTTTTTTTTTTTTTTTTAAAAAAAGTTTTTATTTTACACATTTTAGTCGTGAAGAGTACTGTTCAGCTGCATCCGGTTAGATTGGATGCTGACACGACGAGCAAACGACGTAATGTTGTTTGCTTTAATTTTTACTCGTAATTTTAGTTTAAAAATGGAGCCATTGAACCGATTTCTATAAAATTCCTATGAAACCAAAATGAAAGTATGAACAATGCTAGACATGACGCGATTACGGAACTTAAATTCAGTCTCTTGATTATAATTGATTGTTGAACTTCAATGCTGTACATTTTTGAGGACTTGCCTCAACTGCCCATAGACTCTTCGTCATCAGATTTATTGCAAACCATAATTTTAACCCATATAGGTGCAAAGTTCTCATCAATATAAATGAATTAATTCCAAGCACAATGTTGCTACTGTAAACCATTGAGGAGTTCCCTTAACTGTTCTTTGTCTTCATCATAAAACCCCTAATGACAATCACAATACATCAAGGTGTAAAGCTCTTTACAATACAAATTAATCAAGCACAGACACCAGGTAGCTGCTGTGAATCGTTGAGGAGTTCCTTCAACTGTCTCCCGGCTCCATCATCACATCTGCCCCAGACCTTTATTACATCGTAGTGCTTTAATATATTTAATGAAAATACTTAGAAATGCACTAGTCATCCATACGATTTTTGAAAGTTCCCCTTGATTTCTCTGGTCTTCCATCATCAGATCCTGACCTGGTGACTATGGGACCAACAACTGGAAAGTATACCCATTTCAAACAAAAAAAGAATTTTGCAAATCGGTCCAGGCGTCATCGAGTAATCGGGGAACATACATAAAAAAATAACATATTTCAACGAATTGATAACCTCCTCCTTTTTTAGAAGTCGGTTAAAAAGAGGCGCTTCATAGGTTCCGCACACAGGCGCAGCCGGGGGTCGGCGCGGCCCTGGCTAAAGGAGTATTGAGTTTCCCAGAACAAGAAGTATTTCTTCAAGGCGGAAAACAAGGGTCAGTGTACTGTTTAAGGAGAACGGTATTACCACCAAGATCAGAAACCTTAGCAGATATTAGACTATCACCAATAGGATGCCGTAAACGTTGCATTATAATAGAAGATTCTGGAGATCACCCAGACTGGATAACAGCAAGGACACTGATGATGATTTCCGATAAACCAAAAGTACGCATTATCAACGTTAGTAACAAAGAAATAATTCTTGAAAAGAATTGCATGGTGGGTGTGTGCGATCATGTAGCATCTTTGAGAAAAACAGAGGCTCACCAAAAGGAACTTGATCAGAAGTGGCAGGAACATGTATCGACACTACTCGAAAATTGTAAGGGCAATTTGAACAAGTCCGAAAGTCACAAAGTTAAGCAACTGTTACATAACTTCCATGACATCTTCTCGAAGATCGACGGTGACGTGGGAAGGACTGGGCTCGTCAAACACCACATAGATACGGGTGATACACAGCCGATAAGACAGAGACCACGTCGTATCCCCTTTGCAAGAGAACAGGAAGTCGCGGAAATGTTAAGAGATATGGAGAAAAACCGGATTATAGAAGCATCCACCAGCCCTTGGTCATCTCCAGTAGTCCTAGTAAAAAAAAAGGATGGCAGTACAAGGTTTTGCGTTGACTACAGGATGTTGAATGATGCCACGAAAAAGGACAGTTATCCTCTGCCACGTATAGATGACACCTTGGACTTGCTAAGTGGCATGAAATGGTTCTCCACAGTTGACCTCAAAAGTGGATACTGGCAGGTGGAAATCTGTCAGCAGGATAAGGAAAAGACCGCTTTCACCACTGGTCCTGGGAACGGTCTCTGGCAATTCAATGTCATGCCTTTTGGACTGTGCAACGCTCCAGCTACATTCGAGCGCCTAATGGAGCGCATTTTGGTGGGGTTGCTTGGTGATGCATGCCTGGTCTATTTGGATGACATCATCATTATGGGACGAAACTTCGCAGAACACCTACGCAATTTAGAGAAAGTGTTCCACAAACTGCGTGAAGCAAATTTAAAACTCAGTCCTAGTAAGTGTACACTATTCCAGAAAGAAGTTGGATACTTGGGACACATTATTTCGGCGCAAGGAATTCGAACAGACCCTGAAAAAATAAAAGCCGTGTCGAAGTGGCCTACCCCTCGTAATAAAACTGAGGTACGCTCTTTCTTGGGTCTGTGTGCATATTACCGTCGGTTTGTGAAGAACTTCTCCGAGTTAGCGAAACCGTTGCATCGTTTAACCGAGGAAAAGTGTCAATTTGAATGGAACTCTGACTGCGAACAGGCATTTGCTCTACTGAAAACTCACTTGTGTGAGGCTCCTGTACTAGGTTACCCTAGTAGGGAAGGCCGATTTTTGGTAGACACAGATGCCAGCAATGTGGGTATTGGAGGAGTTCTCTCTCAAACACAAGGAGATAGGCAGGTCGTTATCGCATATTTCAGCAAATGCCTTTCCAAGCCAGAAAGAAATTATTGTGTTACCCGCCGAGAACTTCCAGCCGTTGTTAAGACCTTACAACACTTCAAGAAATATTTGATTGGGAGGCAGTTTACACTTCGTACCGATCACGCTGCCTTACAGTGGCTCCTCCAGTTCAAAGACCCAGAAGGACAAGTAGCGAGGTGGATAGAGCAGCTGCAAGAATTTGACTTTGTCACTGAACATCGGAAAGGCAAGTCACACAATAATGCTGATGCTTTGTCTAGACGACCTTGCGAAGAATCTTGCCGACATTGTGCCAAACAGGAAAAGAAAGAGAACGTACGGATTATCCAGGTGAACGCTTTGGATGAAGACTGGGCTGGGCACTTAGCCCAACAGCAAAAAGTTACTGGGCCCAATGGGACAGCCTGATAATTGATAATGGAGTTCTCAAGAGGAAATGGGAATCACCCAGTGGACGGGAGGTCACCTTACAGATAGTAGTTCCCGGTGATAAAGTCGCTACGACAGGTGCACGACGGAGTATCCGGAGGACATCTAGGAGTAAAGAAAACCCTGGAGAAGGTGAGAAAAAGATTCTATTGGGTGCATTGCCGCGAAGACGTAGAAGACTGGTGTAGAAAATGTGTAGCCTGCTCCTCAGTAAAGGGACCGCAAACGAGGGCCAGAGGTCGGCTGAAAGTGTACAATGTTGGTGCACCATGGGAAAGAGTTGCTGTCGATATAGCTGGGCCATTCCCTGTTACTGAAGAAGGGAATAGGTATATCATCGTCATGCAAGACTATTTCAGCAAATGGCCAGAAGCTTTTGCAGTGCCTAACCAAGAAGCTCATACAGTCGCCAAAAAGCTAGTTCACGAGGTGTTCTGTCGATTTGGCGTTCCCTTGGAGTTACACTCTGACCAGAGTAGAAACTTCGAGTCTTCACTATTTCAAGAGGTTTGCCAACTACTCGGGATACATAAGACTCGTACAACACCATATCACCCACAGTCAGATGGAATGGTCGAAAGATTCAATCAGACGTTGGAGAATCATTTGGCCAAAGTAGTGGAAGAACACCAGAGGGATTGGGACCAATATATTCCACTCTTCTTAATGTCATACCGCTCTGCAACACATGATAGCACAAATTGCACACCGGCGAAAGTCAACTTCGGCCGAGAAATTAGAATACCCATAGATGCACTAACCGGAACACCTCCCGATACTCCTATCCTAGCCGCCGACTATGTGGCCGACCTGCGGCGTAAATTAGATGGAATACATGAGCTAGTAAGAGAGAATGGTCTGAAAACCAGTGAGAAAATGAAGATCCGATACGACCGCAAAGCTCACGTGCCCGGATTTGAAGAAGGAACTTTGGTATGGTTACACAATCCCATAAGGAGAAAAGGAAAGAGTCCAAAGTTCCAAGCCAAATGGGAGGGTCCGTACACGATAGTAACCAGAATAAACGATGTCACCTACCGGATTAAGAAAGGACCTAGAGGGAAGCTGAAAATCGTACACGTAGACCGCCTAGCTCGCTATTATGGATCAAATCATGCTCGGGACGAGCATGACTAAGAAGGGGGCAATGTTACGAATGGACCTTATGTCGATGGCATAAGGTTCAATATCGCGTGACATGCAGTGTGTCGCTTTTAAGCCCTATTTTTCCTAGATCTAGACATTTTCTAGGTACAATAATAAAACGCATTGCTAGACTTAGGACGGCCTATCGAATGGTACAGGTCTCAACAATTTTGTCAACAAAGTGTCGACATCGAAATTTCTAGAAACCCGTTTCCGGGAATTACCGTAGGTACTTCCGAGTGACCTCGAGGTTATGTGCTATTATTATTACGTCTGGAGGAATCTGGAATGTTCGATCAGCTGGGCTATATAAGGCGCCGCGACGCCAGCGCACAGTCAGTCTACACTCGACTAGCGATACGAAAACAGCGACAGTTAAGAAGCAATCTTAAAGAAGACCTACTGCGACAATTATAACGAGAACTGTAAGTACTACGTGAAGAAACATCTGTAGCGTTATTGTGTGTTTACAACACGGACTTCGTGGACGTAAGAGAAGACTTCGGTACGACATCAGCTACGTTCTACTTGTCATTGCCTACAATCGACTGTACCTTCGTTGACAATAAACTTCGTAACCCTTAACCGGCGTTTAAGTACCCCTAGCCCGTAACAATACTTATGAAATAGGGTAATAATAAAAAAATCATGTTACGATGATTCAAATAACGAATAACGTCAATTTATAACACTGCTGCTTAAAAATATCATTTGAAAAACTTACTAAGGGAATATCGATTGTATTTTCAATTTGCAACTCTGTGATATTTTGTGTAGGTTTTGTATAATACTTTGTGTGGGTACATGGCTAGGGCTACACTCTAGTGGTACCTTACCGCACATTATTGCAAATACTAGCTGCACAAATTTTTGGTGCGGGTACGTGACCAGGGCTACTCTCTGGTAGTACCATAGCATAAAATATTGTACATTGTAACTGGACTTATCGTGTGCTTGGTCACAGCTACTCTCTGATAGCACGGGATTTGTTTGCTACTTTCATTGCGTAGTAAAGAAAGGAGGTTTTGAAAAATAAAGTTCCAACTGTCTCTTAATAATGATGTAATTAAGACATTGCATCACAAAACAATCGGACAGAACTTATAATGTACGGACGACACACATGAAGCTACTACAATCGGTCAAATTTCTTTATTACATTTTTAACTTTATCGCTAAAGCTTTAAGGCTCAAAGTTTATAAGGAATATTTGGCAATTTCGGGTGGCTTGACCTGCTGTCGTCCGTACCTTGTATAAAAGTTGGATAAGACGAAGTAACTGACTGCTGCTACTTTTTTTTTTATATAAGTATTATAAATTTATAAACCAGCTCTTGACCGCAATCCTGCCTGATGGTAAGCAGTGACGCAATCGTTGATGGTAAAGCGCACTAGTTTATTAAGAGCCTATTCACTCTAGCCTTGAAGACACTCAAATTGTAGTCCGACGGAAACACCGCCGCTGGCAAATTGTTCCAGTCCCTCGGATGTACGCGGTATAAAGGAGGAGGCGAAACGCTTCGTCCGGATCGTAGTGGTGTTAACAACGTAAGGGTGGAAACCAGCCGTAAAACGGGTCGTCCGCTGGTGGAACGGGGATGGGGGAATTAAATCATGCAATTCCCTCGCACACTCCCCGAAATGCATCCTATAGAACACGGAAAGGCTGGCTACTCTACGCCTGTGCTCTAGGCTTTGGAGACCAACTCGAGTTAGATCAGGGTCACCAATCAGCCTCTTTGCACGTCTCTCCACTGAATCCAAAGTGGCCAGGTGACACTTGGCAGCACCAGCCCAAATGTAGCTGCAGTACTCCACACACGAACGGACCTGTGCTTTGTATAACATTAGAAGCTGCCCAGGTGTGAAGTACTGCCGGACCTTTGCGATAACGCCAAGTTTCCTGGCAGCCACCTTGGCCTTGGACTCAATGAACCGCCCAAAGTTAAGGTTCGAGGAAATCTTAACTCCCAAAAGCTGAAGGCGGTCGGAACACTCCAAGGACACATTCCGAAAAGTAGGGGCCAAGGTGAACGGGCTCCTTTTGGCGGTGAAAAGACACGCCTGTGTTTTGGCGGCATTGAATGCTACAAGATTGGCATTGCCCCATTCGGAGACCGCCTGCAGTGCAACACTCGTTCGCTTAACCATGGCCTCCCTTTCGGACCGGATTGATTCCCTACTAGCCCGAGCATCCGGCAGGTATCTCTCTACAACTGTGCTGTCATCTGCATACCCATAGATACCGGGCATCAGCAGATCGTTAATATGCAGCAGGAACAGAGTTGCAGAGAGAACAGACCCCTGAGGAACACCGGCATTAGTTGTCATGGGCTCAGAAGAGCATCCGTCGACAACAACTCGGAGGGACCGTTCAGTCAGGAAGTCTTTTACCCAGCCAGTCAGGCTAGGGGAAATGCCGTACGCTGGAAGCTTACTCAAAAGGCCAGCGTGCCATACCCGGTCGAAGGCCTTCGAGACATCAAGGGAGACAGCAATCGCTTCCCCATTCTTCTCGAGGGCCTCGCCCCACAAGTGAGTGGCATACACTAGTAGGTCCCCAGTTGACTGATTGCGGCGAAACCCGTACTGTCGGTCACTGAGGAGATCGTTACCTTCCAGGTATGCCAAGAGGCGCGAGTTCAATACACGTTCCATAATTTTGCAAAGTATGGAGGTGATCGAAATCGGCCGATAGTTGGCAGGATCGGCACGACTACCCTTCTTGGGCACGTGCTGCACGTTAGCAAGCTTCCAGGACTTGGGCACTATACCAGTCCTAAATGAGAGGCGATACAAGCGCGTCAATACAGGAGACAACTTGGGCGCACATGCTTTAAGAACAATCGCTGGTATACCATCCGGACCACTAGCCTTATTCACGTCCAGACGACACAGTACTCTCAGAACCTCCTTGTTTCTAATGCGAACCTCAGGCATTGAAGCTCCGCAATGAGGTAAATTAGGTGGAGTAGCATTGCCAGTATCAAGACGCGAATTATGGGCAAAGAGAGAAGCAAAGAGACCTGCTTTCTCTCTCGCCGTATGAGCCAGTGTTCCATCAGGCCTAACCAGCGGAGGCAGTGAGGGCCGACAGAAGTTCGCCTCAACCGATTTGGCAAGGGACCAAAAAGATCTGCTACCGGATGGCTGCGCAGATAACTTGTTGCCAATATGGGTAATGCGGTCGAAGCGAGCCTTCTTGAGCGCCTTCTTGTAGGACTTGGCAGCACGGTTAAAGGCTCTCTTCTTTGAGCTTAGATCAGGAGCTCCGCGGTCACGAGCGTCAACCCAGGCGAGAAATGCCGTGTGCTTACGCTGTTCAGCTTGGACACAATCGGCAGTGAACCATGGGCGAGCCGAGCCACCGACGGGCACGTCATTGAACGGGATAAAATACTCCATAGCTTGACGCACCACATCGGTTATAGCGTCCGCACAGCTCGACGGATTGTCAGAAGAGAAGCAGACCTGCTGCCAAGGATAAGACGCAAAGAAGTGGCGCATCTCATCCCAATCCGCTGACCTTTAGAAGGTTTCCCCCCGATAACAAAAAAAAGGCACCCCCCGCGCTAGGTGGTCGAGACCCTCGCGGTTGGCGGTCGGGACGCACGCCATGACTTCCGCGAACCTGGTGTGATTTATTTGAACCCTTTCGCGGAAGGTCGTCAATTGTGCAATTGTGTAGCATCTGTCTGGCTGCTACACATTTATCTGCTTTTACTTTAATAAAGAAAAACAAACAAAAACACTTTAAATTTGAACTTCATGAACATATGCACTACTAGTGAGGTTTAGCATTATTTCCCATGTTTTTTTTTTATAAATTATAAACTAGCGCTTGACCGCAATCCCGGCTGATGGTAAGCAGTGACGCAATCGTTGATGGTAAAGCGCACTAGTTTATATAGAGTCTTGATCTGGTGGGGAGAAGGACGATTCAGACTTCACCAGACAGTGGTCTGAAGTTCCCAACGGTGAGGAAACTGTTACAACACATCTGTCCGGATCAGTGGTCAGCAGAAGGTCCAAACAGTTGGCGGTATGGCCAACTACATCAGGCACCCTAGTCGCTTGCTTTACCAGCTGGGAAAGGCCCATAGAAAGCGCGAAGTTTCGCGCTTCTCTCCCAGCGTGGTCGGTCTTCTGGTATGGGAAGAGCCAGTCCTGGTGGCAGGCGTTGAAGTCCCCCAGAGCGACGAACTGAGCGTCAGGGTGCCGATGCAGCGCATTGTCAGCAGCCTCACTGAGGTGGTCAAATAATCTAGTTGTCTCCTGATCACCGCTGTGCGATCGGTAGACACAGGTGTAAACAATTTTGTCCACACCAGTGTCAACCAACAGCCATAGGGACGAGAAGTGAGGGTCTTCGAGGTGACGGAGGCGCCGGCAACAAATGTCATTGCGGACATACACACAGACCCCGGCACGCTGCAGGAAATGATGCTCCAAAGAGTATCCCGGGTAGCCGAGGTATGCCGCATCAGACGGACATCTGATCTGGGTCTCCGTCAGGAAAAGTAGATGTGGCTTTTCAGTCTCAAGGTGGTAATGTACTGCAAACATTCCTATTAGTTCAGTACACTTCTAAGAATCGAACTTTGCGGTTGCGTGCGCGCTTTGCGATTTTTGTGTTGTGAACTTGTGACGTGTGTGTACAATCATGGCCCTAAGCAATAGATAATCTAGCAGTAGATGATCTTGTGTATTGGAAGACAGGATGGTAATGTGCGAGCGGCTCGGGAACTATATCGTCAGCGATTTATCGATGGTAGGCTAGAAGGTGAGCATCGATAGCTCCCTTCGGTGGCGTGTTTCCATAGAATGGTACATCGTCTGCACCAAACTGGTTCTTTTCACGCTCCTGGATTAGGGGGTCGCCCGAACACTACCGATCCAGATTTAGAGTAAGCCGTACTCGAATATTTCGAAAATAACCCACGTACTAGTACTCGGCGAGCTGCATTAGCGCTGGGTGCGTCTAACCATATGCAAGTATGGCGAGTGTTGAACAATGACGGTCAGCACCCATACCACTTCCGTCGCACCCAGGAACTGACACCTGCAGATTTTTTGCCTCGCGTGACCTTCTGCGAGTGGTACTGCGGTCAGGTAGCAGCTTCGCCAGATTTTGGCTCAAGAGTACTGTGGACTGATGAAACGTCATTCACGAGAGCAGGGATAAGCAACATACACAATGACCATGTTTGGTCTCACGCCAACCCGCATGCTTCTACGGAATCGTCGTTTCAACACCAATGGCGACTAAACTTGTGGGCTGGTATCGCGGGAGATATTGTCGTAGGACCAATTTTTTTGCCGCACAGCCTAAACGGTCAAAATTATTTAAATTTTTTAACGAACGAATTGGACGATGTTCTCACAGAAAGCCTATCAATTTTAGGTTACGCTTAACTCGTGATGGGCAACAATTTAATCTTCCAACACGATGGCGCTCCAGCACACTATGCACGTGATGTTCGGGAGCATTTAGGTATGCGTTTTCGTCAGTGGATTGGGCGCGGTAGCAGACTTGTACCTTGGCCACCGCGATCTCCAGACCTAACTCCATTAGACTTCTTTTTGTGGGGGTATATTAAAAACATAGTGTACGCAATGCCGTGTGACACAGCAGAGCAAATGAGAGAGCGAATCGAAGCCGCTTTCAGGGCAGTGACACCAGACATGCTACGGAATGTCCAGGTGTCGATACACAAACGAGCGACCTTGTGTGTACAGTACCAAGGGCGTCACATCGAACCACATCTCTAAAAAATGTAAGTTAATTAGATTATTATTTTTAATTTTCATATTTATTTTGCTGATTGTTCGGACTATGTTAAGCTATTTTTGAGGCAAAATTTAAGTAGGCAGGTAGGTAGGTACAAAGTACCGGGCGGGCCACTGTCAGCATCTCATGGACGCGCGCGTCGCAGCCGCGCGTTTCAACAATAGGTAGGCAGATAGGTACTAGGCGATCAGATTTACAGAAGAAATGTTTTGTAATATTAGCAAGTGACTTGGAATGTTGTTGACCCTCCGTAGTGTTGTTACACGTTTGTTAATATTTGAATTCAAGAATCATGCGATACCAAGGATACCAAGAATTTGGTATCAATTCTTCGAGTAATTTATTTTGAGCTGAAACTTTGTGTAGAGTTTCTATACCACCTATAATCTTCAGGGATTCTTGATGTATATACCCTTTTTGTTACACGCTGTATAGTTATTTCTTAACCAATATCTAATTCTGAAAATATGTAATTTACAAGTTACAAGTTTGTAGAATTTCTATACTTTCGAGTTCTAATGCATTTTTTTTTTTACTATTTTGTGTATTTAATAGATAAAAACGAATTGAATATCATAGAATGGCTTCTTATGAATAAAATAAGACCAAAAACATGTACTATTTGCAACATTTTAAAAAAGTATTTTTAATCAGCTCTTGTTCTACGATAATCCATAGTGCGTCGGCCGGCTATGTCGACAAGAAGTTGATGACGTTTCAGGAAGTCTGCACCGATGATAGGTTTGCTGACTGCAGCGACGATGAATTTCCAGGTGTACGGCCGTCGTAGGTTGAGGTCCAGTTGTAGAGTTTTCTCTCCGTACGTTGGGATGATCGTGTTGTTTGCCGCGTACAAACAGAAATCGGTTTGTTTTGCTTTCCCGCCTTTTGTTCTCGGTATCACGGAGACGTTTGCGCCGGTATCAATAAGAAATGACAGATGTGAATTCTTAGCAGTTATGAATAGGCGGTTAGAAGTGTTGTTCGTGTCAGTTGCCGCCTCAACCGACGCAGGCGTTAGTTTTCTGAATGGGCGCTGTTGCTATCGAAATTGCACGGACGCGTACATTTTCGCGCCTCCTTGCCAAACTTGCGATGATAATTAAACTTATGTGATTGTTCTGAATACTTGCGGTTGCTGTTATCCTTGCTTTTTGAACGCGATCTTGAACGCTGTCTGTCGTATGGTCTGTGTGATCTTGGTCTGGGTTCCCGCCGTTCTTGAGTTCAGCTAGCTCCAGAAATAACTGACTTATTTGTTCATGTAGGGCAGTCATACCGCTCGTGTGTGTAATCTGCGCGACCTGGTTAGGTTGCGCGATACTGTCCATGATAGTGTCTGCCACTTGCGACAACTTTTCTACATCGGTTATGTCGCTTACGGTGAGAACAGCGCGTACTGAGGGTGGAAGTAGCTTGGTCCACATGATGCGCAGTGTGCCATCGGGTATTTTCTGTCTGGTTAGTTCCCGCATTTTTCGTAACAGCTGTGAGTGTTTCTGATCTCCGAGTTCCATCTCATCCATCAGCTTTTGCAGCTTCCGACTCTCGGATTCCTCGTAAACGCTGATGAGTCTGGCCTTCAGGGTTTTGTACTTGTTCTCAGAAGGCGGTTTAGCTATAATTTCGCTTACTTGTATAAGTGTGTCCAGGCCTAGTCGGGCGATAGCTGCTTGATAGCGCGCATCATGACCTTGCTTCTGTGGCGCCATTACTGCTTCGAAGTGCGTGAACCATAGTCTAGGATACGCTGGCCAAAAGTCAGACAGCCGTGCTTGTAGTGGAGCGTGTCGACTCGCCCTCCTACCTGTGATGCGTTGCTAGTCGCCATCCTGAGTAGACTCAGCTGGTGTAACGTTACAATACCGTGAATATAGCCTCTTGAAATCCTAGTGGTGAGACCCGCTTGTGGGAATCCACTAGAATGTGCTAATCACGAGTATTGACTATATAAGACCGACTTGAAGGTCTTAAATCGCGTCGGTTCGAATCACGTCGGTTCGAATTACGTTGGTTTAAGATCGCGTCCGTTAGAATCACGTCGGGGTCACCAATGTAGCGCGTAGGTCGTGTTACGTAATTAAAACTCGGATAGATAGAACATTGTATATTGCACGTAAGTAAAGAGGTACAATGTATAGGTACTAGAAGTTAATCAATTGATTAACTTCTAGTACCTATACATTGTACCTCCACTCCACTCTTGTAATTACAAGAGTGTAGACGCGACTCGATATAAGAACAGAATGTCCAGAATGTGAATGTAAGTGTTACAGAAATGTGAATGTTACAGAAATGGGTCAAATCAAATCAAATCAAAATCGTTTATTTCAAATTAACCATCACTTGGTACTTTTGAATACCCAATGTCGGTCAGTTCAAGAAAAGTGAAGCTAAATTGCACGTTCCAAAGCGTAGATCTCTATGGAGAAGAACGTGCAAGAAATTCCATGGACACTCTTTTAAAATCATAATATATGGGTTACATTTCTTCGTTACATATTTATGTTGCTTCTATCATGTGAGCACAATGTAAAATTAATTAAAATATAAAAATGAATTAAGCCCACTGGCAGCTAAGAGATGACCAGTCTCCACTGACGGCCCCCGTTCACGAGCATGACGCGCGCATCAGCCCCACTTAGCTCAACCATATTGAAGGGAACCAAATGACCCAACAGCACGCGCCACCATCAGCAAGACATTTGAGTGAGCATGACAACTCTCAACTGCCAATCTCGCAATGTCAAACAAGTTCTAAATATATATTGTACGGGTCAATCACCGTACAGTAGGTTTACCTGGGTCATCATTATTGCGCCACACGTTCGGTATGTATCGACCATTTATATTATTGCACTTACACTTTTTTTTTTTTGTACGAGTGAAAATGCATTTACGCACCGTACCCGCGCTAGCTAGGCGACAGGCGTGTGTGGGACTCGCCCGGCCGGAGCCGGGAATACCCACTAAAGACACTCGGTTCCCTCGAGCCCTGCGTTGAGAGTGACCCGGGCTCGGCCCGGAGATCTGACTCCGGGCCACTCTCAGGGCTTACCGGCCTAGTTTAGGCCGGTTTCCGCGCCTAAGGAGGATTACCCGGGAACGGATAATCCCCAGACGTGGTGACCGGTGCAATGCGCGTGGGGAGCTACCCACACACGCTGGTCACACTCGGGGACTAAAGGAGACGGGGGTACGTCCCCCGCCTTCTTCGCCCCGCCCGTCTACGCCGGAGGGGAGCGGCAAGAGCATCCTCTTCCCGCTCCCTCTCCGCTGCCTCCTTCTGCAAGAGGACGGTCTCGCAGAAGGAGGCGGCAGCCTCCCATGCACTCTCTCTTTCAACCATGGCTCGCACCATGGTTGCTAGGGAGAGGCTTTCGCCTCCGGGCGCCGCAACGAGATCGCGGCGGTCGGTTCGCCAGGCCGGGCACTCCACCAAGGTGTGCCCGGCCGTGTCGTCGGGAGAGTCGCAGTGGTGACACCGCGGTGACTCCTCCCGACGGGCGACACGGTGCAGGTAGTGACCGAAGCACCCATGTCCGGTCAGTACCTGCACCAAGCGGTAGGTGAGGCTGCCATGCCGGCGCCCAACCCATCCCTCCAACACCGGACGAATCGCTCCAATCGTCCGGTGGCCGGCAGCTGGTGTGCGGAGTGCCTCCCTCCACCGACTCAGGGCCTCCCCCTGAGCCGCTATTCTGACCCGCCTTACCTCCTCGAAGGCGGGTCGTTCCCCCCGTTCCCGGGCCGCGACACGGTGTCGATGCACCTGGGACAGAACCCGTGCATCGACCTCCCACGGCGGCGTGCCCGCGAGCACGCAGGCAGCCCCGTGGCTGACCGTGCGGTACGCCCGCACGGTCCGTGTCGCGATGACCCTCTGCGGCTTCCGCAGCAGGGCCACTGTGCGCCGGGACAGGCACTCCGCCCACACCTCTCCGTAGAGTGCCATCGACCGTACCACCCCGTGGTACAGCCGACGGCACGCCGAATTCGGCCCCCCCAAATTGGGGAGGAGCCGTCCGAGGGCGGCTGCGACAGAACACAGCCGCGGGGAGAGGAGCCTAAAGTGCTCCTCGAAGTCCCAGCGGGGATCCAGGATCAGGCCGAGGTACTTTATGTGCACCTCGACGGGAACCTGGACCCCCTCCACCCGGATACGGAGCCCCGGTGGGGTCCTGCGTCGCGGGGCGTGGAAGGCCATGGCCCTCGTCTTCGCGACGACCACTTCCAGCCCCAGGAGGCGGATGCGTCGGACGACCAATGAGGTGCCGACCGACGCGAGGTGGACCGCCTCCTCCCACTCACGCGCCCTCACCGCGACCAGAGTGTCATCCGCAAAGCAGACGACATCCATCCGCGGCAAGAGCGCGCCACGCAGAACCCAATTGTACCCCAGGTTCCAGAGCAGGGGACCAAGCACTGATCCCTGGGGCACACCTACCTTCATGGTCCACGACTGGACGCGACCCTCTGCGTCCTCGTACAGGATTTTCCTCTCGCAGAGGTAGTCCGACACGAGGGCGCAGAGGTAGAGGGGCACTTCGTGGAACTTCAGCGCCGCCTCTATGCATTCGTGGGGGAGGGTGTTGAACGCGTTCGCGATGTCCAACGACACCGCGACGACACCCTCACCCCTTGCTGTGGCCGCCTCAGTCCACCTCTTGAGGCGAGCCACCGCGTCCATCGTGGACCGGCCGGTCCGAAAGCCGTACTGGCAGTCCGCCAGCTGCGGTCCCCTGCTTTCCAGGTGCTCCTGGATGCGAGCGGCGAGAATCCTCTCGAAACATTTGCCACTCTCATCCAGGAGCACGACCGGCCTATAACCCGACGGTGAGTCGGGGGGACGCCCGTCCTTGCGAAGGAGGCACAGCCTGCCCACCCTCCATCTCCTGGGGAAGCGGCCCGTCGCGATGCATGTATTCATGACCGCTCGGAGCCGATCCCCCAGGTGCTCCATGGCTAATGCCAACACCTTCGCAGGGACGCCGTCCGGGCCCGGAGCCTTGTTCTTGGCTCTGAGCCTCTCCCTGACGGAGTCCAACTCACCGTCGGTTACGGGAGGCTCATCGGTCCACATCTCCAGAGTGGATGAGCTGGAGGCGGGCATCCTGGGGGGCGTGAAGGGTCCCGGGTTCGGAAAAAGTGTTTCCAGGACCCTTCTAAGTAGGCCTGGTTCCATACAGGAGGTGGGGGGTGCCGCTCCCTGCAGCTTCCCCCTCACCACCCTGTACGGCCTCCCCCAGGGGTCGCTGTCGAGGAGTGCCAAAAACTCCTCAGCGGCAGCGACCTTTGCCCTGCATATGGCGGTACGCAGGGCTCGATGGGCCTCTCTGTACGCCCGGCGAAGACCGTCCTCTTCGCCGGGCCCCCTTACGGCGCGCCTCCTGCACCTCAGGTAGGCGCGCCGTGCAGCCATACTGGCGGCACGCAGGTGAGCGAGTTCCTGCGTCCACCAGTATGTCTGCTTCCTCCGGCGGAAACCCCGGGCCCTCGGCATGGCGGCGCTGCAGACCACTTCGAGGTCCTCAGCGAGGAGGTCCGCCATGCCGTCCGCGTCGCCAGTGAGGTGGGCCGGTGGTTCGGCCCACGCTCGGAACACCGCCGCCTCCTCGGCGATGTCCCTACGGAGGTGTGCAAGCGCCCACCTCGGGAATGATGAGGCGCCTGCCGCGGGGCCCAGGTGAAGCGGGGCCGCAGGACCCGCCGTGGAGATCTCGAACCGGACGTACCTGTGATCCGAGATCTCCACCGCCGTCTCTACCCGCCAGTTCCGAATCCGGTTGGCCAGGGTCGAGGTGGCCAGGGTGACATCCACTATTGATTCACCCTGCCACCTCACGCACGTCGGGGTATTGCCCCGGTTGAGGACCTGGAGACCCAAGCAGTGGGCCCATTCCGCCAGGTCCTCACCGAAAACGTTGGTGACGGGAGACCCCCAAGCACCATGCTTGGCATTAAAGTCTCCCGCCACCAACACGGGGCGTGGAGCCGCCCTCTGGACCGCCACTTCGACGGCGGCCAAGAGGCGCTCAAACTCGGCCCGGCTTCTATTGGGAGAGAAGTACGTGGAAATGACCACTAATCCCCCCCATTGCGCCGCCACGAACCCCGGCCCCCTCTCCCTAAGAACGAGAGGGGGGCCAGTGCTCGCGGCGGGTCTTGCGATCGCAGCCAGGCCATCCGATGACCCCAGCCAACCGGTAGACGCCGGGATGGAATGTGGCTCTGCCACCACCGCCAGATCCGCCCCCCACTCCGCCATGTCTTGGCACAACAGGTCCTGCGACCTGGCGGAGTGCTTGGCGTTGACTTGTAATATGACACCGATGGACCTACTGCATTACTAGCACTACTAGCTGCTACATTAGCAGTGTCCATCGGTGTCCCTTCGGTAGCGGTGGTAGCAGAGCCGGCCGCTATCGGCCCCACTGCGGAGCGGCCCCGAACTGGAGGCGGGTTGCAGGCCCTACCCGCCATTCTATGGCCACTGGGTAGGCCCCTATCTGCGCACAGCGCGCACTTTATAGGGGCCTTGCAGCCCATGGCCATGTGGCCCGGCTGCCCGCACCTGAAGCACAGGCCGCTCCTATCCTTTTTGGAGGGGCAGAGCGCCGCGGTGTGACCCCCCTCTAGGCACCTGCGGCAGCGCATGGGGCGCCTCTCCAGTAGGTGGATTGAAGCGACGCTCCAACCCACCACCACTTTGCCCCGCTCTGCCAGCCCCTTCGCGGCCTCTACGGGGCAGGAAACTCGGACCGAGCCCGTGCCCCTCGCCCCCAGGGCTATGGTGCCCACCCGAATCTGGTCGGGAGGGCACTTGGCCGCCTCGGCCAGGACGCCCTTCACCTCTTCAGGCGTCAATGACTCCTCGAGGCCCGCCACACGGATCTCCGCCATTTTTGTGGACCGGGTAATCTCGGCCACCTCCCCGAGCACCTCAGTCAATTTCTTGGCCAAGGTGTCGGCCTGGGAGGGGGAGGTAGTTTATATTAATCCTAATCTTACCTTTGTGGAAACAGATAATATAGTGAATTTATTAATCTTAAACCGGCTTTTACCTCTTAACTCATCCTATATCTCTATCTTAATTCAACCCCGAACATATATATATATATATATAAAAAACTATAGTCCATGGTGCCTCACATTCACAAACTTGAAAAGTGCATTTACATTATACAATACTATTGCAAAATAATGGTAGCAAAATATTGTGCACAACGTTGAAATAAACAAAATAAAAAAGTAATATTTAGAAAACAACAAAAAGGGGGAATGGCATCTCTTCCAAACCTACAAAATTGTCTGTGGCTGTGGAGCAGGACTGGCATTTATCCAAGCATTTTTCTCAAGGATATAATCTTCCAGTTTATAATATGCTTGCTTACACAGCGTGCGTTTAATGCATGTTTTAAATTTGGACTCATTGAGCGCTTGAATCTCTAGCGGTACTTTATTAAAAAATTTTACACAGTACCTACCCCATAAACGAACTATTTACTTTAGCTAGTCTGAACCGAGGTTGATCTAAATTGTTTCTATTCCTAGTATTAAAATTGTGCCTGTCACTTATCTTCTTAAAAAGATCAATATTTTTCCGAACATACTTATTGTTTTCATAAATGTATTTTATTTAATTTTTTTATTTTTTTTTTTGCGCCTCTGCGGAGATTGTATATGGCTCTGATAGCTCTTTTCTGCAGAATAAAAATAGATTAAGTCTGCAGCCCGTCCCCAAAGCAAAATACCGTATGACATGATACTATGAAAGTAGCTAAAATAGACTAGTCTCGCAGTATCTACATCAGTAAATTGACGGATTTTTCTGACAGTTAAATGAGGACCCCATTGTAGCCTCGAGTCAAGCGTGTTCCCCAGGAAAACCGTGTTTTCGACGAATTCGAGTTTCTCCTTGTTCAATACAATATCAGAGTAAGTACTTTTAACATTTGGTAACGCAAATCTTATACACTTTTTCTTTTTTTCATTTAGTACTAAATTATTAGCGGTAAACCAATTTTGGACTTGCTGTAAAGCATTGTTTACGTCCTCAAGGTTTGAGCAACGTCTATTGATTTTAAAAATTAACGAAGTATCATCAGCAAACAATACAATATGTGGTTGATTTTTTAATAGATGCGGCAGATCATTTATGTATGCCAAAAAGAGGAAAGGACCCAAAATTGAGCCTTGCGGTACACCCATTTTGACTTTCAAACCCGGAGAATTGACACCATTTATCTGAACTTGCTGTTGTCTATCAATTAAATAAGATTTCACCAAGCTGAGCGCAAGTTTACCCAGCCCATAATGTTCCAGCTTTAAAAGTAAGGTTTCATGATTGACACAATCAAAAGCCTTTGACAGGTCACAAAAAATCCCTATCGCATCTTGGGCTTCTTCCCACGCTGCAAATATATGTTTTAATAAAGTGACACCAGCGTCGGTCGTACAACGTCCTCTGGTGAATCCATACTGTTGATCCTGAAAGATTATATTGCTGTTAAAATGATAAAGCATTTGATCAAGCATAACTTTTTCAAACACCTTACTGAAAACAGGCAATACCGATACGGGTCTGTAATTATTAGTGTCCTTATGGTCACCGGATTTAAAAAGTGGTATTACCTTACAGTATTTCATTATATCTGGAAAGACGCCTTGATCTACACACAAATTAAATATTAAAGCCAAGTATGGTGCTATGGTCTCAATTATGGATGTGCATACTTTAACAGACATTCCCCAAAGGTCTTCGGTTATTTTGACTTTTATTTGCCGGAAAACCTTTATGACTGTCATATGGTTTATATATTTGAATTGAAATTCAACCGGACAGCCTGGCAAGTTTGCTTTTAATAAATCAATCGAGGCTTCTGGGGAGGAGTTTAGAGTTTCCGTTGTCCTAGGAGGTATATTGGTGAAATAATTCACAAACTCTTGGGCTACCTCTACGTTAGAGCTTTGGGGACCATGTGGAGTCTCCAATAAATAATCTGTACTGCGTAATTTATTCCTACCAGTTTCACTATTAATAACTTTCCACACAGTCTTTATTTTATTGTCTGCCGATTTGATCTTGTCGCTAATGTACAGGGCCTTCGCCACCTTGCAAATCTTTCTGAATAATTTAGAATATCTATTTACATATTTATTAAAGGTTTCAGTATTGAAGAATGACTTAAGGCTGTATAGCTCATACAGTCTTTCCCTACTGACCCTAATACTTTAGTTGCCCACTCACTAAAAACAAACTTAGGGAATATATTTTTCGACATCTTTTCAAAAACTGTATTAAATTCCTTAAGTACCAATGAAAAAAAATTATCATAAAATTTATTAGCATCATTAATATCATGTTCCAGAACATTTAACTTATTTTGTAAATTACTATTAAATTTTGCTAATTTGCCTATTGTAATTGGCCTGAATTGTATCTGAGTTCCTTCCATGGGTGCTTGAGACATAAAAGTTACCGTTTGTCCACTATGATCTGATGGAAGATAATTCACTATAGCTATATCTAAATAGTCACAATTACAGAAAACATTGCCAATACAAGTTGCAGAGGTTGGAGTTACTCTAGTTGGTTCTGTAAAAACGTTAAGTAAATTAAATGATTTAAAAAGGCTTAAAAATCTGCTGCTATTTGAATTATTTTCCAAAATATTAATGTTAAAATCTCCACAAATAATTACTGATTTGTTACTATCTGCAAGTTTGGCTAAAACATCCTCCACCGCTGACTCAAAAGACTAAAGTTTTGAGGGTTCGGGGGTCTGTAGCTGTACACGCACACTATAACATGCTTAACTAGCTCAACACATGACAACTCTATACAATGTTCCATTGACAAATTAACTATGTCTTTACGTTGGTTAAATTTTAAGGGTTTTTTTATTAAGATAAGGGAACCACCACGCAACATAGATTTGCGGTTGAAACAACTACCCACACTATAATTTTCATAACTAAGTAACACCTCTCAACCAGTGTTCACCAATACATACAACATTGAACATTCTTTTTCTAATAACATTTCAATTTCTACAATTTCCATTCATGCTTTGACCCTTTCTGTCGTTTAACTATTTGAGAGCAAGAAGATACCTTATTGACGGTTGGTGTAACTATTAATTTATTGGTACCCTCTGTTGTCTTATTTATTAGTTTAAATGATCCGGAGTTCGCCCCAAATCTACAATATCACCTGGTAGTGAGTTGCTACTAATTGTAGGCTCTACGCTATATACAGAATAATCTAATGGGACCTCCTTTGTACAATTTAAAAAAGTATTCATAGCAATTGTGCTACCGTTAGTCTGGTCCACCACATAATTGTTAGTATTATTACTAAACACTGCGGTGTCAATTACACAAGACTTCGACATACTACTTGTGTCTGTGTTAATATAATAAGTCAATAGCGTAGCTATTGTGTGTCTATAACTATTTGGGAGATACCTACGTAGTATCCCTGGTCGACTTTAAATGTTCAACAAAATTGTTGGTATCAAAAAATACAAATTTGTCACTATAGTAACTAACTAAAAAGTACGCTTATTAAGCATATGGATATAATTATTTTGTCTGTTTGATAACTGCTGAAAATACGGAAAAACACACAATATAATTTTTTTACATTTTAATTTTAACATCTGAGTTACATAATTAGTGATATTTTCCTTGTGTACGTTTGAACTACACACATCAAAAGTGTCTAGGGATCAAGCATTTTTATGCGGATTTCTTGAGATTGAGATGTGGCTTTGTAATAAATTTATGATTTTATAAATTTATATGGATCCTTTTTGGTGCATTTCATAATTTGAATCAGGAACTGTGAATCAAATTCGAGTAAAAGATGAAAATCAGCTGTCAATATTTTCCCTATAAAAACATACAACGCATTGAAGACATTATTAGTGCTACTGTTTCCCTACTACTGATTAAAACCAACGTTATTATGGAGCGGCGACGTCATTTAAGCAGGGAAGAAATGCTCAGAGCCGTGGGAATGATAGAAGCTGGTTCCCGGCAACGTACTGTGGCTTTAGCTCTGAATACAAGTCAGAGTGTTATCAGTCGACTTTGGACACGTTACCGAAGCACTGGTACCGTGGCTGAGCGCCATGGAGGACGGTATCGCTGCACCACACGGAGACAAGACCGATACATTCAAATCTTAACTCGAAGAGCTCCAACAATAACCGCCATGATGTTAGCCGTGAGGCTTCATCACTCTTCAGGGAACTTAATTAGCGACCAAACAGTCAGAAACCGCTTGCATGAAGTGAACCTTCATTCCCGAAGACCGCTACGGGTACCACCTATAGCAATGCACAATCGTAGGATTCGATATCAATGGGCTCTTGAACACAGAAATTGGGCAGAAGAACAATGGCGTTTCGTGTGCTTTTCTGATGAGTCTCGTTTTGGTATGAGACCGGATACAAGACGTATACGACACTGGAGAACCCCTGGACGCCAACAGCGATTAAAATCCTGCCAGGAAGTCCATCCTTATAGTGGTGGAACCATCATGGTATGGGCGGGTATTTGGATCGGCGGAAGAACTGAGTTGATTTGGATCAGAGGCAACCTCAACGCTCAAATTTATGCTGAAACGATTGTATCAGACGTCATCGTTCCTCTACAAGTGCAAATCGGTCCCTTATTTCAGTTAATGCATGATAATGCACGACCGCACACCGCAAGAGTTGTAAGACAGACTCTCGCCGCAGCTAACATCAATGTCCTGCCCTGGCCTGCTCAGTCGCCAGACTTGAACCCGATTGAGCATGCATGGGATATGCTACAGAGAAGAGCTCTGCCGAATATGGAGGGTATCCAGTCGCAAGAAGACCTTTTTTTGTTGTTGCAACGAACATGGGCGGCCATTCCACAGCGTGATTTGGATGAACTCATTTTGAGTATGCCAAACCGATGTTCTTGTGTTGTTAGTGTTCGCGGTAGAAACACGGATTATTAATTGTTTAAGTTACCCAATAAAATTTTAGAGAAAACTGTTATTTCAGTCTTTTTTTCGAACTTTTGTGTTAGTGGTTCAAATGTCAAATATCCCTTTATTAGGAAAATGGCAAATTTCTTTATTAATGCAAAGGTGACTTGGTTTATCGTTACTGTGACAAACGAAAACACTTTATTTGATGAATCCTTAAAGAAAATTTTAATTAATATCAATCAGGAGAAAAGTTATTGCAAAAATATATGTTGATCCCTAGACACTTTTGATGTGTGTATTTCCTATAATCACTGTTAAATTAGTATCATAATTACAAGTTTTGTTAATTACTAATTCCATAATATGTTTGTTGACCCAGGTATACACCCCTTAAGGTCTCTTGTAGGCTATGCACTAACTTAAATACACCAGCTATCTCTAAACAATAGTGGGGTGACCAATAGGGCTCCTCGATGCTGATTCGTTGATCGAGGGAAGCCGTGGCGTATGATTGGTCAGCGTAGATAGCGCGCCACTTTACAGTCACGTGCAATGCGGTTCGCTATGGTTTCACACGCTCCCACGCACATGGGTCACCAGATGTGCTTCCGGAGTTCCGGGGTGAGATTTGTAGGCAACCCCCGCGCTTGGTGGTCGAGACCCTCGCGGTTGGCAGTCGGGACGCACGCCATGACTTCCGCGATCCTGGTGTGATTTATTTGAACCCTTTCGCGGAAGGTCGTCAATTGTGCAATTGTGTAGCATCTGTCTGGCTGCTACACATGCAAGGCACGCTGTGTAAACAAACATATATAAACTGGAAGATTATATTTTAGAAAAAAAAACGCTTGGCTAAATGCCAGTCCTGCTCCACAACCACAGACAATTTTGTAGGTTTGGAAGAGATACCATTCCCCCTTTCTGTTGTTTTCCAAATATTCCTTTTTTATTTTTTTATTTCAATTGTGCACAAGATTTTGCTACCATGATTTTGCAAGAGATATAGTATTGTATAATGTAAAAGCACTTTTCAAGTTTGTGAATGTGAGGCACCATGGACTATGGTTAGTATTTTTTTATATATAACTTGTTTGACATTACGAGCATGGCAGTTGAGTTTGTAATGCTCATTCAAATGTCTTGCTGATGGTGGCGCGTGTTGTTGAGTCATTTGGTTTCCTTCAAAATGGTTGAGCTAAGTGGGGCTGATGCGCGCGTCATGCTCGTGAACGGAGGCCGTCAGTGGAGACTGGTCATCACTTAGCTGTCAGTGGGCTTTAATAATTTTCTATCTTTTCATTAATTTTTATAACTATACATTGTGCTCACATGATAGAAGCAACAGAAATATGTAACGAAGAAATGTAATCCATATTATGCTTTTAAAAGAGTGTCCATGGAGTTTCTTGCACTTTCTTCTCCATAGAGATCTACGCTTTGGAACGTGTAATTTAGCTTCACTTTTCTTGGACTGACCGACATTGAGTATTCAAAAGTACCAAGTGATGGTTAATTTGAAATAAACAATTTTGATTTCGTCGGTTCGGTTTTGTCGGGGTCACCAGTGTGGAGGTATGAGCAGCAGCGTGTTAAGCTCACTCATTGTAACGCTTTAAAAAAAAGAAAGGGGTGTCTTACTCCACCCTTACCCGGCAGTTACAGTAAATTTAATCATGTAATTAAATACTTGGTAGCTAGGAGCATTAAATAAAACAATAAATGGATACAATTAAAAATTTATTTTATAATTACCCTGTGTCATAAATATATGACAAAACAAACTCCTAACTTACCTAGACGATTTCCTGACTCACTCCGTCTCGGGTCGGAGTGGGACAGGGAATCCACATGAGACAATTCAGCAAGCTCAGGGTCGCTTGATGAGGATTCGTGAGGTGAACCGTTGTGATCACGGCTCAGTCGTTACCAAAGTATCTCAGGTTATGCACACAATATCAAGCCAATAGCCTACTTAAATGCAACCTGTCGGAAACCCACTCTCAATCACTAGATACATCAAAACAAAGAAACAAGGACAGGGAGTCCACGCTTCAGATTAGCTCTCCTGACTAACACTTCTGGATTACCACTTCTAACTAACACTTCTGAATTACGCTTCGGGATTACGTTAGCTCTCCTGCCTAACGCCTCTGGATTACGTTAGCTCTCCTGCCTAACGCCTCTGGATTACACTTCTAGATTACAGTACAAAGACCCTTGGCTTCACTAACTGACGGGTGTCAGATTAATGCACGGTTGAACGCGGCCTGCGGGATTAGGTATCTCGGGAACACCAGGAGCAAAATAATCATGACAGCTTATACCTGTCTAGTCGTCGTCGAAAGAGAACTTGATGTGCCGTACCATCAGGGTTCAGCCACATCCACTCCAACAAGCCTGATCCAATGGGAATCAAGGCCACCAAAGTTATATTATGACGCGACGCCTCCAAAACGGGTTCCCACCCTAGGCCCGCCAATAGAGCCAAATCTAGAACAACATTTAACCTAATTCAGTACTACAGAACAAGAAAACACGTGGAGAAAATATTCCGGGTACAGAAATGAATACTCACAGAGAGATGAGCCAGACTTCAGATGCACCGCCCCATGGGGCTTATTGCACCACACGCCAGCCTTGGGTACCGGCTATTTCCACAAAAGAACTCGCGACACCACGCAAGCTTCGGTAGTTCTTTTCCTTCTCGAAGCTTCTCTCTATTCCGACCGACCGCTCCCAATTGTCTTTTCCTGAACCATAGACTCGTGCGTTCCGCGACTTGTATTTTATTTCAGACTCATGAGTTGGTTTTTATTTTTTTAATATCTTTATTTTAAGTCCTTCTTTTATATTATATTATTTAACCCGGTCGTTCTTTATTTAAATTTATTTATTATATTAACGACCGTCCTTTCGCGCAACGCCATCTCTCGGCTCGATGTAAAATATGTGACCCGAGTTCAGCACTAGTCCACGAGATGTCGCCTGCTGCTATATTTTGCTACATGACATCATCCTCCATAGAAAAGGGAGGACCTTCCGATAAGACTGGCTGTCTGGCGGCCCACTTGTCCGCCGGTTGATGTCGCGAGCTTGTATATATTGAGCTAGTTGCACGGTAAACTCTGATTGCGAGATGCAGAATTCGTGTGACGTCAGTATGACGCGTTGTTCGCATGTGGTGGATGTAGGCACCGCTACAGGAGTATTTTACAACCAAGTACATACTTTACAGCGTAGTGAAGAATAACATATGAACGTAAAATAGGCTGGCAAATGAAAGGAGCGTTTATGTTTGGGAGCAATTTATTATAGAATATCAGGGCGCGTGCGGCGGCGGAGCCAGCTCGTCCAGCAGCGCGTGCGCACGAAGCTGTCGCTCCAGCAGTACGTCCGCCAGCGCGCCCGCCTGCTCCGGCAGCCAAGCCGCGCCGCGCACCGCCAGCCACTGGAACCAGTTCACAACAATAACGTTATATACCGCCCCCACTGACCCTCCACACAAGTAGCGCGCGCCTCACTCTCCAGGCGCCGGCCCCCCACACAAGTAGGGCTCACCTTGTGGTGCGGGTGGCGGTCGAGCGCGGCGTACAGCGCGGCGGCGGCGCGCGGGCGGGCGGCGCGCGCCTCACTCTCCAGGCGCACGGCGGCCAGCAGCGCGCCCGCCCCCGGCCCGCCCGTGCGGCTGCGGCTGCGGCGGCCCCCCACTGGCCCCTCCACAGCGGCGGCAGCACGTGTGCCAGCGCCGCGCGGTGGGAGCGCGCGCCCCCCGGGGTCGCGGCCAGGCGCTCGGCCGCCGCGCCGCCCGGCTGCCACGCCCACAGCGGGGCGCCACTGCATGCTGCGGACGGTTTTGAAAACGATACACAACATACCAATATAGATCTTCAAATATAAGAAATGCAATTTGACACTTCTAACTTACTGAAGAATAGGCATTGGCAGGCGCGTGCGCTCCATAGAGGCATATAAGCACTGCATACCCTTATAATTTTCTAATTCGGAACACCCAAATCGCATTATAATATAATTTTTGTACTAGAGAACATTCTGTTAAAACACTACACTAAAACAGTAACACTGCCATCTTTTAGGGCTAGCGCAAACTAGCTAACACACACTACAATTTATAATGCGCGCGTACCTAGCGCTACCGTGCGTAGAGCGACGTAAGCACGAACTAAATTTGCTTATTTTTTAGCGAGAATGGTCGTGTATGTGAATAAAATTATTTGATGGTGTGCGTAAACTTGTCGTGTGTGGCCGCAGAATTTCATTCAGTTTTAAGGCCAAGAAGGCACTGCCTACCGATAATTCGGCCAAGTTTAGAAGCTACCAAAAATAGCATAATGATTTTTCGTTAAAATACCTATTTATTTTGCCAGCTTTGCAATGATAAATTACTCCATTTTTTTGTTGTTGTGAATTGTGATATTTGTTTTCGTTTTAAGTGAAAATGAATTAAGTTTATTTACTTTAATACGCATTTCTTTCTAAAATATTCAAAATTATACCTGTGAGATTTGTTTTTAGATAAACTTAAAACAGTCCCTTTTTCAATGTAAAGTTTTGAGCAAAACATATAAATTAAAGGGTGTTGTGTTCGCAATTTGGATGTAACTCAAAAAAAGGTAATATCACACGTTGTTTTTACCCGACTACGGCAAAGCCAAAGGAGGGTTATGATTTTGACAGGCTATGTATGTATGTATGTATGTTCATCTGTTCCCTCGTAACTTCTAAACTACTTATCAGAATTCGACAAATGATATATCATTAGAAGCGTCTTAATTGTCCGCTGGTTATAGGCTATATGGAGTTTCACAAAATCTAATGTGGCGCCCTCTAGCGGACAATACATACAGAGTAAAAAAATAAAGTTAAGATAAATATATAGCCGTGTTTGGTATCATTTGAAAGCGCTTTACTTGTACATTTTGAATATATATACACGCTGGAATTTTAATGGTTGTTTTCCCGCGGCAGAACGATTTGCTTTAAGGAGTACTTTCGATGAATAGAGTAAAAAACAAAAAATGTTTGTATTATAAAATAATTAAAAAAGTAACTAAAAAAAATCATCAACTCGAAAAAGTGAGAAAAGTTAATTACGCTACATACAACTTGTAGGTACTACCCGTACTACTCGGAATGTACATGAAACCGCCTCAAAGGAAAGCAATGTATTTAATGTTCAAACCATAATAAGCTCCCGTGCGTTTTTTTATCACTATGTTAAATCTGCCATTTCAAGTTTCTAATATTTAATTTCATGATGAAACGATTGTATTACTAAGACAGAACCGTTTCGCTGCGGGAAAACAACCATTAAAATTCCACGCTGTATGTTACTAGCATTTGCTTGTGACTTTAGCTGTATTCATGGGCTGATTGCATATAATTCACATCTTTTCGTTCATAGCTTTTTTACTACTTATCAGAATAAGACCACTGCAGTATCATTAGAAGGGCCTTGATATTCTGTTGGTAATCTATACTAATATGTAAAGCTGAAGATTTTGTTTGTTTGTTTGTGCGCGCTAATCTCAGGAACTACTGGACCGATTTGAAAAATTCTATTTGCGTTGGATAGCCCATTAATCCAGGAAGGCTTTAGGCTATATAACATCACGCTGCGACCAATAGGAGCGGAGCATAATTAATTCCACGCGAACGAAGTCGCTGGCGGCTGCTAGTGAGCTATAAAGCTTGTCACCAAATTTAGTATTGCGCCCTCTAGCGGACAAAAAGTTCTATGATTATATAAAATTAAAATAAATATACCGTATTTAGTATCACTTGAAAGAGCTTCACGAGTACTTTATGCTTGTACATAATCCCGAGTAATGCTTCGTAGAAATTTGAATGTAAACCAGGATTTGGTAAACGAAGCGATGGGAGTGGTGAAGACCTTCGAATGGCCTGCTCTTCTGCGCGATCAGTTGAAACAGGGAGAACAGCCTAGCGCTGTTCTCATACAATTTGACGACGCATCCATAAAAGCAGATATTAATGGACTTATCAGAATCGAGCCTTGCCTCACTGAATTTGACGGCTTGAGGGGGTCTGGAAAAATTCAGCGTAAAATGCCCCCGCTGATTCTTTCTTGGGGTTGTACTGTACATAAATTACAAGGTTGTACTCTAGATAAAGCAGTTATCGATCTAGGAAAGTCATTGTTTGCTAAAGGACAGGCCTATGTCGCTCTCAGTAGAGTCAAAACCATAGAGTGATTGTTTAAAACTGCCTTGGATCATAATAAATTACTTAAAAATCCACATGACAGTCGATCTTTACCAGAATTACATAGATTAAGAAATCTTCCCAGGTCCTCTCAATATATGAAACATCCAATTTATTTATACTTACTAACGACCTCATCCACTAACTCATGACTTATTCGCTGCCATCGACGCAAATGTGCGTCGCTACTACGAAAAACCGGGAGCTTCAAACGGGGAAACCGTTGCTATACGTGCTACGATCCACGCGCTAAGAAATAGTAAAATAGGATATCTCTACATATTACTATACGCCGATACATAAGTCAAAAGAGATGTCGTATGTTAACTACCTAGTTTTTAGTTCGTCAACTTAACTTTTGTTAATATTATGCGCCACAAATACACTTTAACACCAAAATAGTACAAATAATAAAAAGTAAAAAAACTAAAACCCAACTACGACAAAAAACGACGCTGAAAAAGTATAAAACAAGATTTTCAGAATACTGAACTGAACAAAGTTGCTAATGTAGTTGCAAGTAAATGGACACAGTAGACTCTACCAAGATGCCTTCGTTGTAAATTGACAATAATGTCATACAATACTATTCTGAAGTATGCAATATTCACTATGTAGAGATAAATTTTCATGTTTAGAAAGGCGTAGTCACACGTTACATACCTACCGTAGCATTTTGATAACGTGTGACTGCGGTTTTCCAAACATGAAAATTTATCTCTATGTCTCTATCGTCATAATGGACATCTGCGTCGAAGTCGTCCATCATTATTTTCTTGGTTTTGCCACTACGCGGAGGCAATCGTCTTTAGTAACCTGGGCACATGCTTCAACAATAAATCCTCCATTTTGTTTACATTGAAAAACTTTCAAGACTTGAACATGAGCGATTTTGCTTACAAAAACTTAGGTAATAAAATTATAATAACTATATTTAATTATAAATATGCGTTTTCATTGACATTTCGAAATCAGCAAAAATATATTTAAATAATAAAGGACGCTTTCATTGAAAACGATCGTTATTATTAAGTTCGATTATTCGGTTATTTTGAACGATTATTGGTATGCAAGTGAATTTCAAGAGTCAGAATACTACGGTATAGTTCCTTACTACGTGACTTTGACACGACGCGACGTCGAGAAAAAATACTTTTTATTGTGTACATTGATTAAATAGCTTTGTTTGAAAAAATTTAATGTAAATTAAGTGATTAAGGTGCGTATTACAGAACGTCACTCAAGCATTGATCTCTGTTTAAGCATTACTTAAAACTAGTTTCAGCCAATCAAAAGGCTTCAAACGAGACTTAAGTAGAGCTTGAGTTTTGAGTGACGTTCTGTAATACGGACCTAAGAGTTGTGCAGTTTGTAGTAAAATAAAAATAACTTTAAAATTACGTGGTTCTACGGAAGAAATAAATGTCAATTTTTGAGTTACGCATGTACAAAGTTGTGTCTTCATGAAAAGTATGGAACGTCAAATTGCACTTGTTACATTTGAACAACTGTAGTTTATCATTCAGGATCTCACCAACGCTGCCCTTTTCCAACAAAAACCCTTCAATTTATTTTTACATTACTTTATGCTATTTAACTTTAAATTGTTTTTGAGGGGAAAGTTAAGCTGAGTGAGGTTTTTTACTGGATTTTATAATTATTTATAGTGATCATTACTAAATAAAACTGCGTGATTTATGTAGCAAAAAGTGCATTTAGTAAATGATTAATAAAGAACAATGAGATATCGCAGCATAGTGGCCTCATCATGACTTTTTCATGGGGGGGGGGGGGGTGCCTACAAATCTCACCCCGGAACTCCGGAAGCACATCTGGTAACCCATGTGCGTGGGAGCGTGTGAAACCATAGCGAACCACCTAGCACGTGACTGTAAAGAGGCGCGCTATCTACGCTGACTAATCATACGCCACGTCCTCCCTCGATCAACGAATCAGCATCGAGGAGCCCTATTGGTCACCCCACTATTGTTTAGAGATAGCTATAGTATTTAAGTTAGTGCATAGCCTGTAAGAGACACATTCTCTAACATTCACATTCACCTTCTGTACATTCTGTTCGTAATCGAGTCGCGTCTACACTCTTGTAATTAGTTAACTTATAGTTTACATTGTACACCTTTATATACTTACGTGCAATATACAACGTTCTATCTATCCGAGTTTTAATTATATCCCGGATACTTGCTTGCGGAATACGTTCCCACTCCGCAGTCATCACATTCTTCAGCTCTCTGATGGTCTGCGGAGCCGGTTGTACTGATCTCACATGCCGTTTAAGAATATCCCAGACATGCTCAATGGGATTGAGATCGGGACTTCGAGCTGGCCAATCCAAAAGACGAATGCCGACCTCTTGCACATACGCTTCAACATCGCGAGGTCGATAGGCGCGAGCATTGTCGTCCATAAAAATAGAATCTTTACCTAGAACGGCAAATGCGGGTTGTGCTTGAGGAATTAGAATTTCCGTTATGTATCGATGCCCAGTCTCGGTAACGGCTCACTAGCCGTTTTCAATGAAGACTAACTCTGTACGATCCATTGAATTTATTCCCGCCCAAAACATAAACGGGCCTCATCGGGTGTGATTTCTTCGAAACATGCCTCTGCAGAGCGTTCGTCAATAGTTTATTTTCTTTATGTATTTATGTGAAGCCACTCGGGCCCATTCTTACTAATATTATAAATCAGAAAGTGAGTTTGTTGTTTGTTCCGCTTTCACGCCGTAACTACTGAACCGACTGCTTTCAAATTTTGCAGACGTAAAGTTAGAAGAGCGGTTTTAATAATAGGGTACTTTTTATCTCGGAAACATTTGATATTCCCGAGGGGAATCTAAAAATCGCGATATAACCGAACTCCACGCGGGCGAAGCTGCGGGCGGAAAGCTAGAAGAAAATATAATACTAACTATACCTAACATAAAAGTACTTGTAAACTAATATATAAAAAATATCAGAACAAATACAATACTATACTATTAAAACTTAAAAATATTAATAACAACAAGTAAAACTATTGTAGGTACACGTTCATCGGCGTCGCGTTGCGCTGACTGGTGTCACACGGCCGGCGACACCACGCCCAGAGGCCACAGCTCTTAGCTTATATTTGTACGGGTCAGTTATCGTACATGACACGCGCACATTACATACATCATTACCTTTAGCATGTAATGTAAATTATATTTGTAAGGGTCAGTTATCGTACATGACACGCGCACATTACATACATCATTACTTTTAGCATGTAATGTAAATTATACTTGTACGGGTCAGTTATCGTACATGACACGCGCACATTACATACATCATTACCTTTAGCATGTAATGTAAATTATATTTGTAAGGGTCAGTTATCGTACATGACACGCGCACATTACATACATCATTACCTTTAGCATGTAATGTAAATTATATTTGTAAGGGTCAGTTATCGTACATGACACGCGCACATTACATACATCATTACTTTTAGCATGTAATGTAAATTATACTTGTACGGGTCAGTTATCGTACATGACACGCGCACATTACATACATCATTACCTTTAGCATATAATG
Organism: Sesamia nonagrioides; assembly: GCA_017933935.1. NCBI lineage: Eukaryota > Metazoa > Arthropoda > Insecta > Lepidoptera > Noctuidae > Sesamia > Sesamia nonagrioides. Next base: position 137,166 of record JADWQK010001142.1, read on the forward strand.
TAAATTATATTTGTAAGGGTCAGTTATCGTACATGACACGCGCACATTACATACATCATTACTTTTAGCATGTAATGTAAATTATACTTGTACGGGTCAGTTATCGTACATGACACGCACACATTACATACATCATTACTTTTAGCATGTAATGTAAATTATATTTGTACGGGTCAGTTATCGTACATGACGCGCACATTACATACATCATTACTTTTAGCATGTAATGTAAATTATATTTGTACGGGTCAGTTATCGTACATGACGCGCACATTACATACATCATTACTTTTAGCATGTAATGTAAATTATATTTGTACGGGTCAGTTATCGTACATGACACGCACACATTACATACATCATTACTTTTAGCATGTAATGTAAATTATATTTGTACGGGTCAGTTATCGTACATAACACGCACACATTGCATACATCATTACTTTTCCGTCGCCTAGTACTAATTATAGTGTACGAGCCAATAATGCTCATACAGCAAAATGTTATTGTATATTAAATTAACTTGAACACAATGTAATTCAGTCGTAAATATACCTCCGTCACGCGGTCAGGTGTAAATAAAACAAGTGCGGCTCAATACTGGTGGTTTTAGTGTTACTCATTACCGACAACAACTCTAGGGTACCGTCGACAACATATAGTGTAAGTACACGATTAGCGTTCAAAGATTGTAATCATTTACACATCAATAATATAACATTTGTTACTAGTTAATTAAATATATTCAATAAAGCATCATGTTTGACCATCCGTGACTATCATTCATGTTAATAATGAAGGTGTGGGCGAACCATTCAGCAGCGCATACAATATTCTTGTTAATAATGAAGGTGTGGGCGAACCATTCAGCAGCGCATACAATATTCTTGTTAATAATGAAGGTGTGGGCGAACCATTCAGCAGCGCATACAATATTCTTGTTAATAATGAAGGTGTGGGCGAACCATTCAGCAGCGCATACAATATTCTTGTTAATAATGAAGGTGTTGGCGAACCATTCAGCAGCGCATACAATATTCTTGTTAATAATGAAGGTGTGGGCGAACCATTCAGCAGCGCATACAATATTCTTGTTAATAATGAAGGTGTGGGCGAACCATTCAGCAGCGCATACAATATTCTTGTTAATAATGAAGGTGTGGGCGAACCATTCAGCAGCGCATACAATATTCTTGTTAATAATGAAGGTGTGGGCGAACCATTCAGCAGCGCATACAATATTCTTGTACGCCGGAAGCTTGTGAATTTAATAATTTTGGAAACAAAATTTATTGAAGATTACATTGATATTGGCGATGTGTCAGCAAAAATATTCGCGTTTTTGTAATCAATAATGAGTTTTTATGAATGTGTGTTTGGAAACAGTGTAAAGCAAATTGGGTCTAAACAGATCGTTAATGTATTGTAGTGAGACTATTATAGTGAAACCTTTTGTGTCTGATAGGTTATAGTAAGTATATTTATATATTTTATTGGTCGCGCTGTGTACCTAGTGCCAGCAAGCCGTTGTGCGGGAACTGCGGCGCCAGCAGCCGCGCGTACTGCGCCTGGCGGTGCTCCCGAGCCGCCTCCGTCATCAGCGCGCACGCGCTCTGCTCCCAGTAGCGCTCCGCCGCCGAGCCCTGCCACACGACACACGTCACACACGTCACACACACGTGGGCACAGACAGGCGCGCGCTCGGCCGGCGACACTGACCTGTGTGAAGCGCTGTGTGAGCACGTGTCGCACGAGGTCGGCGCGGCGCGCGGGCGGCGCCAGGCGCGCACGTGCCGCCGCCCACTCGGCCGGCGATGGCAGCAGTGCATCCAGCACGTGTATCGGATGTCCGTCGTCGGGCTGCTGCTCCAGCTGTAAGCAGCGCGCCTCACACTCCTGCAACGCACGCTGCAGCAGGTCGCGCGGCGGCGGCGCGCCCAGCAGCTCGTCGGGCGGCAACGGCAGAGCCAGCGCGGCGCTGGCGGTGGCCCAAGCGCCCAGCACGTCGCCGGCCAGCTCGCCGCAGACGCGCGCCACGTACAGCGCCACCGGGCCGGCGGGCTGGGCGCGCAGCGCGGCCCGCAGCGCGTGCAGGGCGGCGCGGCGCGCGGCGTGCTGGTCGCCGGCCGCGTGCTCGATGCGGGCGAACTGGACGAACGGCAGGGGCGACGTGCCCGCAAACCTCTTGAGAGCGGCGCGGGCCTCGCCGCGCATGCGCCGGGCTTCCCTGCGCCCCGCCTCCTCCTGTACACTCAAATCGAATTTCAACCAGTTCTCGGGAGCTATTTCAGAACAGCCCCGTTCATGTATACCTCTGGGTCGAGCAACAGAAGTAGCGCGTGCAGCCATCGGAGGCGCCAGCACAGCAGCGCCACGCGCCGCTCGCCCGTCAGCCACTCGCCGGCCGCGTCCCACAGCGCCGTCAGCCAACTCAAGTAGCCTGACACAAAGCGGACGCACTGTGTGTAACAATCTCATGGTACCCGCGAGTGGGTAGAGTGCCTGGACCTAGACGGATACCGCGAGAGCTGATTCGATGTGTTCCGATATAAGAGTGCCACGAATTTCTTGTGTCATTACTTTATTGTACACTCTTCTTGCTCAAAATAACCGACAGTACTAACTGCAGTAACTGTGTAATGTCTTACCAAAAAAGCAGAAAGGAAAGTTTTCACTCTAGATCGTAACTGATTTCTTCAAATTAACATGTCGCTGGTTTGCGAGAATATCGACGTAATTCAAAATTCTGTCAAATTGAGTCCTGTTTGCCAAACAATCACAAATCTTTGATATTTTATCGTGAACAGAGACGCAACACCAATGTCGCGCCAGCTTTCGTTAGAAAGAGACAGCGTCATTATTCATTTGAGACAAAACACTCTAAGCGTAATCACAAATAAAGGCTCATCTCGGATGATGTGACCTCACCAATGACAACAGAGTGAACGCACGGTCGATTCTCGAAACAACAATTGTTGATTTTTTTTTTTTTCAAGAATATTGACATATTCGTGATTGCGTCGTTGTTCCTGATAGAAGTAAAATAACTTTTTTAGCATTCAATATAGAGATAGAGGACTCTATTGTCCCGACGTATCAATATAAAAAGGAACACGTCGAAATAATAACACATTTTCGCATTTTTTTAGTTAAATAAATGACACAAGTTAAATAAATGACACAATGAATTTTATAATTTGGAGTCTCATGATAAAAGACGGATGTCTGAAACCCCCCTTTGTATGACGATTTTTTAAATAATTTTAATAAAAGTTCTAAAATGTTTTAATGTTTTTTGATACTACGAAAAATTTCCAATTAATCAGTCAAGTCAATCCCTTAATAAATCATTTACATTTTGCGGTATGCACCAAAATATTTACAAAGAAATTAAAAAATGCCATTCTCTAAAATCAATAATTTTTAGTTCCGTCGCTATTCTCACAAACCAGCGATGTGATCTTCCAACATGTACCTCTGGCTATATGAACCTCTTCTTATCTGAATACAGTACAGATGCCAACACTTTGTTACCGACACAAATATTCCTTAAATTTCACAAACACAAATAGCCAACTGTCCGAAACAACTACCTCATCATCATCATTTCAGTCGAAAGACGTCCACTGTTGGACATAGGCCTTCCCCAAGGTTCACCACGACGACCGGTCCTACGCCTCCCGCATCCAGCGGTTTCCCGCGACCTTCACCAGGTCGTCGGTCCACGTTGTCGGAAGCCTACCCACGCTGCGTCTTCCGGTGCGTGGTCGCCACTCGAGAACCCGTCGGCCCCATCGGGCATCGGTCCTACGGGCAATGTGCCCGGCCCACTGCTACTGTAGTGTTGCAATTCTTCGGGCTATGTTGGTTACTCTCGTTCTTCTCCGGATCTCCTCATTCCTGATTCGATCGCGCAGTGAAACCCCAAGTATAGCCCTCTCCATTGCCCTTTGAGTGACTTTGAGTCTTCTTATAAGGCCCATTGTTAGCGAGCGTCGCGTCGTTAAGAACTACCAATATGTCATTTAAATATTTGTTCCGGGAGGGAAATCGCATCCGTGACACGCGGCGCAGCACTCAATCATTCAGCCACTGCACCGACAGTCTTGTCATACTATATAGGAGCATTCAAAATTAAATTCTAATGCATACGAGCATTAAAAGTCAAATGCGTAGAAGGAAGAAACATAGCCTGCCCACAACAATACGTATGCCAGCTCTATTTCCATCGTGCCTCGGAGACCATATTTCATTTCATAGATAACCCTGCAGCCCCATGTTGGACAGCGCAAATAGCTACCGTTACAAACAAAATCGTCGAGCAGATAGTCACCGGCGTCGTTGGTGAAGTAGTGCGGCGGGTCCAGCACCAGCGCCACCAGCGGCGCGGCCTGCGCAGGCTGCGGGCGGGCGGGGTGGTGGCGCGGCAGGCGACGCGCCGCCCGCACCAGCGCCAGCAGCAGCTCGCCGCCGTCCGCCTCCAGAGCGTCGCCCAGCGCCTGACGCGCGCCGTCCGCCGGCGCCAGCGCGTACCCGCTGCACGGCAACAGCGGCACCTTGGCCAGGCGCAACGCCTGCACCAGAAGCAGCGCGGCGGCGGCCCGGCCGCGGGCCGCAGCAGCTCGGCCACGTCGGCCGGCTGCGGCGCGCGCTGCGGGTCCAGCGGGGCGCCGGGCCCGACAGACCCGACAGACCGCCAGTGGGCGGCGGCGCGGGCGCGCTCCACGCGCGTCCATATCGTGCTCAGCGGCAAGCCACTGCTGATCGCCTGCCCCGAGGTTATCGAATGACGTTCGGATTATATTATCAGACCGGAAGTGTCGAACTTGCTGGCCGTAACTATAATACATGATTTTATAGTTCATGATTGTAATAATATTGAGGTTCAACTTCACTCATATTTTCTTTAAGAAAATTTCAAATTAAGGTATAACCTCTTTCATGATACATTATAATATAATCATTTTCATATTGTTCTGGTGTAGATAGGGTTCAGTTTACTTTGTAAGGATCTGGATTAACTTAAAAGAGGTGTTGCTTCTAACGAATTTATTTTGATACTACTTGGTTACTTGTAATGGCATGCTTTAAAAGATAGATTTTTACACACATACATACACATGCGTACACACATACAAACAGCTCATTATTATTGAAATGGTTCGAACATGCCGCCCACCAAAGGGCTCATAAAGACCTTTACTTTTACAAACATAAACAAGATAACTAATAAATTTAGGTTTCATCATCAAGCATCTAAGCACAAGTCATAAATACTGCGAGTAAATACAAATAATTTACATTAAACAGTGGTATAAATTAACATAGCTTCATTATATATTGGAACATTAATCATACATATTAATTATCAATATCTATTGGCAAAGGACAGAGCTTATTAAAACTTCGCTTAACTATACTGTCACCACTCTTAACACTGTACACTCTAGTGAGTCCATCGTCACCTGGGTGCTTAGCAATAATGCGACCTAACGCCCATTTGCCTGGTGGGAGCTGATCATTTTTGATGAGAACAATTTTGCCGACATCAAGCTCGTTGCATTGTTTAAGCCACTTGGGTCTCTGTTGGAGGCTGGTTAGGTATTCTGATTGCCATTTACGCCAGAAATCTCCCATCAACTTCTGCATGTGCTTCCAGCGTGACAGGTGACTGATTGGAATGTCTCGAAGATCAGGTTGCGGTGTACTTATTGGTGATTCACCAATCAAAAAATGACCTGGTGTTAAGGGTGTCAGGTTATCTGTATCTTCGTCATCTATCGGGCTTAGCGGCCTAGAATTCAGGCACGCTTCGATTTGACAAAGCAGGGTACTCATTTCTTCATATGTTAGATGATGGGTCAGAATCCTTTTCATGTGGTGTTTCATGGACTTCACGCCCGCCTCCCACAAGCCACCAACATGAGGGCTATAGGCAGGGATGAAGTGCCACTGCGTTCCATTCTGTGCAAGAGACTCTGCTATTGAGCCTTCAAGTTCAAATTTTGCCTCCTTCCAAGCTGCTGCCAGCTCTTTATTAGCACCCACGAAATTGCGCCCTCGGTCACTCCATATCTGTGAGCATCTTCCACGTCTGGCGATGAACCTTTTGAAGGCACCAATGAATGATTCGGTTGTGAGATCGCCGACCAATTCGAGGTGAATGGCTTTAGTGGACATGCAAAGAAACACTGCGACGTAAGCCTTGTATGTTCTTACTCCTCGACCTTTGGATGCTAAAACTTGATAGGGTCCGGCGAAATCCACCCCACTGTTCAGAAAAGGTTTGGCTTGAGTTACCCTGACCTTAGGTAAATCACCCATGTGTTGGTTTTTGGCTGCAGCGCTGTGTTTCGAACATATCAAGCATTTGCGGATTCTAAACTTGATCATACTTTTTGCTTTGATCAACCAAAATTTTGTTCTTACGTAGGCCATCATCATTTGTACCCCTCCATGTAATGACTTCAGGTGAGCATCTTTCACGATGAGTATTGACAAGTTGCTGTGATTATTTAATATAATCGGATTTTTAGTTTCTTCAGAGATATTTGCGTGGCGCAACCTGCCGCCCACCCTGAGAATATTTTCATTGTCCAGGTATGGTTTTAATAATTTCAATTTACTATTTCCTTTTACTTCCTTTCTTTTGCTTAAACTCAAGATTTCTTCATAAAATGCATCTCTTTGTGAAATTTTAATGCAGGCTTTCAGCGATTCTTCTAGTGCTTCAGTGGTTATGACTGTATCCTTCTTTTCTGACTTCTTCCCTTTGAGAAATCTTCTGCAATAAGTTATTGATTTTAGAAGTTCTTCTAAGTGATTAAATTGATCAAATTGTTTGTCTAGGCTTTCTTCCTTTTCTTCTAGTTTAAAGTTTGTTTGTATTATTTCTCTTCTTTCTGAAGTTGTCATTAGGTTATTTGGTCTATTGAATGTTATTGTTTTCTGTCTTAGCCATTCTGGGCCCTTCCACCACTGCTCATCCTTCTTCAACTCCAGAATATGTTCTCCTCGTGAGGCAACATCAGCAGGATTATCGTTTGTGTGTACATGAAACCAATTGGATCCTGTATTATCCAATATTTCAACAACCCTGTTTCTCACGAAGGTTTGCCATCTTGTTGGGTCTCCCAGTAGCCAAGAAAGCACTATTGTGGAGTCACTCCATGCGAATATTTTGTCATCAGGAATTCTTAATGCTGTTTTAATTTGTTTGAGCAGTCTAGACAAGAGAAGGGCACCGCATAACTCTAATCGTGGAAGAGACAGTGGTTTAACAGGTGCTACTCGCGTCTTTGCAGCTATTATTTGTGTTTGGGTTTCTTCATTTTTTTCTTGCACTCTGACATATGCAACAGCTGCGTATGCTTTCGTAGACGCATCACAAAAACCGTGAACTTCTATGGTAGTTGCCTCATGGTTGGTGATTCCGCCGAGGGGAGCTCCGTCAGGTCCTGGTGGCGGACTGGCCGCAAAGGCTTATGCGCCCTGCCGCCGGCCTCGCTACCGTCGAGGCGATCCGGCCAGTACTCGACGACTGGCTCGGGAGAAGGCACGGCTCCCTGTCGTTCAGGGTGACTCAGGTGCTGTCGGGGCACGGCTGCTTCGGCAAGTACCTGTGTCGCCTAGGCAGGGAGCCGGACGCTCGGTGCCACCACTGCGTCCAATGCGGGGAGGACACGGCGCAGCACACGCTCGCCGAGTGTGTAGCTTGGGAGGAGCAGCGCCGTGTCCTCACAAATGAAGTAGGAGGCGACCTGACGCTGCCGGCAATAGTGCGGAGGATGGCCGGCAGCGCAGAGTCGTGGGACGCGGTGGTGTCCTTCTGCGAGGACGTGATGTCGCAGAAGGAAGCTGCGGAACGGGAGAGGGAGATCTCAACTCCCTTCCCGGGCCGCAGAAGACGCACCGGGCGCCGAAGAAGGGCGGATAACGCCCTCTTCCGCCCCCCATGAATGGGTCCAGGGGCGAGGGACATGGGGAAGTCTCCGCCCCCTATTCGATGGACCCCGAGGCGGAGGCGCGCGCGAGTGTCAGCGCGCGCCTCTGAGGCGATGCACGGGGTAGCTTAACACCCCACTACCCCGTGCCGGAGACGAGGCCCGGGCAGACCGGGCCAGCACGAGAGTGTGGGGCTGCGGAAGAATTTAGACTCCCGCGGCCCTACGCGCGCTCGTGATAGAAGAGACACCGGGGTGGTTTTAGTCAGTAAAAGTCTGACAGACCCCGTCGCCCACCCTAGGGCGGCGGACATCCTATGAGGATTTCCACACCGAAAAAAAAAAAAATTGGTTGGTGATTCCCAGCCATCTCTGTACTTCAATTTCGTTGACATCTTTAAGACTATATCTTAGTGCAGTCCATTCATGTTTGATATCAGAATCTACTTCTTCATCCCAGCTTATTCCTTGCAACCACAGCTTCTGTATCAACAGCTTTGTTGGTAGCATAGCTGGAGCTAACCAATCCAGTGGATCAAATAGCCTTTGCACGTCAGCGAGGATCGTGCGTTTGGTAATCTGGTTACTCATAGATGGCAAGGTTAGACTGTACTGAAGCATGTCTTTACCCATGTTCCAGCGTAGGCCCAAGGCGGTGATGGTGCCATGGACGGAGATGTCTAGACTGGCGTGAGTTGTTCGTTTTGCAGGATCAAATTGTCTCAAGAAGTCAATATCGTTTGAGCACCATTTCTGTAGTGTGAACCCTCCCTTCTGTAGTATAGCTTCTACGTTCTTTGCTATATGTATTGCATCATTTGAAGCCACCAAGTCGTCGACGTAGAAGTCTTCTTTGATCATTTTAGCAGCATCAGGGCATACGGTTCCTTCATCATCAGAGATTTGATGTAAAGTTCGGACAGCCAAGTATGGAGCGGATGCTGTACCGAACGTGACGCGTGTGAGTCTGTAGTCTTTGACTGGTTGATTAGGGTCACTCCTCCATACTATTCTTTGTAGATCTCTGTCTTCTTTCGTCACTAAGACCATTCGATACATGCGTTGTATGTCCGCCACAAAACAAATCTTCTTCATACGCCATCTCATGATGAGGCTTCTCATATCAGTTTGTAGCTGGGGTCCAACTAGAAGTTCGTCATTTAAAGAAACATCATTGTTTCCCTTTTGCGATGCGTTGAAAACTATTCTGACCTTTGTAGTTTCTTTATCTTCTTTTACGACTGCATGATGTGGCAGGTGAACACTTTCATTGTTTATTTCCTGTTGTGGGACCTCTTCCATGTGATTCATGTTAATATATTCATCCATGACCTTTGCATATTCTGTTTTTAGTGTAGGATTCTTCTCTAGTCTTTTCTCTAATTGATTAAGTCTCTTCATAGCTATTTCTCTTGTTCCTCCTTGTGTTGATAACAGCTTGTCGGTTTTAGTTGGTAGTTTGACGATATATCGTTCATCTTCTGTTCTTGTGTGAGTGGATTGGTAGATTTGTTCACATCTTCTTTCTTCTTGTGTTAGTGTAGTCTTGGCTTCAGTATCCAACTCCCACATTGATTTTAACATCTTGTCTAAGTCAAGGCTATGGTGCATCACAATGACTTCATTGGTAGTTCCATATTCGTTTATGTTTCCAAACAAGATCCACCCTAGGCTGGTATTTTGAGCACATGGAGAACCTGGGGGACCTTTGATTATATCGCTTCTTAGTATTTGGGCACATACTTCTACACCTAGTAGCAGATCTACTCTTCCTTGTTTATTAAAGCCTGGGTCGGCTAATAATAAACCTTCTAAATGGTACCAGGTGTTGGTTGGAATCGTTTGTGATGGTAATTGCGTGGTTATGCGTGTTGACATAATATAAGCCTTCACTCTTAACTTGAAACTGTTGTCGTATCTTGATTGCAGCTCGATATAGGCAGCTTGTTTGACAGCAGTTGTGGTCGAGCCAACTCCGTTAACTGTTGCGTGTGCAGGTATTCTCTTGAGTCGTAACAGTTGAGCAGCTCTCTCGCTAATGAATATGGCCTGTGAGCCCTGGTCAATGAGCGCGCGCAGTACTGTCACTCGCCCTGATTCGTCAAAAACTGGCACAAGTGCTGTGGCCAATAGTGCTGTACATGTGCTGGCGGTGAAGTGCGATGCAAGCTCAACTTCTTCATTAGCTTCCTTTGGTTTGCTTTGTACTTCATTTTGTTGCTGCTTGTTATCTGATTGATTATTGGTACTTGTTCGTGCATGTTGATAAACAAGAGAATGATGGCGTTTGTGGCATATGCGGCAGGACATGTTTAACCGACACTTCTTAGCTGAATGTCCTGGCGCCAAACAATTGAAACATAGCTGGTACTTCTTCACATATCCACACCTCTCAGTTGGTTCCATTTTGTTAAAATCTTTACAATGGCATAGCGTATGATTATCCTTACAAAGTAGGCAACTTCTTTGTTTAGTCATAGAAGGTACTGTAGAAGAATGGACTGTATATTCTTTACCTCTTGATGGTTTCTCTCTTGACGGCGGAGCAATCAGTTCTAGTGTGCGAAATGTGGTTTGTAGGAATCTCACAAGTTCTTCCCATTTCGGTAATTCTTCTAAATTATCTTTGTACGCAAACTGTTCCCATTCTCGGTGTGAATCTGGGTCCAGCTTTTGCACTGTCACAAATATAATGAACGGATCCCAAGAATCAGTTGACACGTTGAGGTTTCTTAGACTATTAATACACTCACTTGTTGTGTCTAACAATGCCTTTATATTGTTAGCAGATTGAGTAGTAATCTTCTTCTGCATTATCAATTTTCGAATGAGTGAATTCACAATAATCCGCCGATTACCGTACCTATCTCGTAATAAGTTCCAAGCTTGCTCGTAATTACTTTCTGTTATTTGTATGTGCTTCAATAATATTTCTGCTTCTCCTGTAATGCTACTTTTCAAGTAATGAAGCTTTTGAACCTTGGACAACGTGGAGTTGTTATGCACTAACGACGTGAAAAGATCCCGGAACGTGGTCCAGTCTTCATAATGTCCCGAAAAGGTAGGTAACTGTATTTGAGGCAGTTTAAGATTTCCTTCATAATGCGTGCCGGTATTGTATGCAACGTCACTTAATCTCGGGTTTTGGTTAACCGATAAAAGGTCCTTCAAATCACCTTGCAAACATAGGTACAAATCTTCAACCACAAAGTATTCTTCATTTGTGAAATACGGAACGTCCTTCTTCTTTTCCTTAGGTATCACTTTTAATAAGTTATGATGCGCCGTGCTAAACTTCTGCCAATATTCTTCAATGGATTGTAAACGTGTCTCGATGTATCCTTTTGTAAGTCTTTGTTTCGGACATTTCTTGAGGTTAGTTTGCGCCTTTCGCAGCAATAATGCAATATCTTCCAACTCTGTCAGCAATTGTTCCACTGCAGTAGACATTTTTCCAAAAAAAAATCCAATATAGGTCACGTATTTACTGAGATAATCCAATCGTAATATTCCGTAGCAGTCGTCTCAATTACTTTGTTCTTATATTGGCACAAATCACTCATAGAAAACCGGTTCCTTATCTAAGGAATGCGCTTCTTTTGTATTCGCACTATTCACTAGACCGGCCAAGTAGATTATTTATCCGGTTCGAAATTCGACCATGTTCTGGTGTAGATAGGGTTCAGTTTACTTTGTAAGGATCTGGATTAACTTAAAAGAGGTGTTGCTTCTAACGAATTTATTTTGATACTACTTGGTTACTTTTACTTGTAATGGCATGCTTTAAAAGATAGATTTTTACACACATACATACACATGCGTACACACATACAAACAGCTCATTATTATTGAAATGGTTCGAACACATATCTAAAAACCAAAAATGATTTTTATAATTTTTAGCATAAAAATATCATAAGTTTATCAGGGATTACTTTTATATAAAATAATATAATGCTACCATATAACGTTTGTTTCATTTATTAGTAGGTATAAGTATAACTACACCTATTAATATACAGTATGTTAAATAACAGAGGGCGTTCCCTTAAACTCGTTAATATATATCATTAATAGATAAAAATAAAAATATCAGCATAGAAAAATAAGCATAAAAAATCCGAATAAAAAAAAATCTAATTGGAAATGAATTTGAAACCTCCTGTTTTAAATCAAAATAGTAGTCGTCATGTATAAATAAATTGCGACGTTGCCGTCTTTCATGTTCGCGTGTACAGTGTGTTTCTTTTACATGTCAATTTAAAATTTTTATTGAATATTTTCATATTGGAAAAAATTTTAAAACATTTTGTTTTCGAATGAAAATATTTTTTTTAGCATGTATGTATGCTATACTATTTCGGGTTAAAGGGTACGCCCTCTGTTAGTTAACACAGTGTATATACAGTATGTTAAATAACAGAGAGCGTTCCCTTAAACTCGTTAATATATATCATTAATAGATTAAAATAAAAATATCAGCATAGAAAAATAAGCATAAAAAAATCCGAATAAAAAAAAATTATAATTGAAAATAAATTTGAAACCTCCTGTTTTAAATCAAAATAGTAGTCGTCATGTATAAATAAATTGCGACCTTGCCGTCTTTCAAGTTCGCGTGTACAGTGTGTTTCTTTTACATTTCCATTTAAAATTTTTATTGAATATTTTCATATTGGAAAAAAATTTAAAACATTTTGTTTTCGAATGGAAATATTTTTTTTAGCATGTATGTATGCTATACTATTTCGGGTTAACGGGAACGCCCTCTGTTAGTTAACATACTGTATATATTACAATATAATGCATTATAATAATGTCGATGGCCCCACAGAATAAACATGCAAGAGCTCTTACACATTTTTTTTTTCTTGCATTTTTCATTTCATTGACCAGTGCAGCACCTTCTATAGTTATTTATGCCACTGTCAAGCAATGATAGATATTGTAATATGAGTGATAGTTTATACCACGAAGCAAAGCTGAGTGGCACAATAGTTCAGCACTAGTATTACAAAGCTGAGTGGCACAATAGTTCAGCACTAGTATTACAAAGCTGAGTGGCACAATAGTTCAGCACTAGTATTACAAAGCTGAGTGGCACAATAGTTCAGCACTAGTATTACAAAGCTGAGTGGCACAATAGTTCAGCACTAGTATTACAAAGCTGAGTGGCACAATAGTTCAGCACTAGTATTACAAAGCTGAGTGGCACAATAGCTCAGCACTAGTATTACAAAGCTGAGTGGCACAATAGTTCAGCACTAGTATTACAAAGCTGAGTGGCACAATAGTTCAGCACTAGTATTACAAAGCTGAGTGGCACAATAGTTCAGCACTAGTATTACAAAGCTGAGTGGCACAATAGTTCAGCACTAGTATTACAAAGCTGAGTGGCACAATAGTTCAGCACTAGTATTACAAAGCTGAGTGGCACAATAGTTCAGCACTAGTATTACAATAGCTGTTTACGATAGTGGCATAAAAAAACTTTTTCTACAATCTTGAAATAAATAAATAGGTAGAAAAATCGTCAATGTTGAACTTTATTAGGAATTATAGTAATTTACATTTCCTTGATTTATCTGGCAGCAATTCTGTTGTGATCTCCATAGCTATTTGTCTCAATGCAGGAGGTGTTAAGATATTGTCCATTTCGCTATTATCACTAATATCACTCATTTAAAAAAAAATGCAGATAAAAGTTAACAATGGCGCGAAAATAGCGCGGCGCGTTGTTGTTATAATCCCACAAATAAAAGGCAAAGGCAATTCATCCATACAGCCTAATATCATGAAATATTTAGTCTTGATGCAAATACGCGCGCGTTTTGGCATAATCATATGTTGATATTTTAATTCTATAGCCATAAAAAAAAGTTTCATTGTAGTACGGTTTACCGACGGTTTGCCGACACCAATTTTATGATATTTTGACATGGGTGTCGTGAAAGAGGTTTTTGGGGCTGCTGATCACGAAAATGACGTCATTTTTGAAATCCAAGATGGCCGATACCAATTTTATGATATTTTGACATGGGTATCGTGAAAGGGGTTTTCGGAGGTGCTGATCACGAAAATGACGTCATTTTTGAAATCCAAGATGGCCGACACCTATTTTATGATATTTTGACATGGGTGTCGTGAAAGGGGTTTTTCGGGGGCGTAGCGTAGTTTCTATTTCTTTATCAAAGTCAAAAATAAAACATTAAATATAGTTTATACGCTAAATCGCCACCGTTTTTCGCACTCTTTCGATGACATCACTGGTAAAAAATAAATAAATAAGTAAACTACAAAAAAGAAAATACATACTTATAAAAATGTATACGTTAATTGGCAGAATAAAAAAGTACCATTTCATAAATAACTAATAAAACATTTCCTACTAACTACATACTGCGGAACTCGGTGTCACTCACTCACTCACACCTTTGCGATTTACCCCGCAGCCACGCCCCGGATTGCGTTTTTTAAAGGACAGCTGAGATAACTCCTCAAAGGTTTACAGTAGCTAATTTGTGGTTGGACTTAATTCATTTATATGGATGAGAACTTTCCACCCATATGGGTATAGACTAGACTCTAGCATAGACTACATCTTTAATTCTTCGTAGCGATACTACACATACACAACATGTGGTTGATTGATGGAATATGAGACACACGGATATAAAATAATGCGTATGTGTGCCGCGACCGGCTTAGCGCAGCCGACAGTAGTGTTTGTGGTGAAAGAGTACTTCTATCTGTAATAGTACGAACGAGACCTGATCTGTTTTACAGTCTCTACAGCGATGACAAGTCGACTGGTGAACCATCCAAGTGTTGAGATGTCCAAATGTTGAACGAACTATGTTTTGCAGGCGTCTCCCCAAGCAGGCAAACAATATAGGAGAAGAGACTGACAGAGTGAATAAACCATCATGACTGTTTGCGAATCAGCTAAACAACGGAGTTTCTTAAAGATGGAAATGAGTTTGTGTGGTTGCCGGAGTGGGACAGATACAGCTATGGTTTAGACAACAACTATGTACTTTAACAGGAGGTGATATGCTTGGCTGAGTTCTATCACTTAGGAGAAAGAAATAAGCTTCGTTTTTTCTGCATTCAAAGTTAAAACTGTGGGCAATACCTTGTCCTCGAAGGTCTGCAGCTGTAGCTCTTGCTCCTGGAGCCGCTCCGGCGACTCGAGCGGCGGGAACGCCGCGGGTGGGAAGTTCATGCTACACACCAACTCCAGTAGTAGCACCAGCCGCTCCCACAGCCCCGCCGCGCGGAGGTAGCCGCCTGTACCAACATCACAGTAGGCCTAAGTGGTAGGTAGGTCTAAGTGTACACGGAGCGCTCTAGTCGCACTCACCGTACACGTACAGCACGTGCGGGTTGGCCAATGGGTCGCCGCGCGTGGCTCCCAGCGCGGCGCCCGCGGCTACGTCCAGCTCTCTAATCGCACTCACCGTACACGTACAGCACGTGCGGGTAGGCCAGTGGGTCGCCGCGCGTGGCTCCCAGCGCGGCGCCCGCGGCTACGTCCAGCTCTCTAGTCGCACTCACCGTACACGTACAGCACGTGCGGGTAGGCCAGTGGGTCGCCGCGCGTGGCTCCCAGCGCGGCGCCCGCGGCTACGTCCAGCTCTCTAATCGCACTCACCGTACACGTACAGCACGTGCGGGTAGGCCAGTGGGTCGCCGCGCGTGGCTCCCAGCGCGGCGCCCGCGGCTACGTCCAGCTCTCTAGTCGCACTCACCGTACACGTACAGCACGTGCGGGTAGGCCAGTGGGTCGCCGCGCGTGGCTCCCAGCGCGGCGCCCGCGGCTACGTCCAGCTCGGCGCCCGAGCCGGCGCGCACGGCGCCGTCCAGGACACGCAGCCACAGTTCCGTCAGCTCGTCGCCCGCCACGCCCTCCCCACGCCCTCCTGCTGGATACCAGATACTTGTATCTCTATAACCTAAATCGTCACATTGTTAATGATCATGCTTGATCAAAGCCGTTCATCAAGTTTAACATCATAAAAAGTATTTATGATAAGTTTACACTAAGTGCAACTAGATGGCGTTGGCGTCAAATTAGAAGTCGCAAACATTGCATGACAACGATTTGGTTGGGTCCTTTGGAATTTTAAGAAATAGAAGCGCATCTATAGAACAGTATACAGTAGTTGTTTTATTTTGATTACGTCAACCTCAACCCTACTTGTATACCAATAAAGGTCAACTTTTAAGTACTGGGTACCTTCGCGGTGTTCGGTATTTAACATTGGTCCATCGAGCGCGGATAACATTTTTGAGTTAGCGGCCCCAGCTTTGGGTCCGCTCTTCCCGTGGTACTCGCAGTGGATCGCTGCGGCTAGAGTACCCGGCTACTCGCATCGGCAGCGACAGCTTTGTCCAGCACCGTTGGCGAGTTCAGTAGCAGCGGAAGATAAGTGGTGACCGTAGCGTGTACGTCACCCATCCAGTTCAACGTGTAGTCGTCAGAAGTACGTCACACAGTAGTTCAACGTGACATCAGAAGCCTGACGTCACATCTAGTTCATCGTGTCGCCACCAGAGGGCGCCACATACATCATTCATCGTGTAGTGTGAGTGAAGTGCAAATTGTGAGTACATTTATTATTATAAACAAACCAGTTAAAAGTCAAGCCATTTTGAACTTTATTTATTCCAAGTTTTTAACTTTGAAGATTGTTGAAGAATTTTGGACTTGTAAAATTTTAAGTAGATATTTAGACTTAGAAAAGTTTTATTTAGCTATTAGAAATTGAGTTTTTAGTGCATGTTTAGCTTAGGACTTAGAATAGTTTCTTAAAAAACGACGGAACGGGGAACCTATGCCCGATTTCCGCCAGAATATAAGTAATTTAAAACACTTGTAAAATTTTGTGCGACTAAATAGGACTTAGAATATTATTGAACCATTTTACTTAGGTTTAGCTTGCTTTGCAGTAGAACTTACTTATTTACGTTGTTTACACTTGTTGATTTATTATACACCTTAATTTTATTTGTTAGTTATTAAAATTATTAATCATCTCAAATATGGAGGGATTGATAAATGTGTTAGAAGGATTCCAAAATGTTATAAATAAAGGCTTAGTTAATTTTAAAAAGTGTCCCAAAGAAAGGTTAACTGTCGAATATATTGAGACTAGACAAGAGTTATTAGAAAAAGATTGGAATTCTTTTAAAGATACGAACACTAAGATTTACCATAACTCTAAATTTGATGATATAGAACAAAAGGTTGTTGATATGTATGATACGACCGAAGAGACATACATCACTTACAAAAGTTTAATGAAATCAATTATAAATAAACTAAAACATGTAGGAGAAACAGGACAAAATAAGGATGGTTCTTCTAGTAGTCCATCTAAGTCAGCAAGTTCATTCGTAAAGTTACCAAAAATTGCCATTCCAACGTTTTCTGGCAAATATGGAGAGTGGACGACATTTCACGATCTTTTTGTGTCGTTAATTCATAAAAATGAATTATTAGATAATGTACAAAAGTTGCACTATTTGAAAGGTCATCTTACTGGTGAAGCTGAACAACTCATACGAAATACTCCAATTACTGAGACCAACTACAGTCAGTGCTGGGACCTGCTAAGCAAGCGTTACAGTAACACAAGATACCTTGCTAACTGTATTTTGAAAAAGCTTTTTGGTATTAAACGTATGCAAGTTGAATCGGCGACATCGTTAAGGGAGCTTTTGGATACCACCAGTGATTGTTTAAATGCACTGATAAACTTAGGCATTAATGTGAGCACATGGGATGTTATTATCATCCATATATCGGCATTCAAGTTAGATCCGGAAACGCGCAAGCAGTGGGAATTAAGCGTCAGTAGCGGTTCTATTAATGACTTTCCTACCTTCTCGCAATTTAAAATTTTCTTGGAACAACGTTTCCGCGCATTAGAGTGCATAGAACCGAAAAGAGTAGTAAGTCACCAGTTCAACAACAGTTCAAACAATCACACGCCTAAAACCATGCTAGCTACAAACTCGTCGGCACAAATGAAATGTGAATTCTGTTGCGAGATTCATAAGCTCTGTTTTTGCAAAAAGTTTGCTAAACAATCAGTCGAAACTAGGCGTGAATTTGTAGGTAAACATAAATTTTGTTATAATTGTTTAGGCAGTAATCACACAGTTTTCAATTGCAAGAAGAACACCCGTTGCAGAATTTGCCAGAAGCGCCACCACTCTTTGCTACATATCAATACCGAGTCAGACAGCAAAAAACAAGAACCTGAAAACAAACTTACTGCTGATAGTACTAGTCCTTCGACTAGTGCTACTCAGATAGTCTCTTGCTTGTCTACAAGAAACATATCAAGACCCAGACAGGTTTTATTAGCCACTGCGCTAATAAAGGCCTCGTCCAAAACTGGTGAATATAAGACGGTTCGAGCTTTAGTCGACCAGGGTTCACAGGCCTGTTTTATTACCGAGGCCACAGTTCAATATCTTCGCCTTAAAAAGATTCCCATTCAAGGGTTTGTGTCGGGATTAGGAGATAACAGGTTAACTATGACAAAATACATGGTACAACTAACAATCAAATCTCGTGTCGACCCAAACTTCAAGTTTGAACTAAGCGCTTATGTGTTGAACAAGATCACGTCTTATCTACCGGAGCGTAGTGTTAATTTGGGAACCTTCGACTGGTTAGACATAAATAATCTGTGTCTAGCTGATCCAGAATTTAACACGCCCAACAAAATCGATGTTCTGTTGGGCGCGGATGTGTACAGCTGCATCATTAATGAAGGCTTAGTGAAGAGTCCTTCTGGTACCCTAATTGCACAGAGTACTGCGTTAGGATGGGTATTGTCAGGCGCTACTACTCCTGAAAATAATCACAGTACAAACAGTGCATCAAATAACATAAAGTTTATGCACTGTCAGGTCAAAAATAAGGAAATATTAAAAAGAATAGATACAATTGAAAGAACTAAAACTAAAAACCAATTAGATCAAACGAGTACAACTAAGGACAAAACAATAGAACAAAATAATATCATTCAAAACAATGAAATAGGAAACATTATAAAGTACAAACAGCCAAATGTGTTGCCTGTTAACTTAGAGGAATCAATAAAGGCACACGTTGCTATAGTTCCCGAGCCTTTCATTTTCGAGCGATATTCTTCTTTATCGAAACTTCTAAGAGTTATCGCATATTGCAGGCGATTTCTAAAAAATAATACACACAAACAAAAATATTTACAAAAGACAGAATTAGCATCAGCTTTGGAATGTTGTATACGACAAACACAAAAGGCAACATTTACAGCAGAATATATACAGCTAGAAACCAAAGGCTATTTACAACAAAAAACAAGTAAGCTAAAATCATTATGTCCCTACCTGGACGAAAAAGGTATCATCAGAGTTCGAGGTAGAATTGAAAAAGCCCCATTGAGCGAACAAACTAAACATCCAATAATACTACCTACTTATAGTAATCTGACAACACTTATAGTTGCAGATGCACACATAAAGACTCTACACGGTGGTCCTCAGCTGATTTCGAATTTTCTAAGGACAGCCTATTGGGTCATAGGAGTTAGAAACCTCGTCAAACAGCATGTGCATAAATGTGTAACATGCGCTAAACATCGGGCAAGCACCAGGAGTCAAATGATGGGCTCTCTTCCAACTGTCCGATGTACTCCCGCGCGACCATTTTTGCACAGCGGTGTTGACTATGCTGGCCCTATAAATATTAGGACAACGAAGGGCCGTGGACACCGATCATATAAAGGGTACATATGTTTATTTGTATGTATGTACACTCGTGCTCTTCACTTGGAAGTCGTTAGTGACATGAGCACTCAAGCTTTCTTAGCTGCCTTCCGTCGTTTCGTGTCACGACGAGGTCACTGCGCCAAAATGTACAGCGATAATGGTACCACATTTGTAGGAGCCTCTAAAGAGCTGAAACACTTGGCCTCTCTTCAGGAATCCATTGCAGAACAACTCGAAGCTAACGGTACTGAGTGGCACTTTATACCTCCACATAGTCCAAATTTTGGCGGACTATGGGAAGCGGGAGTGAAGTCCACCAAATTTCATCTCAAAAGAGTAATTGGTGAGGCTACTTTGACCTATGAAGAATTGAGCACACTCCTCAATCAGATCGAAGCATGTTTGAACTCGCGTCCAATGAGCCTCTTGAATGTTGATGAGCCTGGTGAATTGTTACCCTTAACACCTGGACATTTCCTAATCGGTGAGCCGATTGTTACTGTACCAGACAATAATTATGAGAGCACAAATGTAAGCTACTTGACACGGTGGCAATTCATTCAAAGAATGTTGCAATCATTCTGGAAGCGCTGGTCTCAGGAGTATTTGTCCCATCTCATGAACCGATATAAATGGTCTTCAAAGGTTCCTGAGCCTAAAATTGACGATATTGTCCTAATTAAAGAGCACGACATGCCGCCAAGTCGCTGGTTGTTAGGTCGCGTAGTTCATAAGCATCCCGGAGATGATAATATCACTCGTGTGGTCACATTACGTACTAAGAGTTCTGTTAATAAAAGGCCAACCTCTAAACTTTGCATTTTGCCGGTGGCCGATTCATAAATTTTATACTTAGATCGAATTATACCAACTTTTAATGTATACAGTATTTTTACTTTTGTTTATTTACAAGATTTTTATGTTTAGATCAATTTATTGTTAAATTTTTATTTAGATTTACACTGAAATTAAAAAAAAAACAATATTAAGAACCTTTTTTACAATTGTTGAACTTATACAGTTTAAGCATTATATATTTAAATAGCTTTAAGTTTACTAAGTACAGATTTATTTTTCAATATTATTAATATGTAGATCACAAATAAGTTGTCAAATTGTTCATTCAGACTCATAACCAGTCCTAGAAGGACATTCCGTCAATAATGTCCTTGGTGGGCGGTATGTTAATGATCATGCTTGATCAAAGCCGTTCATCAAGTTTAACATCATAAAAAGTATTTATGATAAGTTTACACTAAGTGCAACTAGATGGCGTTGGCGTCAAATTAGAAGTCGCAAACGTTGCATGACAACGATTTGGTTGGGTCCTTTGGAATTTTAAGAAATAGAAGCGCATCTATAGAACAGTATACAGTAGTTGTTTTATTTTGATTACGTCAACCTCAACCCTACTTGTATACCAATAAAGGTCAACTTTTAAGTACTGGGTACCTTCGCGGTGTTCGGTATTTAACACACATGCTTGATGCTTAGTTTGTTTGCACTCAGTTTAGTCATTTCACAACAAAGCAAGGTGGATACGTGTCATTCTTATTTGGATTTTGTAAGAGATGCTCATTAATGTAAAAACATTTTCAACCAATCCCGCACAGCTCTGGTTGGCGTGAAGGCAGAACATAAAATATTGAATAAGATGTCGATAACGTTTGTACGACACTGACCGGCGGCGGCCAGGTCCTGGCGCAGCAGGTCGAGGCGCGCGTGCGGCTCCAGCGCCAGGTCCCGCGCGCGGTACAGCGCCGCACGCACTCTCCGCGACCCCCGCAAGCGCGCCGCCGCCTCTCCGGCCGCCGACAGCGCCGCGTCGGCGTCGCGTGACCGCTCCTATTAATTCAATCTTAATTGGTCCCGTGTGGTGAGACACACCCACATCTCTGGAGGTGTAAAACTCTTTAAAAATTAATTTAGTTTGCATGTTCCCAGTAGATTCTTAAAACCTTACCTCCTTTGGGTTCTAGAAGCCAGGAACACTGTCATCTAGAGTTATGTCAGAAGAGCACCTTATTACTTGTATGATAATTTTATATCAGCTTGATTTGAAAAACAATTGTTTTTGATCTTCAATTCAATATCAGTGGTATCAACTCTTATGCCAAAACCAAGGCCATGAATAGGTACACAACATTAGAAAAGGGTATTTCTAAAGCTATTGATTTCGAATTTTAAGAAAATAAGCGATAGTCATAATATAAATACCAGGAACAAACACAATCTTGCTGTACATCACACTCGTCTCCACAGAGTAGGCAACTCGTTCATGGGTCAATGTATACACTTTTACAACAAGCTTCCCATAGACGTTCGAAACTTACCCATTAAACGATTTAAGAACCATATAAAGGCCAAACTTTGCAAAAAGGGGTATTATAAAATCACAGATTATTTAGAAGACAAAAAGCTTGGGACTGAGCTGCTCGCTCTGTTAAGCATTGTTAATTGTTATTAAGCAATATGCGTAATTATAAGGTAAATTATTGTAAACATTTTCATTTTTAATGTCTGGACTTGAAAAAGACGATGATCCCTGAGTTTGTTTCGGCTATTTCTTCTCAGAGGTAGTCAGTTAGGAAATGCCGGCTTCATCTAGTTAAAAAAATAAAATAAAAAATAAACATGACGTGTAAAAGTGATCAGTGATCCTACTTGCTTAATAAACGATTTCATTTCATTTCACATACCTACTTAATATTGTGTATTGTATATTATATATTATTTTTTTTTTTTTTTTTTTTTTATAATTTATAAACAAACGCTTGACCGCAATCCCGCCTGATGGTAAGCAGTGATGCGATCATTGATGGTAAAGCGCGCTAGTTTATTAAGAACCTATTCACTCTAGCCTTGAAGACACTCAAATTGTAATGTGACGGAAACACCGTCGCTGACAAATTGTTCCAGTCCCTCGATGTACGCGGTATAAAAGAGGAAGCGAAACGCTTCGTCCGGGTCGCAGTGGTATCAACAACGTAGGGGTGGAAACTCGCCGTACGACGGGTCGTCCGATGGTGGAACGGTGATGGGGGAATTAAATCATGCAATTCCCTTGCACACTCACCAGAATGCAACCTATAGAAGACCGAAAGGCTGGCTACTCTACGCCTGTGCTCCAGGCTTTGGAGACCGTTTCGAGTTAAGTCTGGGTCACCAATCAGCCTCTTCGCACACCTCTCCACTGAATCCAAAGTATCCAGGTGACATTTCGCAGCACCAGCCCAAATGTGGCTGCAGTACTCCACACACGAGCGGACCTGTGCTTTGTACAACATTAGAAGCTGCCCCGGTGTGAAGTACCGCCGAACCTTTGCGATAACACCAAGTTTTCTAGCAGCCACCCTGGCCTTGGACTCAATGAACCGCCCAAAGTTAAGGTTCGAGGAAATCTCTACTCCCAAAAGCTGAAGGCGGTTGGTGCACTCCAAGGATACATTCTGAAAAGTAGGAGCCAAGGTGAACGGGCTCCTTTTGGCGGTGAAAAGACACGCCAAAAGGAGCCCACGTCACGTCACGCCACGTCACGTTAATATACAATATTAACATTAACATTGTAATTTTAAACAATAAACTGTTATAAATGTCCAAATATTATTTTTCATTAATCTCCAATGATCAGGTACATTTAATGTTAATAAATATTTCAATCCTGCAAACTTTGCTGTTCAACCAAATTTCACTCCTTTTGAACACGAATAGCAATAATTTACAAACTAGATTACGTATAGAGATGAATAGTACCATTTTGAAATCTGCTAAAGCACACATTATTTATAAATTATTGGTCATTGTCACAATGAACCTTCTTCACAAATTTTAAACTGGAACAATAATTAAAGTTGTTTCTTTTTCTAAAGCCATGTACCTAATTGCAGTCATACTATGGATCACCTATCTATTAGCTCGGTTATCAGGCATTACTAGAATTCCGCAAAACCGCTGGAATTCATTAATTTGTAGTCATGGTGTACAACAATGTAAAATAAGGTAACAAAAATAATATTATTAAAAAAATTATATGTTTGAAACCACTTGTTGTTTGGAACCACTTGTTGTTTGGAACCACTTGTTGTTTGGAACCACTTGTTGTTTGGAACCACTTGTTGTTTGGAACCACTTGTTGTTTGGAACCACTTGTTTTTTTTTTTTTTTAATTTATATTTTCCGAATAGTCCTTAGTTGTACTAAAACACCGTTTCAAGGTTATCCATTAATTCCTGGACAGCCTGTATATTCATGTATTTATTAATTGCACAGACAATTGTGCTGCTGGAAATTTGTTCCGCCATAAGCACTAGCAAGTGGGAAAGGCGGTTGGTTTGGGGAACTGTTTTATGTAATATTTATCTATTAAAACTTTATGCACAAAGAAAAACAGTGCACAATGGCGGACTTAATTGCCTTAGGCATTTTCTACCAGTCTAACTTAAGGTGATATTGACTTTTAAGTGTTGATTCTCAGCCTAATTTTTATAAATGGCTTTTGATTTAGAGTTTATTACAGCCGACAGAAACATACTTGAAATTCGATGAACCGTAGCCAGAGTGTTTCGTCCATGGGGTTGTCAGCGAGCATGTCGCGGAACGCGCGTGTTCGCTGCGCCAGCTCGGCGTCAGCTCCAGTGTCGGCCGCGGGCGCGGCTGCGCTGAAGTAGCGGACCACGCGCCGAGTCGGGCCGCGAGCGCGCGCCGCCGCGCCCAGCGCCGCGCCGCGAGTCGCCGCGTTGTATCTGTGCATCAGGTACACACCTTACTAGTCGTTTGCACTTATACACACACGCACCTCACTAATATCATAGTATAAAGTCATAGTATCATAGTATAAAATACTTTCTTCGGTTTCGAGTGTTTCGACTATTACGAAATGGCTTGTTATTAAACTTTAATGTGTAATATATCCGTATCCATGTAAATAACTTTTAGAAATATAATTTCAAAAATATAAATCTTTTATTTGTTCATAAATAGACATACCAACTTTGCAGTTTATGCATTGATATAATATTAAGAGGGCGTATAAAGCTAGAAAAAAATCGGATTTCACCCGCGCGCCTCACACGCCCCGCACTCGTCCAACGCATCGAAAACCTTACCCACGCCATGTTTTGATTTACGAGTACACAGTAAAAGAAAAAATGTCAGATAAAAATTGGCAAAGTGCGAGTCGGATTATCCGTCTGTACTTTGAACTAAACAACAAACAAAATATTTTTTTAAATTATAACGAAAAGGTATGTAATGTAATCATACTGTTAATTTTATTTTTTTGGTAAGACTTGGCTAAGCGCAACTCAAAGCATTCATTAAAATAGTATTTTTGCTAGTCTTCTATAGTTATGATAAAAATTATAGATGACATTAAAAAATATTCAAGATGGAGGGTATAGATTTTAGAAAATATGTAATAGGGATGTATCAAAGGTATGAAAATCAAAAAAATATTTAGTCCCTCTTATAGATAATAAAGAAAATTAAGACCCTTATTTTTTATTTTGTCGATATTACCAAAAACTACTGAGATATAGCGTATTAAAGTTACGGAGTGGGGGCTAATTACGTGGTAAAAATGCGACATTTCAAATCAACATGTCTTCCTAAGTATTAGAATGAAAGAAAAATAAAAAATACGTTTTCAATATTTTATATAAATCTATCTGATGGACATTAAATTATTTTTTAGGATACAAGATACAACCCAATGGCCGAGGTTTTTAGGGTGCTGATTACGAACATAACATACAATTTGAAATCCGAAATAGCGGATATAAATTTTTAATAAAATATGTCATGGTTTTATTCAAAAAGTCATGGCGTAAGAAGTCGCAGACAGCAGTTAGTGACAAATAAAGCGAAAGGGAAGTAATGGTATAATTAAACGTTTTACTATTTAGTTGTTATTTTGAACAATTAATTTTGACAGCCTCCATGGCGTAGCGGTAGCGGACGCGGCCGCTGCGCAAGGTCGCGCGGGTTCGATCCCGCACAGTGCAAGTATTTGTATGCATGAATATGAATATTTGCACTGGTCTGGCCATGCCTCGGAAAGCACGTTAAGCCGTTAGTCCCGGTTGCCATACGAACATCTAGTGGCAGTCGTTACGGGTTGTTGGAGCCCTCAAAAGTCCAACAATTCATCTAACTGCAATGCTTTGATGTCGCCTTCGGGTTGTGGAGGTCAGACGGCAGTTGCTTCACGGAAAATGTCAAAGTTTAGCCATATCAGCAGTTGGACTGGTAAAGTGGACCCCAGACTCCAAAGCTGAAAAAGGCTTCGAATGCGACTGGGATTAACGCTGGGATGATGATGATGATGACTATTTAGTTGTTATTAATTTGATTCTGTTTTTTTTTTTTTTTTACTGGAAATCCTGTTATTTGCTTGATGGATGAGGTGAAGAATGTGTATGTACCTACTTCAAACAAAAAAATCACTATGGAAATTTAGTAGTAGACTGTGGTGCATAAATATAACGAAAAGATAATAATCATTTATTTTTACTGTAAAATATTTTTTTTTATAAATTAAGTATGAACCAGCGCTTGACCGCAAGCCTGCCTGTGCAGACAGTGGTGCGATCGTTGATGGTAAAGCGCGCTAATTACTTTCAATATTTATTACACGTTCGTTATTTTTTACTTTTTTATGGTTCATTGTTATTTATTGATCTATATACACATACGTGTTCTTTTGCTGCTCTAACTTTATTTTGTGCACGACTACAGATACAACATTATTTGATTTTTACTTCTAAAAATTAAACTTCTACGAACTGTCTTCCGATTATAGCTGCTGCTCCAGATAGTGCCGCATAATTAATATTGTAAGACTGCTTAGACCAGCAACCATCAGCAATTACATCGATTACCGCTATGCCATCTTTTACCCTGCCTTCTTCCACTGCAGCCGCGGCTATGATAGTTTCGTTAGCCGTTTTCTATTCTTCAGAAATTTGATTATGATGTTTATTAAACATTCATTGCTGTACACAGTCCTTGAAATTGTTCCAAACCAATGCCAGCGTTTGTGATACCAGAAACTGCTGCTGTATTAATATCTAACTTGAAGGTTTTGTGTTTATAATAAAAGTAAGTAGCTTTATATATATTACAAAAAAGTTTCAATTTAGAATATAAACCAACTTTTGTTTCGCCAGTGATTTTAACGTTGGATAGGTAACAGCCAAATTAAGGAGCATGATTTGAAATAATTTTAAGTCTTTCAAAGAAATACACTTTGTTTATTACGAGTCCTTCACTAACGTCATATATATTTTCCGCTGTTTTTCATTAGTTTTCTTTTTCTTCGTACCTAACTTTGCCCGATTATACACTCGTGGTTCAATATTTCTGAAATCAAACGAAAATTGTCATAATTATGTATGGATTAGGTTTTACAGTTTATCATTGTGTGTGACTTTTACTGTGGAATCAAATGTTTGTTATATCATAATGGTACTAAAATCAGAAAAAACTAGGTATGAACTAAGCTTTTCACAGATCTAGATGTACTGGTGTTATGTATAATGTAACTATGACTGATGTAAGTCTTTACTTAGTTTGCTTGGGTAACATTCTTTTCCATAAGGTGCTTTTGAGAAATGGCATATTTACAGATAACTTACCAACTATATTTATAATATTTTACCCATAACAAAAAATATTAAAATAGCATAATTACGCACCATTTTGGTTCAAAAGTTCATCACAATTCGGATCAAGTTCGTTCAAAGGCGTAAAGGTAGATCTGTTAAAAAATGAAATGAAAACAAACCTTATAAAGATCGTATTTTGAAGAACTAACATGTAAAACTGGTATATATTCACCTTTTATATGATAACTACAGTTTCCGACTTATTATAAGTCCGTTTTGATAAGGAATAAGTGTAAAAATCTATTTTTATATTCAGCTAAGATTTTCGTAACAAGTAGCCAGATATGATACATGCCTTGAACTTTATAACTTTTAAGATAAAGCACATTTTGCATTTTTACCTATGAAAGTGAGATTATTATAACTCGATAGTTTTTTAAATTGGGAATTTTAATGGAGATGTTTCAGAAATGTGTGGAGCCTGGGTCAGCACATTGTACACTTAATGCTAGGTATAGTTACGCTATAATTAACTGTTATTAATGTTAATTTCCTATATTTTGGCTTAGTTTTTATACAGATTCAATTTAACTCGGTCAAGGAGTGCAACACTACTGCTAATACATATGGTGGTCAGCAATAAGCGAAATAAGATTTCGACAGTGACATTTGATTGACGTGTCGTGTATCTAAGGCTATCGTATTTATATTATCTACCATATGACTGCGAAAAAAACAAAATATGAATTCCGAACATACGGCCCATTAAATAAACACAATAAACTCAAATCAACACTCGACACGAACACAACGGGAAAATAGAACTGTCAAAGTCGCCTGCAATCAAACGTCATAAAAAAAGTGTCAGGGCTACCTTAATATAGGGGTTATCTCACTAAAAACGTTTCAAATAATTAATTTCATATACTTGTATTTTTATTCAAATTAATTTAGTAGTATTTTTATGAAAATCTTCTACTTTTTTCCTTTTTATCTATATAGCGTACTATGGCTCCGTTTATGTCTATTCGTTCATATTTATACATCAAAAATAATTCGAATTCATACAAATACTTAGTACAAAATATATTTTTTTTGTAGTTGAGCACATATAAACCAAACAAACCGCAAAGTAAACTCCCCTCAACAAGCGAATGGTCAGGGTATCGATTTATTTTGCATATACTATTTGGCCACCATTACTCCAGTGCGTATTAAAACCTACAACTACATTATAAATTAAAATTAATAAACAAACCTTTGACAATTAGCCATGAGTTGACGTTTTAATTCCTTATTTTGTCTTTTAGAGCGGTTTTTTGATTTTTTTTGTTTGCCATAATTTCGTCAAAGTATTTTCACGGGTACGGAGCACAGAAGCACAGTCCTCCCGTCTCAACGGAGCGATCGCAACTGATCAATGAAACAAAACATGCTTGTAACGCATGTACCAGGCGAAACAGAACGAGAGTGTTCTGCGCGGAATAAGAACGTAGTAAGCGGCAAACCAGTTTTTTTATAATTACTCGTAAAATATACAATATTTTATGAAATCCCTAATACAGTCCCTCGGTAATATAATTTTATATTGTGCATTAAAATATTGACTCAATAATAGGCATAACTTTAAAAATAAATTGAATTTAGTTGAAAACTAGATGCAACTTTGTGATTTTTTTCTATCGAGAAAATATTATAATTTCATGTTTTCACTCAGACCAGTCTCTCTCAAATATAATGTAATATCTATATTTGAAAAACCAAATAATTTGTAGCTTATTATGGACTGTAAAAATCAAATCTAAAATCAACAATTTACCTTTATACCCCCTCTTAAACTAAGGTAGATAAGTCACTAGCGCATTGAATTTGAAGCGTACAAAAGATTATAATTCTAATCTCTTGCCTTAGTCACTCTTGATACACTCGTAAAAACAAACACTAACGCAAATGACAAACGCTAGCCATTTTTTTCTTCTCTATGCTTTAGATTGCGCCCCATCTCACTCACACTGTACCAACGTGTGAAATGTACGCAGAATAAAAAAATTGCATGTGTGTGCTGCTGCTCCGATCGGCACATTTATTTTGGTTAATTTGTTCTAACAAATTAGATATATATGCTCTATGCAGAATGATGCTATTCTATGCTATGCAGATATGATATGCTCTAGCATATCATATCTGTTTAATATTTTATCAATGAGTTTATGTGATCATTTTTAAATGCTTTTTGGAACATCTGCTCCATCCTCTTAATAATATTTTCTACAAAGTCGTCAGGTGGAACCACAAATAAACATTGGTTTCTAGAATAATTTTTGTAGTGAAGATACCTAGATTCTGCACTTAAATTGCAAACTTACTCATCATCATCTCAGCGTTTATCCCGGTTGCATCCGCGGCTTTCGCGTTGGAGCCCGGGGTCCGCTTTACTGTACATTCTCCTGTATTTCGCACGATCTTTAGCATCCTGTGGTAAGAGCTTGTTGGCACGCATGTCATCTCTTACAACGTCAAGCCAGTACTTCTTTGGTCTATCTCGCTTGTTCCGGCCCGGCGGAGGCGCCATGGCAAGACATTTGTTACCCACGTAACCTGCCGGTTTACGTAAGACGTGACCGTACCAGCGCAGGCGACTCTTTTGCAGTTTGTCTGCTATGTCACGGACACGGAGACTGCCACGGATGCGGGAGTTTCTAATGCGGTCTTTCCGCGTAACTCCACACATCCACCGCAGCATATTCATCTCCGTGACACGCAGCTCCTGCTTGTGTCGCTCAAGCACAGGCCACGCCTCGCTGCCATATAGAATTACTGGTCTAATGATGGTCTTATAGACCTGTCCCTTAAGCTTAACCGGCATTTTGGGGTCACAAATGACACCTGTCACCTCACGCCATTTTGCCCAAGCTGCGGAAATGCGTGTGTTATATATATAACGAGTCATAATTCTAATAAAAGTATTGTATTGTGGATTGGTTAAGTTTAGTTGATTCCGAGGGTAGAATCAACTTTTATAAAATTATAAAAACTGCTCGATGCTACTCTGAGAGTGGCATTTCCTATAAATACGGTGACTCGTCCCTTAGTAGACAGTTTTCATCGAGCCGTCGGACCGAGTACGCTACCAGTTAAATCCATACTAATATTATAAATGCGAAAGTAACTCTGTCTGTCTGTCTGTCTGTCTGTCTGTCTGTTACGCTTTCCCGCTTAAACCGCTCAACCGATTTTGATGAAATTGGCACAGACAATCTTTAAACCCTGAGAAAGAACATAGGCTACCTTTTATCCCGGAAAAATTTGATGTTCCCGAGGGAAATCTAAAAAGCGCGATATAACCGAACTCCACGCGGGCGAAGCCGCGGGCGGAAAGCTAGTATACTGAATATTCGTTATAGGCACATAATTCTTATGTGCCTGGTGTTATATAATTTATATTGCTGATGATTCTAAATATGTCCAGTAAGTAATTTTATTTATTTTATTTTATTTTATTTTGTAAGTACAGTGACAAACTACAGACTAAGACAATCAACACAGTTAATACGACATACAGTATATCAATCTGAAGTCCAATTATTCCTGTACATAACATTCAATGATTAATTATGCTTCGTTAGAGACGGAATTAATATGGGTAAGTTACCAAGTGATATTATACAAACAATTACAACCTACAATTTATACAAACAATTTCTAAATTCGTTAAAACTGCTCAGAAACAAGTCTACCTTAGCGCATATTGTATTATATTGATGACACATTCTGGATAACGGGTTACATAATGTTTCTCCTATAATGTTTTGCTTTAATATTATTTAATTACCCACACTCTGCTATCCTAACATCAGAAGTGGGGATTAAGGCTCTGGTTTTATAATTTTTTTTTTTTTTTCATGATCGACGTTGGAGCTTGTGACGATATTTCGGAAGCCGTTGTTCAGCGGGTCGCTGACTTCACTCAACCGTAATGATGACATCAGGCCGTCTTCTCTGACGTTGGAACTGCTACGCTGCATAAGCAGCAATAATCCTGTACCTGGTGTCCTATACAGGAATAATCCTGTATGTACTTCAAAAATACAGAGCCCCAGAACCTCAACCAACAGTGAGAACATCCAGAAGTTAAGAATTATCGTAAGTAAATAATTATCTGAATTGAGTAAATAACGTCAATATAAAACGGTATTGCTTAAAAATAACATTTGGAAAACTTATTAAGGGACAGTATCTGTATCGATTGTATTTTCAATTTGCAACTGTGATAATTTGTTTGGTTGTGTATAATACTGTGTGTGGGTACATGGCTTGGGCTACTCTCTAGTGGTACCTTACCGCACATTATTGCAAATACTAACTACACAAATTTTTGGTGCGGGTACGTGACCAGGGCTACCCTCTGGTAGTACCATAGCATAAAATATTGTACATAGTAACTGGACTTATCTTGTGCTTGGTCAGAGCTACTCTCTGATAGCACGGGATTTGTTTGCTACTTTAATTGCATAGTAAAGAAAGGAGGTTTTGAAAATAACTGTCTCTTAATAATTAAATTCACAAACAATCGGACACAAAATCGCTAAAGCTTTAAGGCTCAAACTTTTATATTTGGCAGTTTCGGGTGGCTTGACCTGCTGTCGTCCGTACCTTGTATAAAAGTTGAATAAGACGAAGTAACTGACTGCTGATACTTCATAGACTTGATTGAATAACTTGATTGACTTGACTGTTAACTTGATTGACAGACTAGACAGATTATTATTTTTACTGATGCTGTTGTTTGATGAGCCAGGTCTATCCGCATAGGCTGACTGACAAAGTACAGTGTCCAGAATTAATAATAATAATAATAATAAAAAGGTGCCTGTGGCCGTGGTGCCTGTGGCCGTGGTGCCTGTGGCCGTGGTGCCTGTGGCCGTGGTGCCTGTGGCCGTGGTGCCTGTGGCCGTGGTGCCTGTGGCCGTGGTGCCTGTGGCCGTGGTGCCTGTGTGGCTGTAGCTGTGCCTGTGGCTGTTGTGCTTTTGGCTGTTGTGCCTGTGGCAAGTGCTGTATCCCTGACGGGTGATGCCATGAAATATGGTAGATTGAGATATACTATACCAAAGAGATATAAGATAGAGAGGGCTTGTGTCAAAATGGCATAGAAAAACTGTGATTACATATTTCAGTGACGCTATCTAGTACAATATAGCAAAATTAGATCGACAATTGCAGACATCAAATGGTAAAAATGAAATAAGTTTATATGAATTATATTCGGATGTTGCCAAGTCCGATTTAATACCCCAAGTACAGACCAAATCGGGTAAATAAATATCGGTAAAAAAAAAAAACAATAAATATCGGGTAATAAGTGAATCTTGTCTGCTACAAACAGCAACACCTATTTTAGCATTATATTCGCTACTACATATGCAGGGTGACGCTAAGTAGAAACATAAAAACTGTGGTAGGGATCTTGTTATTTCGATATAAAATTATCGATAATATTCAAAGAACTTATTGCGACGACATTTTTTCGTATTTTGGTGGTTTGAAACAAAAAATTAGGATGCAGAAAAATTATTACCAGTTGTAATATTTACAAGTTATTTATTCATATAATTCTTTTAATATACAAATCAATAATTATTATGATCTAGTAATCCATGAGTCGACTGCTAAACATCCGGTTTTGAGTATGACTTCCACGGGAGACAATTATTTATGTGATGAATATAAAGTGTTTGCCGAAGTCATAATATAACCAAGATAATTTCTGGACTTTTGATGGACTGTGATGTCAATTGCAACACAAATCCTATCTAATTTTCTAGTGCTACATTATTTTTATCCGGAAACCTAAAATAACAAAAGCTTAGGTGAATGGATAGCACTTGTTCATTAAGTAATATGACATGATTACGTTCAGACATAGAATAAAGAGAGGGAAGTACGTTATCTTCATACAAACGGACCGCGCGCGGCTTGTATGTGTGCGCCATAGTATCTATGCGTCGCCGCACGCACACCTAAACACAATATTAGAGTGCCTATGACTGCGCTAGTCGCGGCTAGCACGGAACGAGGTTCGCGCGTCACGGCTTTTCGGCACATTCGCTAAATCACAGATTACAGAATACTACGTAGCTAAATTAAAGAACAATGTGTGATTATCGCAGGAGAAAGTATTGTTGTTTGTTTGGGTGTCTTAATTCATCGATTTCAGGATTGTCTCTGTTCAGATTACCTTTTTTTTTTATATATTATAAACTAGCGCTTGACCGCAATCCTGCCTGATGGTAAGCAGTGACGCAATCGTTGAGCGCACTAGTTTATTAAGAGCCTATTCACTCTAGCCTTGAAGACACTCAAATTGTAGTCCGACGGAAACACCGCCGCTGGCAAATTATTCCAGTCCCTCGATGTACGCGGTATAAAGGAAGAGGCGAAACGCTTCGTCCGGATCGTCGATTAAAAGTAAGTAAGTACCTAATTGACAATTTGTGAATCAGATAAATAAAGTTCAGATCTTAACAACAGAAATAATTAGTCAAAGAGGCAGTTGTCAGTATTTTTATGTTGTTTTACGATTTTTAGGGTTAATAGATATGTTTGTGTTATATAAATTTGTATTAATTAAAAATAAAAATAAATATGGTCCTTTATGTGTACAAAACTACTAATAAATTACAAAATAAAAAATACAAAAAAACTGTGTATGACTATATGTATAAATACTAAGCAAATAATTTAAATATGAGCTCTTAGTCTATAAATATTTGTTAGCGGGTTCGGTGACAACCGAATCCGACGAAGCGTGAACAGTCGTCAACTTTCCGACCTTTGCCAATTTATAGACACTGAATTAAAATTTTGCTAAACGTGACAACCCTAAGACAGTAGGCAATTAAATCGCGGATTGGGTTGGAGATAACCTACTTCCCTCTCTTTATTCTATGGTTCAGAGTTAATAGATAATAAATAAACTTAAAACATAGCAATACTTAAACCAAGTATGTAGATACTTACTAAAATCACCATGAGATGACCGAAACCATGTTAACAGAAAATCCTTGTCGAATAGTTTTAATATTGAGACTGAGCGATGGTTTGAATTACCCGTAACATATTTATTAATACGTTAACAGAAAATGTTTGGAAAGTTTTAATGATATTGTCAGAATTGACCGAGCGATGAGTTATTTTGATTGTTAGATAAACAGAGAATGTTTGTTAAATAGTAGATTTGAATAATATCGACAGGTTGACAACACTGGAACTTGTTTGAATTTCATAATCTCTGCTTATTGTTTCGAATCAAGAACTGTTCAGTCGGCGGTCAATGTCAACCGTTATTTTTTGTGAGACCGTAGACATATTTGTAGGTACTTCGAGAACGAAGTGCATGTCAGTATGGCAGTGTTATATATGAAGGATATTATAGATTTATAAAGTAATTATAATGTGTTATATAATTGTTACTACAATGTATATTGGGTAATGGCATATGCCATATTTGCTGCCAGAAGTACCTGATTTGACTAGATATTGTGATTTCATAAGACGAGGCTTAAATTATAAAAATCACCTATAAATTATGAAATGTTGGTTATTTAAGCATTGCGAATGAACAATTGTTATATTGATAAAAGTGTTTACAAATGGATTTAACACATAGGATGTACTTCATTATGATTATGTTGTGGTACAATGTGTTATTTATCCTAGCGATTGTTATAAGATATGTTACTATAATTTTGAGTTCTCTTGAACTGTTACGTTATTGTTAATATGAAACTTATTGATGGAATACGTTGATACCATTTCCAGGGAGTTTCTTGTCATTTCTGTAGTGTCAAAACTAATTGCACTATTTATTATGTTAATCGAAAAGTTTACTTCGAGAACGAAGTAATTGTCAGAATGGCCGTGTTATATATATAACGAGTCATAATTCTAATAAAAGTATTGTATTGTGGATTGGTTAAGTTTAGTTGATTCCGAGGGTAGAATCAACTTTTATAAAATTATAAAAACTGCTCGATGCTACTCTGAGAGTGGCATTTCCTATAAATACGGTGACTCGTCCCTTAGTAGACAGTTTTCATCGAGCCGTCGGACCGAGTACGCTACCAGTTAAATATACTGAATATTCGTTATAGGCACATAATTCTTATGTGACTGGTCTTATATAATTTATATTGCTGATGATTCTAAATATGTCCAGTAAGTAATGTTATAAGTCACTATGTACATAATGTTTCTCCTATAATGTTTTGCTTTAATATTATTTAATTACCCACACTCTGCTATCCTAACACGTGCTTTAACGTCGCAATCAATGTCGCCGGACGCGTGGAGCACAGACCCCAAGTATTTAAATTGGTCTGTGCACTCGACCATGTCTCCGCCTATGCACACAGGCATAGGGTCTGTGGTGTTGCTGGCCATGTACACCGTCTTTGCCACATTGAGTTTAAGACCTCCGTTCTCAAGCGAGTTCCTCCACGCATTTACCCGCCGCACCAACCGTTCCCTGTCCGCGTCTGCCAGTGCGATATCATCAGCATACATGAGCAACCATGGAGGTTGCTCATGCGAATTCTTGATGCTGTCTGACAAGACATCTAATATCACGCTGAACAGGAACGGACTAAGGACGGATCCCTGGTGTACTCCGACGGTGATGGGGAAGGGTTTAGTGTCGCCAACAGCGGTCCTAACAACAGAATCGGAATTGAGGTACATGCCTCGAATTATGTCAACATAGGCATCTGGTACCCCTTTGGACTTCAGTGCCCATCAGATCATCCCCCGAGGGACACAGTCGAAGGCCTTCTGCATGTCTAAAAAGAGCATACGCAGAGGCGTGTTCTTCGATCTGTATCTCTCCATGGTGATCCTTAAGGCGAAGATAGGGTCCGGGGTGCCGTACCCTGGACGGAACCCCTATTGACACGTCGAGACAGCACACTCCTACCGGATCCGGGAGTCTAAAATCCTCTCAAAGATCTTCATGGTGTGGGACATGACCTTCATACCGCGATAGTTGCCACACTCCTGTACCGAGCCCTTGCCTTTGAAGACTTAAGTAATAATACTTAGTCTCCATTAGCTCGGGATTTTACCGGTCAGGAACACACGATTCAAAAAGCAAGTTAACATTTCCACACCGCGAGGACCCATCGCCTTCCAGGCCTCAATGGGGACTCCATCAGCTCCGACAGCTTTCCGATTCGCCATGCGACGAAGAGCCGTGTGGACTTCCTCAGGCGTTATCGGGGGCACTAATCCAAAGCTCGGAGGAAGTTCCGGTGTCTGCACCTCTTGGTGCTGCTTATTCAGCAGCTCGTGGAAGTACGTGCGCCATCTCTCCTTCACCGCGCGATCCTCGCAAAGCAGGTTGCCAGTAGGGTCTTTTACACAACGGCACTTAGATATATCCAGTGCCGCTTTCACCCTAGAACGTGCCAACTTGTAAATGAGCTTCTGCCCCTCAGACGATTCCAACTTCTCGTAGAGCGGTTGCAAGTGGTCTCGTCTGGCTCTGGCTACAGTTCTTTTAGTGGCACGTTTGGCAACCTTGTATGCGTCGCGATCTTCAGGAGATCCGGTCGCCTGCCACGTTTTGAAGAGGGCTTTCTTCACCCTTGTCTCCCTCTGGACTGTGTCGTTTCACCACCAGGTCTCCTTGTCACTTTTGCGACCGCCCTTAGACACGCCGAGCACCACCCGCGCCGCCCTAGTAATAGCTGCCTGGATTCTGTCTCAGTGATCTTGGACAGATTCTCCCTCTGTACCAGCGCACTTGTCGCCAATAACCGAAATGAACTCCTGGTACTTATTTTCATGCTTGATGAAAATAAGTACCAGGAGTTCATTTCGGTTCTTACGGTTAGTCACACCGGGTCTGGCGTCGGCAGCGCTCAACACGTCTACGTTGGGCCTTAACGCAGAGATCCATGACAAGGAGACTGTGTTGTGCAGTAAGACTCTCACCGGGTATGACCTTGCAGTTGGCTATTTTGCCGATGTGGTGTCTCCTAGTTTGTAGGAAGTCGATCTGGGTAGGGCTTCGCCCGCTGCGGTAGGTAACAAGGTGCTCCGGTTTCTTTTTGAAATAGGTGTTCACAATTGCCAGGTCAGCGGCCGCACACGTTCGGAGAATGTTGTCCCCTTCCGCGTTGCGGCTACCGTACCCAAAGCCACCGTGAACACGCTCAAACCCGTCACACTTCTCACCCACATGACCGTTCAAATCACCACCCAGAACGATTCCCTGGGATAGCGGGATCCCGCGAAGCAATCCTTCGAGCTGGCTCCAGAACAACGTCCTTTCGGCATCACCGCACCCGGCCTGCGGAGCGTAGGTACTTATCAAGTGGGTTATTACCTCATTGACAAGCACCCGCACCGACATTAGCCGATCACTGATGCGATTCACCTCCAAGACGTCATCCTGGAGCACGTCAGAAAACACCACGGCGACCCCATTTCTCCCACTAGGTGCACCCGTGTAGATCAGCTTGTAGCCATTCCCAATAAGCCGGGATCTGCTGCCTTTCCACCGAGTCTCCTGCAAGAACGCCACGGCCACCCTCCGCCTGTGGAGAGTTTCGGCCAGTTCTCTCGCGCGTCCAGTTAGCGTGCCAACGTTCCACGAAGCGAAACGGAGTTTACTGGTTTGGGCTCGCTTCTTCAGCTGTGTCCGCCCCTGACACGGTAGCCCTAGCCCACAGGTCACAGGAGTCGGGCGGGGCTCCTGCGCGCCGTTTTGCGGCGGCGCCCTAACTGTAACTCGTGACTCAAATAAAGAAGAGAGCGTCCTCCATGTGTTAGAGGAATGTCCTGTCTTTGGTAGAGAAAGAAATGATTTTGAGATTGAAATAGAAACTAGAATAAATAAACTAAATATTGCTAAAATAATGCAAGATAAAAATTTAAGAGGTAAATTCCTAGAATTCTGCAAACAAGTAGCGAAAGTAGTTGTAAATAGAAATAAGACAAAATAAAGATGTACTGAATTACATATTGTAGAACATACAGTATGTTAAATAACAGAGGGCGTTCCCTTAAACTCGTTAATATATATCATTAATAGATTAAAATAAAAATATCAGCATAGAAAAATAAGCATAAAAAAATCCGAATAAAAAAAATTCTAATTGGAAATAAATTTGAAACCTCCTGTTTTAAATCAAAATAGTAGTCGTCATGTATAAATAAATTGCGACGTTGCCGTCTTTCATGTTCGCGTGTACAGTGTGTTCCTTTTACATGTCAATTTAAAATTTTTATTGAATATTTTCTTATTGGAAAAAATTTTAAAACATTTTGTTTTCGAATGGAAATATTTTTTTTAGCATGTATGTATGCTATACTATTTCGGGTTAACGGGAACGCCCTCTGTTAGTAACATACTGTATATAAAACAATCGTCAAATATTAGCAAATAAGTATAAGCAGCAGTAAGGAATGAATAATGTAAAAGATACCTATAATAGAGTAAATTGTATATTAATAGCTGAAATATGATAGAAAATAAGAATAACTGTTAAATAAAGTCTCTGACTACCACACCAGAGGAAAAGCAGAGAATTCAAAAAAAAAACTGTAACTCGTGCCTTCTTTCATTCCTTGTCATGTTTGACGAATTTTTGGCTTTTACGAGTGCGACTGCCGTCTGACCACTCAACCCCGAAAGGGAAGCCGGCGTCAGGGCCCCGTCCGTATGTCAGCAGGTGCACCGTTTGGCAGGTGGGGTTGACTTGAGTCCCAAAGATGGTGGTGGCACCCCACTGCACCCTAAATTCCAAACTTACTGATTAGCATTTAAATACGATTTAAGTTGTTCGCAAGCCTCGTGACTATCCATGCATTTTTTTAACAAGAACACGTGATGCGCGAACCTCGTCCGCTGCTAGCCGCGACTAGCGCACTAATAGCACTCTAATATTATGTTTAGGTATACGTACGACGACGCATAGATACTAAGACGCGCAGATACAAGCCGTGCGCGGTCCGTTTCTTTGTCCCTCTTTATACTATGTTAATATTGTATTCGTATCCGTAAAGGCGGCACTCCCTACAACAGAGGTTGTGGCAATCCATTACTTACATAATTTGAAATTCAAACTCCCAGTAATTTCTATGCCTTATATGAAAATTGACTGAAAGTTGTCGTCCAAAGCGATAAAACCATAAGAGATAAAGATCAGTTTTAAACTTCATCAAAAAAAGGAGGCTCTCAATTTCAGTGTACTTTTTATGTTTATTATCTCAGAACTCCTTTCCTCAACGTAATTAAAATTTTAAAAAATGACAAGTTTGACAAGTTTGCTTTTTACATGCTTTTTATTAGCTTCACCTGTATGTTTGCTTGCTTGTTTGTCCGTCGTTTGACTATGAACTCTTTGGACTATGAGTGAGCGGCTCATTACTGTAAAATGTCCCACCGTTGACCGTTTTCAATACGTTCGTTGACCAAGCGGTATTAATTTGTGCAGGCAAAGTATTTAGTTTAGATTTAGTTACTTGGATCATCATTACGAATTTTAGCACTTGCTATTCTGTCTGTTGGAGATCAAGAAAAGTTTGGTAAAAACAAATGAGCACCACTTAAGCTTTCGTGTTATTCGTATATAATTTTAAAAAAGAATATCGAACTAAAAAGTTGAAAATAAACATAGTTTAAAGAAAACATGCTTTTAAAGAATATCAAACCAAAAAGTTAAAAATAATTTTAAAATTTAATTTATGACAATAGTATAAATAGAGACAAGCGTGAAGCGCATAATATACAAAAATTATGGCACAAAGTGCCTCATGCTCTTTTCTCGTTTATACTAGTATTGTTTATTACTATGTAGTGTTGTTTATTATTATGTTTGATCATTATAAACATAACACATACAGCGTGAATATAAACATAATCGCGCTGTATGCTACGCAGACTATAAACGGTGTGATATTTCGTGTTGTGTTGAAACACGGATTGATATGATAATGATACCTACTACGTTCGCAAACGCTAGGTGTATAAGACGGTGTTGAAGTGCTATATGTTACACTTAAAACAACGCTTAAAATAGACACAACGCAGGAGACCTAACCGGGGTGCAGTCGAAGAGCCCCCACGTGGCGCACCCTGGGCAACGCCAGCCCCA
Source organism: Sesamia nonagrioides (assembly GCA_017933935.1). Taxonomy (NCBI): domain Eukaryota; kingdom Metazoa; phylum Arthropoda; class Insecta; order Lepidoptera; family Noctuidae; genus Sesamia; species Sesamia nonagrioides. The sequence goes on from JADWQK010001142.1 coordinate 177,636, forward strand.
ACTGCCCACCGCGTTCTGGTGGACTCTTGGACCTGGCGGCAAATCTTCACACGGGGAAGGGCCATGGTTTCAATCACCGATCATCTTCGATGGTCGTTAATGGGAACCTGGCCTATAGGGGTTCACATGCGGTCACTTCCACTCTGTTTGCAGAGTGCGGTAAGTGGACGCATGCAGGGGATTCACCGTAATCCCTACGGGGACCGGGGACTATCGGGGCATTTTCCCGGGTCGCGTGGAAGGAATACCACTATAAAAAACCCTCGCACACCGTAATCCCTTAGGGGACCGGGGACTATCGGGGTATTTCCTTACCTCTATAAAACGGCCGAACCACGGGCGGCATAATCCGTTTTAGGTTATTGCGGACCTGACAGACTAATAACCATCGAAAGTGCAATCTAATCCTAAGTTTTGGGGGCGCGGCGAGAGGATGAATGGCTGGAGGATGTCCAGTCGTTAGCGCTCCCCACTGTAGGTACCTGCCGACCCCTACAGTATATATAGGCTTATCTGTTGGTACGACGCTCTGCCCAAATGGACACAAAATCGCTGATTCTCATGGGATCTACTATGGAAAAAACTAATACCAAAACAACAAAACAATACAACGGACCGGAAACAAAAAAAAAAACAACTACAGGCAAGATTTATTGGGACTCGATGAGCCACATGATTGGGAATGACACTGATATAAGTGACACGGATGCCAACTGCGCCACTCGGCGATCGTCCGTGATCTCGGTGTCTAGTGAGAGGGAATGTGATGCACTGTCTGCCTGGAGCGGTTCCTCGCGGAAGCGCTGGGCGAACAGTGTATCGGAAGGTGAGGGAGTTGGGTCCGGAAGCCCGGATAGACCAGCTTCTAAGATCCTGAGGTCGGGTGCTGGCAGGGGCGGGTCCAAACATTCGGTGGGGCTCTCCCAGGCTGAGGAGGGGGCGGCGGTCATCGAGAGGGTGATCAAAAAATCAAAAAGCCTGAAGGGGACGTGCATCCGGGAGATCCGGAACGCATCGAGCAAAATGCTCAATGCGGTCAGGGCTCTGGCCGCCCGGAAGGAGGAAGATGAGGTCCGCAGGCTGCGGGCCGACAATAAGCGCCTGCAGGAGCGGCTTGCGGCCCTGCAGAAGGAGGTGGCTGCGCTGCGTAGGGATTTCGGCGAGAAGGGAAGCCCTCGTGGAAAGAAGAAGCGGTTTCTGGAGCCGGTCCCGGACCCGGTTCCAGACAGAGTGGCGACGGCAGCGAGCGGGGGCATAACGAGGGACGACTTTGCCCGAGGTATGGAGGTCCTTCAGCGCAAGCTGATGAACCACATTGGTGGGGTCATCAGCGCGCGGCTGGAGGGCCTGGAGGCGGAGGGCAGTTTGCTGCCGGCGCGGTCCCATCGTCCCTCCCTGGCGGCCGATAGGCGATCGAGCCCGCCCTCATAGAAGGAGAGACTGAGTGGGGGACCCCCACCAACCCCACTCCGTCGAACCACCGGCCCACCTCACTGGAGACGCGGACGGCACGGCGGACCTCCTCGCCGAGGACCTGGAAGTGGTTTGCAGCGCCGCCATGCCGAGGGCCCGGGGCTACCGCCGCAAGAAGCAGACTTACTGGTAGACGCAGGAACTCGCTCACCTGCGTGCCACCAGTATGGTTGCGCGGCGCGCCTTCCTGAGGTGCAGGAGGCGCGCCGTAAGGGGGCCCAGCAAAGAGGACGGTCTTCGTCGGGCGTACAGGGAGGCCTGTCGAGCCCTGCGCACCGCCATGTGCGGGGCAAAGGACACTGCCGCCGAGGAATTCTTCGCACTCCTCGACAGCGACCCCTGGGGAAGGCCGTACAGGATGGTGAGGAGGAAGCTGCAGGAAGCGGCACCCCCCACCTCTTGTTGGAGTCAGGTCTGCTGAGAAGGGTCCTGGAAACTCTGTTTCAGAACCCGGAACCCTTCGTTTTTGCCCGGGTTCAAACCCCAGCTTTACATTATATGCTTTTTGTAGATTTTAATTTAAATAAATGCTTTTTAATTTACTGTTGTATTTTTGCCAATATTTTATTTGATTTTTTTCTGTAATTATTCTTTTTACTTTTTCGCGGCAAATTTTTCTTCACCTGTATGTGTTCGGGTTCAAACCCCAGCTTTACGCTTTTATTATTAATTTATCCGATTTTCTGTATTTTTTGTAGTAATTGTTCCATCTTTTTAAATATATTCTTTTTGTAACAATTATAATGCAAACTAATATTTAAAATCAATTCGTTATAATTTTCTTTCTACAAATTTCTAGAAATTAATAATAAATAATAATAATAAGCCTTTATTTAACCATGAATTTCTTAGTTCATAATATAATTTAACAAAAGAAAAACAATAAAAATAACAGTTAATTTGATAATAGTTCAAAACAGTAAATTTAGATTTCATTTTGTTGCATTATTCATGGCCCCTTTCAGTATAGGCCTCCTCCAAGTGCCTCCATCTATTTCACTCATACAAACCCGATTTCGATAAGAGTTGCAGTTTTGAAGAAAAAATCTTTTATTTTTTTAAATATCCGAAAATGCATTTTTTTTAACAGTTACTCTAAACAGCTGTTTATAAATAGTAATTTCTAGAAATGATATATTTCTAACAGTTTCATGAAAAAAGGACATAACACAAAAAAATTAAGCAGAACGGACAAAGCGCATTATGAAAATAAAAAAGAAAACAAAAAAAAAAATAATAAAAAATGAAAATATGTATAAAATATACATTTTCGAAAATCGCAAGGTAAAGTAAACGGATGTTGGGATTTGAACCTGGTGCTCGTCTAATGCGAACCGGGATTGTGACGAACAGAGCCAGCCATGCTCGCGGTTGGATTGTGAAATTACGCTTCTAAATGTAGATGGAATAGAGAATGGTTGGTATAGATTTAATAGAACGTGCGTATTTCTGTAATTATTCTTTCTTTTTACTTTTTCGCGGCAAATTTTTCTTCACCTGTATGTGTTCGGGTTCAAACCCCAGCTTTACGTTGTATGCTTTTTGTTGGATTTCTTATTTGCAATTGTTTTTTTTTTAATTATTATTAATTTAGCCGATTTTCTGTATTTTTTGTAGTAATTGTTCCATCTTTTTAAATATATTCTTTTTGTAACAATTATAATGCAAACTAATATTTAAAATCAATTCGTTATAATTTTCTTTCTACAAATTTCTAGAAATAATAATAATAAGCCTTTATTTAACCATGACTTTCTTAGTTCATAATATAATTTAACAAAAGAAAAACAATAAAAATAACAGTTAATTTGATAATAGTTCAAAACAGTAAATTTAGATTTCATTTTGTTGCATTATTCATGGCCCCTTTCAGTATAGGCCTCGTAAGGGGGCCCGGCAAAGAGGACGGTCTTCGTCGGGCGTACAGGGAGGCCCCAGGTAACAGTTACTCTAAACAGCTGTTTTTAAAATAGTAATTTCTAGAAATGATATATTTCTAACAGTTTCATGAAAAAAGGACATAACACAAAAAATTTAAGCAGAACGGACAAAGCGCATTATAAAAATAAAAAAGAAAACAAAAAAAATAATAAAAAATGAAAATATGTATAAAATATACATTTTCGAAAATCGCAAGGTAAAGTAAACGGATGTTGGGATTTGAACCTGATGCTCGTCTAATGCGAACCGGGACTGTGACGAACAGAGCCAGCCATGCTCGCAGTTGGGTTGTGAAATTAGGCTTCTAAATGTAGATGGAATAGAGAATGGTTGGTATAGATTTAATAGAACGTGCGTATTTCTCGATGCACGACGCCTCACGCATCGATGTACTCGCGCGGAGCGCCCCGCGCCCCGCAGTGGGCGGGGCTAGTCGTGTCCCACTTCGTCTGCTTCACCCCCTCAAATACCTAAAAGTTTGCTATTCACAGCGTCTTAAAAAATATAGGCGAGTTGATGTAATTTATAGATAGTAAAATATTTTTTTCAGATTTTTGAGAAATAAATTATTACTTATTTACAGTTGCATTAGTAATAACATTGCATTGTATTTCGACAGCCTCCGTGGCGTAGCGGTAGCGAACGCGGCCGCTGCGCAAGGAGGCGCGGGTTCGATCTCGCGCAGTGCAAATATTTGTATGCATGAATATGAATATTTGCACTGGTCTGGTCGTACCTCGGAAAGCACGTTAAGCCGTTGGTCGCGGTTGCCATACGAACATCTAGTGGCACTTGTATAAGCACAGATATTCGGGTAGTGTATTTATGCATACCCTCCACAAAATCTCTGTGCACGCCCCTGCCTCTACCTCTACCTCTCTCTAGAGGGTGGTCCTGAAGACGCAGAGGGTCGCGTCCAGTCGTGGACCATGACTACAGGTGTGCCCCAGGGATCAGTGCTTGGTTCCCTACTCTGGAACCTGAGGTACAATTGGGTTCTGCGTGGAGCGCTCTTGCCGTGGATGGTCACGGACCATGCCCTGTGCGCCATGTGGTCGCGGACCCTGGTCGCGGTGAGGACGTGCGACTGGGAGGAGGCGGTCAACCTCGCGTCGGTCGGCACCTCTCTGGTCGTCCGACGCGTCAGGAGGCGGATCTCCTGGGGCTGGAAGTGGCCATCGGGAAAACGAGGGCCATGGCTTTCCACGCCCCGCGACGCAGAACTTTACCGGGGCTCCGTATCCGAGTGGAGGGGGTCCAGGTTCCCGTCGAGGTGCACATGAAGTACCTCGGCCTGATCCTGGATCCCCGTTGGAGTTTCGAGGAGCACTTCCGGCTCCTCGCCCCGCAGCTGTGCTCCGTCGCAGCCGCCCTCGGACGGATCCTCGTCAATTTGGAGGGGCCGAATTCGGCGTGCCGTCGGCTGTACCAGGGAATGGTGCGGTCGATGGCACTCTACGGAGCCCCAGTGTGGGCGGAGTGCCTTTCCCGGCGCACAGTGGCCCTGCTGCGAAAGCCGCAGAGGGTCATCGCGACACGGACCGTGCGGGCGTAGTGCACGGTCAGTCATGGGGCTGCTTGCGTACTCGCGGGCACGCCCCCGTGGGAGGTCGATGCCCTGATTCTGTCCCAGGTTCATCGACACCGTGTGGCGGCCCGGGAACGGGGGGAATGACCCGCCTTGGAGGAGGTAAGGCGGGTCCGAATAGCGGCTCAGGGGGAGGCCCTGAGCGCCGCGACCTCGTTGCGGCGCTCGGAGGCGGACGCCTCTCCCTGGCAACCATAGTTGAAACCGTCCTCTTGCAGAAGGAGGCAGCGGAGAGGGAGCGGGAAGAGGATGCTCTTGCCGCTCCCCTCCGGCGTAGACGGGCGGGGCGAAGAAGGCGGGGGAGGAACCCCCGTCTCCTTCACCCCGAAGTGTGACCAGCGTGTGTGGGTAGCCCCCGCTCGCGCATTGCACTGGTCACCACGTCTGAGGATTACTCCGGTACCCGGGTAATCCTCCCTTGGCACGGAGACGATGCCTTCGGGCCGATCCCGTGACACTCTCAACGCAGGGCTCGAGGGAAACGGTATAGAAAAGAATTTCCTGAACTATTTAAAAAAGGACTCGGCGAGTACAACGGTCCTAAGGTGTCACTTCACGTGCGGCCGGAGGCTACGCCTCGTTTCTTAAAGGCGCGTGCGGTACCCTACCCTCTTCTAGAAAAAGTCCTTAGACAATTGAACGAGATGGTGGAAGCGGGTGTACTGACACCTGTCCGTTATTCTCAGTGGGGGACACCGGTGACGCCAGTGATGAAAGAAGACGGAACAGTACGAATCTGTGGTGATTATCGTGCCACGGTGAACAACGCTATCAATACTGATATCTATCCGCTGCCGACGTCTGTGGAAGCGTTTGTGAAATTAAGTGGCGGCCGAATATTTAGTAAACTGGACTTGAAAAACGCATATACACAGTTAAAAGTAGACGACGCGACAGCTATGCTGCTCACGCTGAACACTCCTATCGGTCTAATGAAAGTTAATCGTCTGCCGTTCGGTGTCAGTGCGGCGCCAGCAATTTTTCAGCGTTTGATGTCGACAGCATTAGCGGGTATGGAAGGAGTGGCGTGTCTATTAGATGATATTGCTGTCACCGGAGCCACGACTGAAGAACATAATCGTAGACTGAGAGAAGTACTGAGGAAACTGCAACAAATGGGACTCCGCCTCAACGTAAAGAAATGTGTATTCGCTGCGAACAGCATCACGTTCCTAGGACACATGATTGATGCTGAGGAACTTCACCCAGCACCTGCGAAGATCAAAGAAATTCAGGAAAAGTCAGCCCCAACCAATAGAGAAACCTTGCGCGCCTTCCTGGGCTTATATAATTTTTATGAAAAATTCTTGCCTGACAAGAGCACAGTGTTGGAGCCACTTTATCGACTGTTGGATTCAAAAAGACCTTGGAGCTGGGGTGAAAAGGAACAGGAAGCGTTTGTAGAGGCGAAGCGATTACTGTCATCAGATCGAACGTTGGTGGGCTATGACTTGCAGAAAGAACTACTTCTCATTTGTGATTCATCGGAATACGGTCTTGGAGCGATTATTGCACACATCATGGAGGACGGGTCAGAACGGCCAGTGATGATGGCCTCACGGACACTACAGGCGCACAAGAGACGATATGGGCAGATTGACAAGGAGGCCCTGGCATATTTGGATTGACAAAATTTCACGAAATCTTGGCGGGTCGGAAGTTTTGTATTGTGTTTGATCATAAACCATTGGTTGGTTTATTCAATCCCGCAAAACCAATTCCAAACCATATATCACCAAGAATGTTGCGCTGGTCATTGAAACTTTCCGGTTATAATTACAGTATACAATACAGGCCTGGTAAATTAATCAGCAAAGCGGACGCTTTAAGCAGGTGGACCGCGCCGGACACGTCGAGTGTTCAGGAAGAGGTGCTGCACGACGTGCTTTTGCTGGAGGAACAGCCGAGCGGATGGGAGCTTGACGCTGCCAAGATAGCCACGGAGACCAACAGAGATGTGGTTTTACAAAAAGTTATGTTTCAAATGTTGCACGGATGGCCACGAAAGAACATAGACCCGAACCTACAAGAGTATTGGACACGGAGAGAGGCTCTTTCACATTATAAAGGTTGTTTATTGTGGAGCAACAGAGTCATAATACCTTTGTCCTTACAGGACAAAGTGTTAAAGTTGTTACATGCCCCTCATGCGGGGATTGTCCAGACAAAAGCGTATGCAAGAGGCTACGTGTGGTGGGTCAATATGGATCGGCAGATTGAGAGTGTGGTGGCCGCGTGTCAGCAGTGTCAGCTAGTGAGAAATAACCCACCAAAGGACCCGCAGACTTGGATTGTTCCTGAGAAGCCGTGGAGCCGCGTGCTTGTGGATTTTGCGGGGCCCTTTCAGGAAAAAACATTTCTAGTCCTAGTAGATAGCTACAGCAAGTGGGTTGAGGCTGAAATCATACCAGCAATCAACAGTGGTAAGGTGATATCGGTTATAAGAAGGATTTTCACTTCACAAGGGTTGCCCGACGTGTTGGTGTCCGACAATGGACGTGCTTTCACTTCTAATGAATTTAATAATTTTCTTAAAAAGAATGGGATTAAACATTTGTATTCGCCACCCTACCACCCAGAGACTAACGGGCAGATTGAACGCACAATACAAACATTTAAAAATAAAATAAAGAAACTAGAGAATCTGGACACGCAGTGGCAGGAGAAACTTTGTAAAGTTCTATACTATTTACGGACTGTGCCCAATAGCTCTACTAATAAGACACCTGCTGAGCTACTGAATGGGCGAAGATACAGGACTGCAGTGTCGAGCTTACACCCCGACTCGACTCCGAGTCGTGCGGAGCAGCAAATGGAGGCGGCGGCGCAGCACTCGCCCGCACGAACTTTTACGCTGCTGCAGCCCGTGCTCATACGCATGTACGGGCCTGGGAAAAAGTGGAGTCGAGGCACCGTGCAAAACGTGGAGGGGCCAGCCACATTGTTGTGAGGACGGAAGATGGAGAGCTGTATCGGCGACATGCAGACCAAATAATAGCTAGACCGCCAGAAACAGCTGTTAACAGCTGTATGTTATGTTTGAACCTCGATGATTGTTTTCATAAGTTGTCAACTATGATTTTTGGTAATGAGGGTGAATGAATAATAAAACAGTTTTGCTTCTTATCTCAACTTGGTTGTATCTTTTATCCACTATTTTTATGGGCCTACTGTGTGTCGGTCCCGACCGACTGGCGCAGCTGAAAATGGCGGGCCGCTATGCATTTTATACAACATTCAAAAGTTTTCTGTAGTGTATTTAGTATCAGTATTGCACCCGTGTGAAGCCGGGGCGGGTCACTAGTGTTTTATTTATATCTTTTTCTTAGTCCTTGAATGTCTGTGGTCCATTGACCACACAACAAAAGTTAAAATTAACTTTTTTTTAAAAAAAAACATTGCCCCACACAAGTAATTACTTCGGTATTGTGGTTGCATTTGAACACATTTAAACTCACATACACAAATAGCCTGATTTTTGTTCAGTGTGGGAATCGAACCCATGGCATGCAACGCGGCAGTCAATTGCTCAGCCACTGCACCAACAATGTTGTCAAAGGTTAGGTTTATTTAATTTCCTTTACTACTTCTAAATCAGAACAATAATTATTCACATACTGAGGTCTTCCGGGATAGTAGAGTGTGGAAACCCGCAAGTTACCGACATCAAACTTGCAGTCCACGTAATAGTCCTGCTGATCGATCAGGTCATACTCTTCGCTATTGGGGGCGGAGCCCACCTCGGCTGACTCTGGAGGCTCGCGCTCCTCGTCGTTGTCGCTGTCCAGCAGCTGCGCCTCCAACGCTAGCGATGGACTGTATAGCTCCTCTGCAGCGGAATAAATACTCAAACTTATCAAAACATATTTACAGCAGTATTTAGTAAAAAAAAATTACCACTTTGAACATTAATCACCTTCATTTTCGGTTTTATTACCACTTGCATCAAGTGCATAAGCCGGAAATAAAGACATCTCAATTCTTCCTTCTTCTATTCAGCGCTGATAAATCTTACAACATTGTTTTTGTTGTTATCTGCATTAATCAATGTTGTTTGGCTATCTACTATTAACTTATCTAACTAAAATGATAACACCTAAAAGAAGTACACATTGTAGTTATTTGAAAATAGAAAATTCACGAGAAATTGAGAATTAAATGAAATTGGATGGACCGCAAGAGACGAGTTAGTAACTCAAACCAACGAGTTTATTATTTTAGGTATCAGTGTGACCAACCTTAAATTAGAGATCCTGCCCCACTTAGACAAGAAAACTGACAAATCCTGCCACAATCAAAAGCATAAAATGCCAAAATAATGCCAATATAATCTAAAAGTTTAAAATAAATAAACTTTTGAAGTTTTATTTAAAACTAGCTGCGCCACACGGATTCACAAGCGTTTTTTTAAAAAATGCGACGCTCCTATTGGTTGCAACTTGCAACGTGATGCTTTATGGCCAAAAGCCTTCCTCGATGAATGGGCTATCAAACGAAAAAAGAATTTTTCAAATCGGACCAGTAGTTCCTGAGATTAGCACGTTCAAACAAACTCTTCACCTTTATATGTATATTAGTAGGATAGATAATAGATCTTAAAGTCTAAAAGTGAACTGAATTAAATTACACATTCCTATTAGCATCGTATTCTACTGGATCACTTTCCTTATACATCGCTTTTGTCATTTCTTTAGTTGGCTGGAATGAAACGCAGTCACCATATTCACTAATACCCTGTCTAACAACTAAAATCGAGGCGACATGTTTATTAATAATTCTGTTCCGCGTTTTTCTTTTATCAGATTGATTTTCGAGAATATCCTTTCACAGCAGCTTTCGACTTGTTTTTGAACCATTACCTCTTAAGGTATTAATTTTTTAACCATAATTTAATTTTTTACATTTCGTCATTAGAATTTCCTTCTAAACATTCTAAATTATTTTTTATATAATTTGACATAAGAATTTTGTTCTAGATACATTCAATATTATTTTCTTTTGACATTTCTTTTTAGGATTCTTATTATTTTATTTATTTTGTATTGTTCCTAACAAAAAATTGCTCTGTTCTCTGGTTGCAAGTTGTAACTCATGATTCGAAAGTGCTTGTATCTAAGCCTACTTGAATAAAGTATTATTTGAATTTGAATTGGATACTGCATCCTACTCTTTTTGTGGGCTATAGCGGCTATACTATATTGTTAATACTGCCAAAAGTGCCAAATCCTGCCAGATTTCTAAAACGTCAAACAAAAGTGCCAGAGAGTAAAATAAAGGGCTAAACCTGCCAAAAAGGCAGGATCCTGCCACATTTGGTCACACTGTTAGGTATAACTCAAACTTCAAGTTTATTTTTTTGTGGTTTCATTCTTTTTTTTTCTTTCTGTTCTTCGAACGGAAAAGGCAAAGGCATAGTACGCCATACAGCCTAGCCTTCAGTATGTTTTTCTTGAGTTTTCTACCCTAATTTATCCTAACTTAGGCACGTATTACAGAACGTCACTCAAAACTCAAACTCCACTTAAGTCTCGTTTCAAGTCATTTCATTGGTTGAAACTAGTTTTAAGTAATGCTTAAGCAGAGATCAATGCTTGAGTTTCCTTCTGGAATACGGACCTTAAACTAGCTTATCTAGGGTCCGTATTACAGAACGTCACTCAAAACTCAAGCTCTACTTAAGTCTCGATTCAAGCCATTTGATTGGTTGAAAGTAATGCTTAAGCAGAGATCAATGCTTGAGTTTCGTTCTGTAATACGCACCTTAAACTAAACTATCTCCTTTCGTTTCCCGCGTGGGGCCGAGAAGGAGGAAGTTTGGGTGAGGTCATGATGTGGCCACTATGCTACAATATTTCACTGTTCTTTATAAATTATTCACTGAATGCACTTTTTACTACATAAATCACGCGCTTTTATTTAGTAAACAAGACTAGAAATAATTTCTCAAACTTGATGTTTATATTTTTTTTTTTGTGTCATTCTTTTTTTTTTTCTTTCTGTTCTTCGAACGGAAAAGGCAAAGGCATAGTACGCCATACAGCCTAGACTTCAGTATGTTTTTCTTGAGTTTTATATCCTAATTTATCCTAACTTATACTAGCTTAACTTAAACTAAATTATCTCCGTTCGTTTCCCGCGTGGGGCCGAGAAGGAGGAAGTTTGGATGAGGTCATGATGTGGCCACTATGCTACAATATTTCACTGTTCTTTATAAATTACTAGCTTTCCGCCCGCGGCTTCGCCCGCGTGGAGTTCGGTTTTATCGCGCTTTTTAGATTTCTCAGTGTTTCTCTACTATATTATGCATTTATTATACATACAAACCTTCCTTAAGAATCACTATATCTATTAAAAAAAGCCGCTTCAAAATCCGTTGCGTAGTTTTAAAGATCTAAGCATACATACGGACATACAGCGAAAGCGACTTTGTTTTATACTATGTATTGATTCACTGAATGCACTTTTTACTACATAAATCACGCGCTTTTATTTAGTAAACAAGACTAGAAATAATTTTAAAAGTCCAATGAAAAATGAGCGTGACACTCATCTTGACATTCCCACCAAACTCCAACTTTATGTTAATTAATTTAGATTTTAGCTCAAACTTTATGTTTATATTTTTTTTTTTTGTTTCATTCTTTTTTTTTTTCTTTCTGTTCTTCGAACGGAAAAGGCAAAGGCATAGTACGCCATACAGCCTAGTCTTCAGTATGGTTTTTCTTGAGTAAGTTTCTATCATAAAGGGTTTTTCAATAGGGATGTATCCAAGGTATGAAAATCAAAAAAATAATTAGTCCGTCTTATAGATAATAAAAAAAAATTAGACCCGTATTTTTTATTTTGTCGAAATTACCAAAAACTACTGAGATATAGCGTATCAAAGTTACGGAGTGGGGGATAATTACATCACGCCGTGTTATATTTTGCACCACGGCGTGACGTCATGCGACATTTCAAATCAATATATCTTCCTAAGTATTTAAATGAAAGAAAAAATAAAAAATACGTGTTCAATATTTTTTATAAATCTATCTGATGGACATTAAATTATTTTTTAGGATACAAGCCAATTGGCGCGGGTAGATTTTGACGGCCCGTGGCGGCCATTTTGTTTTGGTGACAGTTGTCAAATCTTTTGCTTATTATTTATTCAGTTGCTTATGCCAAATCACCATGGCAGGTTACACGATTGAACAGCGCGTACAAATGATAAAACTTTATTAAAAAAAAATGAGTGTTCGTTAGTGCAAACGTTGCGTGTGTTATATATATAACGAGTCATAATTCTAATAAAAGTATTGTATTGTGGATTGCTTAAGTTTAGTTGATTCCGAGGGTAGAAAACTTTTATAAAATTATAAAAACGGCTCGATGGTACTCTGAGAGTGGCATTTCCTATAAATACGGTGACTCGTCCTACCACCCTTCCACGGCCCATCACCATGGACGGCAAGCCGATCCCTTGGGAGAAGCAAGCCAAATACCTAGGTGTGATTCTCGACCAACACCTCAACTTCTCAGAGCACATTAAGGCGGTCCGCTCACGCGCCGCCTTCGCTCTGGGTCGACTCCACCCCCTCCTCAACCCGCGTAGCAAACTGTCGCTCAGGTGCAAAATGCGCTTGTACACAGCATGCATACGCCCGATTATGACATACGCTTGTCCAGTCTTCGCACATGCCAAGCCGCGTCATATCCATAGGATGCAAGTAGTCCAAAACCGATTCCTCCGTAAAGCCACAAACGCCCCTTGGTTCGTCCGTAATGAGATCCTCCATCTTGATCTCAAAATCCCCACCATCCAGCAGTTCATGAAACGCCTCTCCAAGCGTTTCTTTGACACTGCTGCCAAGCACCGCAATCCTCTTATAGCAGCGGCTGCTAACTACACTCCCTCCACCATCTCCCGCCTTCGCCGTCCACGGCATGCCCTCACAGACCCCGATGACCCCATAACCCTCCTCCAAGAGGCCAATAGGGCCACCAGCACAATACACAAGAAAAGACCGACCTACCGACCTCGCCGCCGAGGTCCATCGCGACGCGTTCATCGTAGTAGCCCCCTCCCCCGTCCCTTGTCCGATGACGGCCAGCCCGCGCCGCAGCTGAGCCAGTAAATATAAACTCCCAACTATGACCTCTGAGTTTGTTTCGGACGTTTCTTCTCAGAGCTAGTACTAGGAAACGCCGCGGTCATCAAACCGAATCAAATATAAGAAATCGATCCAGCCGTCCCTTGCTGTTTTTCTAGTGACACCCTAAGCCGAGGTTCGTACCCCACTATGGGGTGCCCTTAGCGTAGTCGCTTAGCTTATAATAGCCCTGGCTGGAGGCTTTAAATTCATTTAAGGCAGCCACAGGATAGCCCGGTTAAATAGTGACGACCTCTCTAGGTCAACTATGAGATGCCATATCAAAAAAAAAAAAAAAAACTTAGTAGACAGTCTCCATCGAGCCGTCGGACCGAGCACACTACCAGTTAAGTATTCTGAATATTCGTTATAGGTACATAATTCTTATGTGCCTGGTCTTATGTAATTTATATTGCTGATGATTCTAAATATGTCCAGTGTGTAATGTTATAAGTAACTATGTACATAATGTTTCTCCTATAATGTTTGCTTTAATATTATTTAATTACCCCCACACTCTGCTATCCTAACACGTGCATTGCGCCCATTTTACGGTAGACGTGGTGGCCCTTCACAGTCGACTCTTCAGCGTTTGGTGGCAAAATTTGAAACAACCGGTTCGTTAATCGATCAACCCACACCTGTACGTTCAAGAAACGCAAGATCAGCCGAGAACATCGCGGCGGTCCGTCAAAGTGTACAGCAGAACCCGAGGCAGTCGATTCCTCGCCGTGCACAAGAACTCGGTCTTTCGCAAACTTCAACTTGGCGAATTTTGCCACGGGAATTAGGGTTACACCCGTATAAGATTCAATTGACGCAGGAGCTCAAAGTTCATGACCATAGACAACGTCGTTTGTTCGCTGCCTGGGCATCGAATCGTTTGAAAGAGGATCCCAATTTCGGGCGAAAAATTATCTTTAGCGACGAGGCGCATTTTTGGATGAATGGCTTTGTTAACAAACAAAATCCGTATATGGGACGACACAAACCCACACGAGGTTCACCAGGTGGTAATGCATCCTCAAAAAGTTACGGTTTGGTGTGGATTTTGGGCCGGCGGCGTCATTGGCCCGTATTTTTTTGAAAACGACGTTGGTGAGGCGGTCACTGTCAACGGCGAGCGCTTCAGAACGATGATAACCAATTTTTTATGGCCCACATTGAACCATATGGACCTAGACGACATGTGGCGCCGGGCGGTCGTTAAGTGGGTAATAAATTACGAACACTTCAAGTGGGCGTGTCACGTGACTCCGGACAACCAAGGGGCTATGCAAATAAACCACAATCCACCGATGCCCTGAAGGCGAACATAACACATGCCATCGCTCAAATTCAGGCGGATCTATGCGGAAGAGTCATTGAAAATTGGACCACTCGGATCCGTGCCACTGTGAGAAGCCGAGGTGGGCATTTGAATGATGTCATCTTCCATACTTAATGGCATATATGGGCCTTTTAAATAAATAAAAAAAATTGTTGATACCTCATACGCAGCTTGTTTAATTTCGTTTCAAAATCTACCCGCCCTTATTGAAAAACCCTGTATTTTATCTCAACTTATCCTACACTCTGATTTTTAATTCGAGTCAGAAAACTTAAAATTCCAGTGTTGCAGGTTTTTAGTCCCAAATAAATAGTGATGTGGTAAATCGAGATTTTACAAAAAAAGGTTACTCAAGATTGCATTTTTTTTTATTCAAATTGAAATTGCGTTTATGTATACAAATAAAAATACAGGGTGGACCAAAAGTCCGTTTTATATTTGCAATAATGATAAAAATGAAATTACTGTAGATTTATGGTAGTGTAGATTTGAGGTAGATTAAAACTGTTTATTGTTTTCGATGGAATACAAAAGGGCAATTTATTTCTTAAAAATCATATCATCCATATGCAATTGCAATCTCATCATCAATTCATTATAATAAATAATAAATTTTATTTATTTCTCCACAAAGGTAGTTACAATTTTACTTAAAGCTAACAGTTTAGATATTTACAAGTCCTTTATGAGAGCTAGTGTCTGAAGTTTATTATTCTGGCATTACTGCAATCTAGAGCGGAAATTTTCGATAAAAGCTTTAAATGTTTTAATGTTTTAATCGTGTTGCTTGTTTTTTGTTGTGTTGTTTTGGATTTCTGTCGAATACGATCCTTTAATTAGTCAACTGGATTGGTGTCGTAAACTTTAGCCTTAAGATATCCCAAAGAAAATTCCATTGGGGATAGATCCGAGCTACGAGGCGGCTAGTTAATGTCCCCTCTTTTCGATATCACTTTCGGGCCAAAAAAGTCTTAAGCTTCCCTTGACGATTCATTACATGTATACTTATGTAGCAGCCACACAGATGCTACAACAATTGACGACCTTCCGCGAAAGGGTTCAAATAAATCACACCAGGATCGCGGAAGTCATGGCGTGCGTCTCGACAACAAAGCGCGAGGGTCTCGACCGCCTAGAGCGAGGGTTGCCTACAAATCTCACCCCGGAACTCCGGAAGCACATCTGGTAACCCATGTGCGTGGGAGCGTGTGAACCGTACCGAGCCGCTTTGCACGTGAACTGAATTGGCGCGCACTCTTCACTGACCAATCATACGCCACGGCTACCTCGATCAACGAATCAGCATCGAGGGCGCCCGATTGGTCACGCTGCTATTATTTAAATATAGCTAGAGTATTTAAGTTAGTGCATAGCCTGTAAGAGACATATTTCTTCACATTTACATTCGCAAACACATTCTGTAACATTCAGATTCACATTCTGTACATTAGTCGCGTCTGCACTCTTGTAATTCATTAATTTCTAGTATACATTGTACTCTTTACTTACGTGCAATATACAACGTTCTATCTATCCGAGTTTTAATTACGTAACACGACCTACGCGCTACACTTATATACAGTCAACTCTCGTTAATTTAAACTCATATTTGAATCGAAAAAAAAATAGTATGGACTATCATAAAGAAATGAATTCGGAGTGTTCTGAAGAACGGCTTAAGAGCATTTTGCCAAATTTAAAGCCAAATGCGGTGCTGGTATTAGATAACGCACCGTACCATTCTAAAAAAGTCGAGCTTATTCCCACTTCAAACTGGCGGAAGGCTGATATTATTCAGTGGTTGGATGACAAACAAATTAATTATCAAACTGCAATGATAATGGCTCAATTAATGGTACTAGTAAAGTCACAAAAAACTAATTACAAACGCTATGCTGTGAAAGAATTGGCCGCTGAATACGGTATCACAATCCTGCTTCTGAGCCCCTATCACTGTGAGCTTAACCCAATAGAGTTAGTTTGGGTTCAAGCAAAGGGATATTTAAAGAAGGCGTGAAGGAAGTGATATCGGAAAATTGGAGAAAGTGCATCAACCATGCCATAAAAGTTGAAGACGAAATGTGTCAACTCGACCACATCATGGATGAATGAGTGGATTCATTAATTATAAATGTAACTGATTCCGATTCGAGTCGTAATCAATAAAAAGTAAAGAATAAAAACGTATAAAATGATTTGTATTGTTTTACTTAATTGCTCTGAATCACTTTAAACATTTTTTCTCCAGCTTTTGTAATAATAATTATTGTAGTGAGTTTAATATGCTGGTAAGGTCCATATTTCTAAAATCATATTGCGGAACATCACTATTGTAGCGGGTCCCCCTTTTTCGCATCAGTGACAGTTGCCGTTGTCGTTTTTCTGACTCGAATTATAAATCTCACTATAGCTTAACTTAATCTAACCTAACTCCTTTCGTTTCCCGCGTGTGGCCGATTAAGAGGGGCTTAGCGTAAAGACATGATGTGGCCACTATGCTACAATATTTCACTGTTCTGTATGAATTACTCACTGAATCCACTTTTTACTATGTAGCGCGTAGGTCGTGTTACGTAATTAAAACTCGGATAGATAAAACGTAGACGTACGTTGTAGACGCAGCGTAGGGAGACCCCCAACAAGGTGGACCGATGACTTGGTGAAGGTCGCGGGAAGCCGATGGATGCGGGCAGCACAAGACCGGTCATCGTGGAAAGCCTTGGGGGAGGCCTTTGTCCAGCAGTGGACATCTATAGGCTGAGGAAGAAGATAAAACGTTGTATATTGAACGTAAGTAAAGAGGTACAATGTATACTAGAAGTTAACTAATTACAAGAGTGTAGACGCGACTCGATATAAGAACAGAATGTACAGAATGTGAATGTGGACGTGAATGTTACAGAATGTGTATGCGAATGTCTCTTACAGGCTATGCACTAACTTAAATACTATAGCTATCTCTAAACAATAGTGGGGCGATCGGGTCACCAATAGGGCTCCTCGATGCTGATTCGTTGATCGAGGGAGGACGTGGTACCGTATATGATTGGTCAGCGTAGATAGCGCGCCACTTTACAGTCACTTGCTAGGCGGTTTGCTATGGTTTCACACGCTCCCACGCACATGGGTCACCAGATGTGCTTCCGGAGTTCCGGGGTGAGATTTATAGCCACCCCCGCGCTAGGTGGTCGAGACCCTGACATGACTTCCGCGATCCTGGTGTGATTTATTTGAACCCTTCGAGGAAGGTCGTCAATTGTATTGTAGCATGTCGACGGGTCCCAAGAACAAAGTCCTTTCTTCAATATTGCCTAGTTGCAGGGCGAAGCAATAAAGTTACGCGAATCAATTAAGTGCATAAAAAAAAAAAGAAAATTATGGTGTACGGTATTTGTTTATTCAGTTTACTTGTTTTTGCTTGGTAATGTTATAATCTAAATATGTATTTTATTTAAAATGTATTCTTATGTAATGTTGTTTTTTGGAATAAACTAAGACTTAACCACACATGCGACTTTGTTATATGAAATATTTATATAAAAAAAAGTTGTAAGTGTACAAGAGATGATGTACATTGGTATTTGCCTACAAAATTATGTCTTAAGTTGGAAATGTCCAAACCTATGTTGTCTCTAAATGTAGGTAGTAAGAAAGAAAACCATTCGATGTGATCACTTATTTATTACTCAAATTGAATGAGTCAGTTTTGCTTGGAAATATTCTTTCTAAATAGGTATATAACAATTATATTAAGTTGTAACTCAAATGTAGTACTCATAATCAGTTATTGACATAATCTAGTTAAATGTAGGTATGTACCTACTTATAATAATAAAAAGTAGAAAAACTAAAACCCAACTACGACAAAAAACGACGCTGAAAAAGTATAAAACAAGATTTTCAGAATACTGAACTGAACAGAGTTGCTAATGTAGTTGGAAGTAAATGGATACAGTAGACTCTACCAAGATACTTTCGTTGTAAATTGACAATAATGTCATACAATACTATTCTGAACTATGCAATATTCATTACGTAGAAATAAATTTTCATGTTTGGAAAGGCCTGGCGTAGTCACACGTTACATATACCTACCTACCGTAGCACCTTGACAACGTGTGACTACGCCTTTCCAAACATGAAAATTTATCTCTACATAGTGAATATTGCATACTTCAGAAAAGTATTGTATGACATTATTGTCAATTTACAACGAAAGTATCTTGGTAGAGTCTACTGTGTCCATTTACTTGCAACTACATTAGCAACTTTGTTCAGTTCAGTATTCTGAAAATCTTGTTTTATACTTTTTCAGCGTAGCGTTTTGTCGTAGTTGGGTTTTAGTTTTTCTACTTTTTATTATTTGTACTATTTTGGTGGTCAAGTGTATTTGTGGCGAATAATATTAACAAAAGTTACTGATGAACTAAAAACTAGGTACTTGACATATTACATCTACACGCACATATAACAACATAAGCCCGAAGGCATATAGTGCAGAGGACATTTTTATGGGGGCTTTAGCCAGTTATCAAACCGTTTCCGCCTTCACCCCGTGGAGTTACTCCCAGCTTATGTCGTTTTCATTAGTGCATTACATATTCTATTAATGTTCACACTGTTCTACATAAAGCGATTCACAGTTCCCGTGATCCACGCTTTACTCTTATCGCTCATATTTAACATCATTAAAGCATTCTTGTAATTATGTACAATATGTACAAGCATAAAGTACTCGTGAAGCTCTTTCACGTGATACCAAACACTGTATATTTATTTTAATTTTATATTAACATAGAACTTTTTGTCCGCTAGAGGGCGCTATACTAAATTTGGTGACAAGCTTTATAGCTCATAACTAACAGAATATCAAGGCCCTTCTAATGGTACTGCAGTGGTCTTATTCTGATAAGTAGTAAAGAAGCTATGAACGAAAAGATGTGAATTATATGCAACCAGCCCATGAATACAGGTAAAGTCACAAGCAAATGCTAGCAATATATATATATTTAAAATGTACAAGTAAAGCGCTTTCAAATGATACCAAACACGGCATATTTATCTTAACTTTAGTTTTTTACACTGTATGTTTTGTCTGCTAGAGGGCGCCACATTAGAGTTTTTGAAACCCCATATAGCCTATAACCAGCGGACAATTAAGACGCTTCTAATGATATGTCATTTATCGAATTCTGATAAGTAGTTTAGAAGTTACGAGGGAACAGATGAACATACATACATACATACATACATACATACATAGCCTGTCAAAATCATAACCCTCCTTTTGCTTTGCCGTAGTCGGGTAAAAAATAGTAACATTCAGTAAAAATTTAACAATTAGCTTAATATCTAAAACAAGTGCGTATGTTCTTTATATGCCGATATCAAATTTAAAAAAAAAAACTAATAGCCTTCAAAAACCATCTCCAACCAACAGTCATAAAAACACTTGACAAAAGCTCAAAAACTCTCGTAGCAAACTCAATGTATTCCTTTACAGTTCAACGTAAAGCCGTATAACATTATTAAATTATCACAACAAATAATAACAAAAATATTAACTAACTAGCTTTCCGCCCGCGGCTTCGCCCGCGTGGAATTCGGTTATGATTATGAAACAGAAGGGCATAAATGAATAAACTATTTTAATTATAATAATACTGATTTAATAAAAGTTTCAATCAATATACAATCGAGCAGAGTTATCATAAGAACAGAGCTTCGTCGTGTGATCGCAGCGATAATAATGACCACAAGTGAGTTCGCAAGGCTTTTATGGCATTTTCCCCACCGGAGGCGTCCGGCGGTGTCCCAGAGGTGACGCAAGCAGGGACGGGAGCGGCCGTGTCGCGGCTCCGGGCCAAGAATAAAGCGCCCGGACCTGACGGAGTTCCTGGCCGAGCTCTCGTCCTGGCTCTGAAGGAGCTTGAGCCCCAGCTGAGGGGGCTCTTCACGGCATGCTTCGAGCAGGGTCAGTTTCCCAGTGTGTCGAAGGAGGGGAAGCTGGTCCTGCTTAGGAAGGAGGGGCGCCCTGCGGACTCGCCATCCGCGTATCGGCCCATAGTGCTGCTCGACGAGGCGGGCAAACTTTTTGAGCGTATTATCGCAGATCGCCTCGTCGGCCACTTGTGCGGAGAGGGGCCGAACCTGGACGACAACCAGTTCGGTTTTCGTCGTGGGCGCTCCACCATAGACGCCATCATGCGCGTGAGAGCCCTGGCGGAGGATACGGTGTCCCGGGGTGGGGTGGTGTTGGCGGTGTCTTTAGACATTTCCAACGCCTTCAACACCCTACCCTGGAGCTGTATTAGGGAGGCCCTGAAATACCATCGGGTGCCTCCCTACCTCCGTCGCATAGTAGGGGCTTATCTGCAGGACAGATGCGTCATCTATCGGGGACGTGACGGTGCCGGTCAGCACCAAATGTCGTGCGGTGTTCTACAGGGATCAGTCTTGGGACCGCTTCTGTGGAACATCGGCTACGACTGGGTGCTGAGAGGCGAGCTCCCGTCGGGCGCCGACTTGACGTGTTATGCGGACGACACGCTTGTCACTGCCCGGGGGAGCTCGCACAGGGAGGCGACGTTGGTAGCCACGGCTGCGGTATCACAGGTGGTGAACCGCATCCGGCGCCTGGGCCTGGAGGTGGCCCTTGACAAGTCGGAGGCCATGGTTTTCCATGGCCCCCGGCGTGCGCCGGCGCCGGGATCGCATATCGTGGTCAGTGGGGCCGGATAGCTGTCAAGTCCACGATGAAGTATCTGGGATTGGTGCTCGACAGCCGATGGGAATTCGGGCCCCACTTCCGGCGACTGGCGCCCAAGCTGATGGGTGCAGCAGACGCGCTATCAACGTTGCTTCCCAACCCGAGCGCCGCCTGTAGGCGGTTATACGTGGGAATCGTGCGGTCCATGGCCCTGTATGGGGCCCTTGTGTGGGCGATGGACTTGACAGCCGGAACACTCGCCATTCTGCGCAAGCCGCAGAGGGCGATGGCCGTCAGGGTCGTCCGCGGGTACCGCACGATTTCCTACGAGGCGGCTTGCGTCCTGGCCGGATCCCCGCCCTGGGACCTAGAGGTGAAAGTACTCGCGTCATTGTACCGATGGCGCGAGGAAGAGCGGAAACGGGGCTCCAGTCCGGTGCAGCGGCAGATCGAGCTGCACCGAGAGGAGCTCTGTCAGGTCCTGGTGGCGGAATGGCGGCAGAGGCTTATGCGCCCGACCGCCTCGTTACCGTCGAGGCGATCCGGCCAGTACTCGACGACTGGCTCGGGAGAAGGCACGGCTCCCTGTCGTTCAGGGTGACGCAGGTGCTGTCGGGGCACGGCTGCTTCGACAAGTACCTGTGTCGCCTAGGCAGGGAGCCGGACGCTCGGTGCCACGGACACGGTGAGGACACGGCGCAGCACACACTCTCCGAGTGTGTAGCTTGGGAGGAGCAGCGCCGTGTCCTCACAAATGAAGTAGGAGGCGACCTGACGCTGCCGGCAGTAGTGCGGAGGATGGTCGGTAGCGCAGAGTCGTGGGATGCAGTGGTGTCCTTCTGCGAGGACGTGATGTCGCAGAAGGAAGCTGCGGAACGGGAGAGGGAGATCTCAACTCCCTTCCCGAGCCGCAGAAGACGCACCGGGCGCCGAAGATGGGCGGATAACGCCCTCTTCTGCCCCCCATGAATGGGTCCAGGGGCGAGGGACATGGGGAAGTCCCCGCCCCCTATGGACCCCGAGGCGGAGGCGCGCGCGAGTGTCGACGCACGCCCCTGAGGCGATGCACGGGGTAGTTTAACATTCCACTACCCCGTGCAGGAGACGGGGCCCGGGCAGACCGGGCCAGCACGAGGGTGAGGGGCAGTGGAAGAATTTAGACTCCCGCGGCCTCACGCGTTTGCTCGTGATAGAAGAGACACCGGGGTGGTTTTAGTCAGTAAAAGTCTGATAGACCCCGTCGCCCAACCCAGGACGGCGGACATCCTATTTCCACACCGAAAAAAAAAGAAAAAAAAAAAGGCGTCCGGCGGTGGCATGGCTGTGATTGGCTGGCTGGTGGCTTGGCTTGGCTGTGATTGGCTGGCTGAAGTGGCGCAATCTGATCGGCTGTTATCGGCTAGCCAGGGTGGCGCGCTGTGATCGGCTAAGGCAGTGTGGTGTTACAGTTATATCGCGTTTTTTAGATTCCCCTCGGAAGTAAAACTAATTAAATGATGATTGATCAGTTAGAAAACGTATGTATGTGAAAAAGAAAAGGGCTGTTTTTAGGGTTTTCCCGCCAATTATTCGATTTTTTATCTCGCCGTAAGAACCATCCTTGGACTTTAACGAACATTTAAAAAAAAGAATTGGCCAAATTGGTCCAGGCGTTGTTGAGTTATGCGCTTACCAACACATTTTGCGATAGCGCCACTGAGGAGTACAAACTCTTATCTGACGTTACATCGCGATACGCGTGGTGCTTACCGCGGCGAACAATTTCTTAGATGTCGATACGTCGTTGTTCGTGTAACTATTTCTCAGATAAGGCAATGTTCGATTGGTTATTTCATAAAGTAAAAACACTATTTAAAAAATAATTACACTACCATATAGCTACTATGATACATAATTCGTTTCATCAAAAAACTAAAAATCGTCTTATATTTACGTAGGTTATTGTTCTTGGGATCCGTCGATGTGTGTGGCTGCTACAGTACTCCCCCCCTTAGCGCAAAGCATACGTAGCGTGCAGGCGTCTTGACGATCCTGCCTGATCTGGTACGTTGTTCCCTCGTATGCTGGGCAGGAAGTAGGCTGGATTGCTCGTCTGCGGTCGCTGCAGGTGCTGGAGTCTTGGCTGTGGTTTGCTCGTCTGTGGTAGCTGCAGGTGCTTGACTGGTCTCGCTGTTCGTATGCTTGGGATCATCTTCTGTGCTGTTTGAGGCGGTCGATCGATATGTTGCTTGATCGTCCTGGTAGTTGTATTGTGAAGTACTTTTCCTTGCGTCCGATGATCCTGTATGGGCTGTATGGACCTTGGTATGGATGCTGCAGAGGTTTGCGGACGGTGTCATCGCGTACAAACATGTTTGTAGATCGTTGTGCACGAACATACATCGCTTGTTTGCATGCGATTTGTATGTGGGTGTGAGCTTCGTGATGACATCGTGCAGGTGATTAACGTAGTCGTGGTCCATTTTCGGTGTGGCTGGTGTTGGTGATATGAAATCGCCAGGTAGGCGTATGGCTTGACCGTAGGTAAGTTGTGCTGGGCTTGTGTTAGAGTCGGAGCGCATAGCGGCTCGTAGACCCATTAAAACAGTGGGCAACTCGTAGATCCATTTGCTGATGTTTTCAAATCTAGCCATGAGTGCGGCTTCTAATGTTCTGTGCCAGCGTTCGACGATTCCGCTACTCCGCGGGTGGTAAGCAGTAGTACAGGTTTTTTCTGCACCGAGTAGTTGAGCTAGGTCTTTGAATAGTCGACTTTCAAACTGTCGTCCTTGATCAGTTGTGATTCTTATTGGACAACCGAAACGGGATATCCAAACTTCGTAAAGCTTTCTTGCGTCGATTTCAGCGGTTGTCTCTTGAAGTGGTGCAGCAGAGTACAGCCTGTTTCCGCGCAGGGACCCGCACTTCACCCCACCAGTGATGGGCCCGCCAAGGCGAGCGGCTCTACCGGAGGAGGAAGCTCCTCCTCCTCCGGTTTCAGAGGAGGAACTTGGCGCGGCGATTCTTCGTCTCCGCGCTTAAAAAAGACGGCTCCCGGCCCGGACGGCGTTCCCGCTCGAGTGGCGGCCATCGCGGCCACCGAAATGGAGGGAAGGTTTCGGGACCTCTTCAACGCGTGCTTCGCGTCGGGGAGGTTCCCGAAACCTTGGCGGGAAGACCAATTATGCCTCCTCCGGAAGGAGGGACGGCCGGCGGACTCTCTCTCGGCTTACCGGCCCATTGTCTTGCTTGACGAGGCCGGTAAGATGTACGAGGGGATTATCACCGGCCGTCTCAAGCGGCATCTGCGGAGCGTGGGACCGGACCTATCGGACGCCCAGTTTGGATTTCGAACTTGTCGTTCGACAGTGGACGCCCTGGTCCGTCTAAAGGGCCAGGTGACAGAGGCGGTGGGAGTGGGGGATGGAGTGTTGGCTGTGTCATTCGACATTGCCAACGCCTTCAATTCCATCCCCCACTCTACCATCCTGGAAGCGCTCCGGTTCCACGGAGCCGACGCCCCTGTACTTGCGGGGCCTCCTGGCCAGCTACTTGGAGGAACGTGCTGTCCTTCTCGTAGACGGGGCTGGCCAGCTCCGGCGATACGCTGTCGGGGCCGGTGTTCCACCTTAGAACGGACACCCCGTTCTAAGGCCTCTTCTGTGGAACGTCGGTTACGACTGGCAGGAGACAGGAGACAGGAGACACTCTCCTCACTCCCCCCGGGAGCACCTTCCGGGAGGCAGCCAGTTTGGCGTTGGCGGGCGGATCCTTAGTGGCCGGAAGGAGCCGCCGCCTGGGCTTGAGGGTGGCGCTGCACAAAACGGAGGCCGTGTTCTTTCTCCGCCTCCCACATGACGCCCACATTTTTGTGGAGGCGTCAGGATCGGGGTCGAGGCCCAGATGAAGTATCTGGGCCTCACGTTGGACAGCAGGTGGCGCTTCGGCCCGCACTTTAGCGGGCTGTCGACGCGCCTGCTGAAAGCTGCGGGCGCCCTCTCATGGCTCATGCCGAACATGGGAGGGCCAAGCATGCGGTGCCGGCGTCTATACGCCGGCATACTGCGGAGTATGGCCCTATATAGGGCCCCCATTTGGGCGGACTCCCTCCATAGGAGGGAGAATGCCACCGCTCTTCGGGCGCCCCAAAGGGCCATCGCCCAGCGGGCAGCGCGCGCCTACCGCAAAGTAGGTGAGGTGCCTAAAAAAAAACAGGTTAGTTGTAGCAGCCAGTTAGTGACCTTATATTTAAGTTGGTGGCGGTTTCAATCTACCCCTTTCGTCCCGCGACGGGAAGGGATGACAATCCATTTATGTCTTGAGGAAAAGACTTGTATCCATGGTCATGAATAAATATAATTTAAAAAAAAAACCTTCAGTTATCAGTCCCAAAGAATTTAGAGAGTGACAACTCTGTGATAAAATTTGCATGTATGGAAAGTGCTGCCCCCTTACATTTGGCGGGTGAACAACTACTAGTGAGTGATATACGTAGCTAAGCTATGCATATGTAGCTATGTATACTATAGCTACATACCTATGCATATGTAGCTATGTATATTATTGTTACGTACCTATGCGTACGTAGCTATGTATATTATAGGTCTGGGTTTTCAGGTGATTAAAAAAAAGTATTCAGTAATTCATTTATTAGTGGAAACCTCACAGCTGACACACACAGAAATAATATTACAAATTAGCCGAAAGTGTCACAAATTAACAGTTTGGGGTTGAAACTTTGTATGGATTACTTATAGGTACATATGTATATTATTTTGTAACAACACATAACCATGGTAATTTATCCATCTGCATCCTGTCGTCATGAAGAGACACCACAATTTTGGCAATAACACGTAGGTACACTTGTTACATTAATTCAACACAAGTCTAAATAAAATAAAATTGTTTGATTCTCTATCCGCCATCTTACTTCTTTCATGAAAATTAAAAAATATAGCATTGTCATTGACCTTTATTTGACCCTTGGGATAAGATGGCTGCCAAATTGTTCACTCGCCAGAGCTCAGGTGTCGCTGTCGACTGTAAAAAATGATGAAGTGTTAAGTGTGCCCCCCCTGATCAGTCCGCTTGTGAGTTTAGGCGGGAAAGCGATGATGAGTGCTACGCTCATTTTTCATTGGACTTTTAAATTGTTTATAGTGTCGTTTACTAAATAAAAACGCGTGATTTATGTTGTAAAAAATGCATTCAGTGAATAATTCATAAAGAACAGTGAAATATTGTAGCATAGTGGCCACATCATGTCTTTACGCTAAACCTCTCCAAATCGGCCACACGCGGGAAACGAAAGGAGTTAGATTAGTTAGGATAAGTTACAAAAGAAGACAATATATAATTCAAGAAGAGGCTATCATGGTCTGAGATACCTTTGCCTGCTCAGTATAATGCACTGGCAAATAATGAACAAACAACAAATCAGTCCGCTTGACAGTGACAGTTGCAGTCATTACCAATAACAATCAGCTGTCACAATTTATTCATCAGTTGACAGCATTGATTTAACAAGTACAGTTGAGGTTGACAGTCTCTCTCATTTCCATACATTCGTCCCTGCAGTATCTGTATTCTGTCCCTGTCTTTCTGGATTAAATAGTCAAATACTTATTATATTTTTTGACTTTTGAGTTTGACATCGCTCGCTCATCACTTATCAGTGGTTGTTTTGTTCATAGATTGAGACAGACAAAGTTATAATGAGATACAATTTAAATAAAATTATTTCTCTAACACGAGTAAACAATCAAGAAGTATTCTTTTCAGGATCTAAACGGCTTGTGGATAACTTAAACAGATCTTATAGTAATGTAAGTAGAACCTTAACAACTGTAAGTATTTAAATAAAAGTTACATTACACATATCGTTTGAACGAGCCCGTGTTATCCCACTGCAGAGCAAACAGTCAAAAATGAATAAGTAGTAAATACAGTAGTATAACATGATCTGCTTGCATTGCATGCAGTTTTCAGCAATTAAAATAATACGTGCAACACATCAATCAGCAGGCCGGTGCCGCAAAAGAGGTGCCGGAGTCGACGCAGGATGCAGCGGCGCCGCTCGTGGACTCGTTTGGACGACGTCATAACTACCTGCGGATTTCGCTGACCGAACGATGTAATTTACGATGTAAGTATTAATTAGATTACTCAGTAGTTTATTGAATAATACACCCAATACCTGGTTAGGTCAGGTATTGGGAAAAATAGCAGGATCATTTTTGAGAGTCTAGACTCGATGCTATCATATTGCTAAGCTAATTTTTATTATATTAATTATTATGACAAACAATTTATAATTTATGACGGCCTCCGTGGGGTAGTGGTAGAGAACGTGGCCGCTGCGCAAGGAGGCGTGGGTTCGATCCCCGCACAGTGCAAATATTTGTATGCATGAATATGAATATTTGCACTCATCTGGTCGCATGCCTCGGAAAGCATGTTAAGCTGTTGGTCCCGGTTGCCATACGAACATCTAATGGCAGTCGTTACGGGTTGTTGGAGCCCTCAAAAGTCCAACAATTAGTCTAATTGCAATGCTTAGATATCGCCTTCGGGTTGTGGAGGTCAGACGGCAGTCACTTCATGGAAAATATCGAAGTTTAAGCAAAATAAATAATAAACTAGTGCGCTTTACCATCAACGATTGCTTCACTGCTTACCATCAGGCGGGATTGCGGTCAAGCGCTAGTTTATAATATATTAAAATAAAAAAAAATCAGCAGTTAGACTGAACCGCGCGGAAGGCGGAACCCAGGCTCTGAAACTGAAAAAAAAAGGAAAAGCTTCGGATGCGACTGGGATTAACGCTGAGATGATGATGATGATTTTTTTTTCTTTTTTGGCAACTGAGCAGGTTTCGACTATTCTGCCAGTGTCACGTGGTAACGGCAGCAAACAGAGGCAGGCCGTCGAACTTTTCCATCTGTGGTAGGTGTTAGTATAGCTGCATGGACAAACAAATGAGTTAGTAAAACAAGTAATCTAATTTACAGTGACACATTAGCCAACGATTAAACTAGCTTATACTATATACAGACTATTTACACACAAACTACGCACTAATTAAAATTTGAAATCGTTCTCATGTAGGAATCTGGCCAAAAGATTTATTAAATTAGGGAAGAAGTGGGAAAGTAGGGTATGAAAATTGGTTGGGAGAGGGATGTTAATTTTAGGCATATTTGAACAGAGGTCAAAAGATTTCTTATTTCGGGAGCAAGAAAAGAAAATATGGTCTAAACTGCCATCCTCAAGACCGCACTCGCACGGAGAATTATCCCGGACGTGGATCTTTTTCAGGAACACTGGGCTACAACAGTGTCCGAGTCTAAACAGTGAGGAAACAGTTCTCTTCGACAATTTAGGACATTTAGAAAACCAAGGCCTACGCTGAACCTCAGGTTGTATGTGTCATATATGTAATAACGTGGGTACCTTCAATCTTGTGGAATATTCTTTAATAAAAATATACGCTAAGTCGAGGGTAGGTTGACGTTACACACATTGTACTGTGCTATGCTACTCAGCTCAATAAACGGATTAACTTAAATCTCGGAGTTTTAATGGACATAACAGTATGGCAGCGTAGTAGATGCCCTTGATTTTAGAAGTCGTCTTCCATGTTTCAGTCCACGAGTTAAATAACTTGGGTCTGGCACCATTCCGCAAATCATAATTATGCGATACGTAGTGCTTTTGAGCAACCGGATTCGATGTGGCATACTTTGTTAACGAATCAGCGCACTCATTGCCAGCAATACCCGAGTGACCGGGGATCCAGGTTATTTGATGGGATTTAATATAGTGTAAGGCGTTAATGTCCGATTCATACGTTACCAGATTTTCACATGGTATTGTCATAGTGCTGTCATCTGCAAACAGTATTATTGGGTGTTCAACCCATTTAGGTAGATCATTTATGTACAGTAAGGGTCAAAAATGGAGTACCACTTTTCACCCTTATTGTTAATGCAATAAAGTTCAAAAGTGGTAATGCACTTTTGACCCTTGATTGTACAAAATAAATATGAAGGGACCTAGTACCTGCGGTACTCAATACTTAACTTTACGCTCTGAGGATAGATATATCTCTTCGCGCTTGCTAGCTGGATTAATTTGGCAAATTTCAGTTATTTGTTTTCGGTCTTTTAGATAAGTCTCAATAAGTCTAAGTATATTACCTCTAATACCGTAAGCTTCAAGTTTACTTATGAGAACAGGATAATGTACGTAGTCAAAGGCCTGTGTCATATCACAAAATAAGCCACATACAGGTGTTCGATTATTGACATTTTGATTAACATTATATATAAAGTCAAATATAGCCATATTAATAGTCCTATGTTGTCTAAACCCTTTCTGTTCGTCACACAGAATGTTATTCTTTTCAATAAATTTGTATAATTCATTATAAATGTATTTCTGGAATATTTTGGATATCACAGGTATAAGTGCGATTGGTCGGTAATATTCCATTAATTCTCTGTTCTCTTTCTTAAATATCGGCTTTATTATTGAAGTTTTTAAGGCACCCGGGAAGATTCCTGCGCTAATACTAAGGTTAATTATATGACTTAGATGATCACATATTTCCATAGATACGTGTTTGAGTATTTTCGTACTAACGCCATCATATCCTACATTATTTGTGTTACTCAAAGACATTATTATTGTATGTATTTCAGCAGGCACTCTAGGCAGCATGAATATTGATTTAGGGCTCTTGTTAATCTTAGTCTAGTTCGACTGGATGTCTATCTGTTTTGGTAGAATTTTTCAACAAAGTAGTTGTTGAACGCTTCAGCAATGTTTTTGGGATTTGAGACAATATGATTTCCGACCTTAATTTTGGAAATTATTTGTTTGGGTAAATTATGCTTTGCGCGATTAATAATTTGCCACGTAGTTTTTGATTTGTTTTTAGATAGTTTAATATTTTGATTATTTTGTGCCTTTTGTGTCAGTTGTATAATTTTTTTGTGCAATTTTGAATATTCAGAGAATTTAGTTTTAGTATCTCTATTTAAGTTTAACCTCATCTGCCACAAAAGTTTTCTTTTGTTTCGGCTACACAGTTTAATACCTCTCGACAGCCACTTAGGTTTTTTAATAACATTAATTTTGATTAATTTAATAGGAAAACACAAATTATACAAGAATTTGAAAGAATCAATGAAGTTGTTATAAGCTATGTTCGGGTCGTCCGTTTCGTAAATTTCAGAAAAGGAAAGGTTTTTCATATAGTCTTTAAACTTGGCTATGTTTTCCATACTATAATACCTTTTAGCCGCATACCAATAGTTTATTACACATTTTGTTTGAACATGACAGTGAAGGAGTTGTGATGTATGATCGGACAACGCAAATTCAAGCACATCAGTTTTACAAGATTTACTAAAATTATGCGCAAAATTGTCTATGCAAGTGTTGCTTGCCATGTGGGTAGGCTGCCTTAATGCCAATTTCAAGTTATGTCTCATTAACAGATATTCAAATGCATTAGTGTGGTTATTTTGTATAAGAATGTCTATGTTAAAATCTCCGGCAATAATTATGTTTTTATAACGTGCTCGTGATATTTCTTGCAATACAGTTTCAAATTTGTCTAGGGAACAGTTAAGATTATTAATATTTGGTACTCTATAAATACATATTACGATGAGATAAATACTTTTTACATGTCTCTACAGTCTTTAGAGCATTTTGTAAATCTGATTTTAATAGAAAGTTTCACTGTGGAGGTCGTCTGTTTCCTGATGAGCACTCATGAGTTGCATATTAAGTGCATTTATTTGTTCTTTTAAGTCATTAACAAGATCGTCGTCATTATAATTATCGAGAAGACTGTCTAGTACCTATGCTCAACATTGTGGTGTCAAGTATTGTTTTTTCATCATTCGTCAAAACAGATAAATTGCTCAAGGAGCCAGTGTTATGTTTGCGGTTTGCTGTTTTATAAATTAATGACTAATAATGCAAGGAGTAACTTTTTGATGAAATAAAATGATGTATGAAGATGATATTAAAGTAACACTTAGTCTTGCAATGTTTATGAGACAATCCTTATTGTTTTATGTGTTGTCAATTATAAATTCATTTTTGTACTCATGGCATCAATCACTTATACACTAGATACACAGTCTTGAACAAAACTCTTATGAAAAATGGCGACAAGTATTAAGCAGTCTAAAGTAGTCAAAATAAATTCATTCATTAATTTAAAATCAGCCTTAAGTGCACTGTATCTTATCACAAAGCAGTATAAAAAGCAATTATCTTTTACGACCGAGTCTGACATCAAACCAAATTCAACCTTACATACATGCATTAAAGTCAGAATTATAAAATAAGTACTAAATGACAGAAGCACCCAAGTGCTGCGTTGTGCGCTTGTTCAGTTCACTATTTTTTTTTTTACGCTGATTGTGAATCTAGTGTATATATAAGTGACTGCTGATGACTCATGGTTAATAATGATTAAC
This sequence comes from Sesamia nonagrioides, assembly GCA_017933935.1. NCBI lineage: Eukaryota > Metazoa > Arthropoda > Insecta > Lepidoptera > Noctuidae > Sesamia > Sesamia nonagrioides. The sequence continues at coordinate 209,293 of JADWQK010001142.1, forward strand.
AGTGAGTAGAAAAATTAATTTATATTTGACAACATGTGTGATTGTTATCTTAGCTTAGTGTAAACTGGAGACTCATTGAAAATGCTATCCTCAAATATGCTGGACGAAGGTGGCCTTTCCCAAACTAGCCTAGAGAGTTTCACACTATAATCTGCTGGAGGGCTATGGAGCATAGAATTCTTTGTATCAAATTAAAAGAGCAGGGCATTGGCCCTATTATTTTTCCACTTCCCTGGAATGCCTTTCTAAGTTCCGGAACTTGAGTTCCAGATTCCGAGGTATGTCAGACATTCAATTGTAATTATAAAAATATAATCCACACTAATATTATAAATGCGAAACTAACTCTGTCTGTCTGTCTGTTACGCTTTCCCGCTTAAACCTCTCAACCGATTTTGATGAAATTTGGCACAGACAATCTTTAGACCCTGAGAAAGGAGATAGGCTACCTTTTTTCCCGGAAAAAATTGATATTCCCGAGGGAAATCTAGAAAGCGCGATATAACCGAACTCCACGCGGTCGAAGCCGCGGGCGGAAAGCTAGTATAACTATAAAACTTGCATTTTTCAAGTTCCATATTATGGCATATAAAACCAGTTTGTAAAGTGATCACTTATCTCCCGGGCCCAAATCATGGCACTGAAAGGAACACGGGAGTGTTGGTCAGTAGGAGTCCGACAAAACCCTCTGTTTCCCAGAAGAAGGTTATCATTGCAATACTTTGCATGCTGTTTAGCTTGTTGAGTGAACAATTTTATCATACTCATACCTTTAAATTGAAGTGCTTTATATTGAAGTCCTTGATATTGCAAAGTGAACAAACATACTTAAAACAAAACAATATTCCGTGAATTAATGAGGCTTCATTAACTGGAACGAATTCGAAAGTGCTGATTCACTGATGCGGAACATTTGTCTCACCTTGGAGTGTTCATTAAGTAAAGCAGTTAAACATTGATAAATTAGGCACTTAGAGGGTACATGTGTGCAGGTGGTGTAGGTACACAGTGGTAGTGTAGGTAGTGTTTGCTTTATATGATGTATGTTATGTGTTAGGTTGGCAACTAAGTAATTGTGGATTTTTTTTAGAAAATCAATGACAATTTTTTCATGGAACTAAATAGGCACCTAACTTAATCTGTAATGTATTGCCCATTTTGATCAATGATCTTTTACCATCGTTCAGGCAGCATCATAATCCCACATTCATTAAACTTCTAATTTTTATTAACAAAAAAATCATGTATGATTTGACATCATCATCATTATTGAATTTTTTACCAATCAAGGAGTTTTGTAAAGATCGAAACAAAAAGTAATCAGATGGTGCAAAGTCAGGACTATAGGTACATACATATTATGCTGGATGTGGCAAAACATCCCAACCAAGCTTCAATAATTTTGCCTTGCATTGTTATGATGGAAAACAACACTTTTTCGATTTGTCAATTCGGGCAGCATTTATTCAACTGCATTGTTAGTTGTTTAATGTACAGACGACAGCACATCAAGCTACAACAATCTGTCAAACTTCTTTATTCGATTTTCAACTTTATCTTTAAAATATTAAGGCTCAAGGTTGATTGGGAATATTTGACAGTTTCGGTTAGCTTGACCACAGGATCTGCACCCTAATTGCGTTACACACTATTACTTACTATCAATTGGAACCATTTGAAGCATATTGCTGGTCGACCATTTGGTGATTTGCTTAATACATAACCATAAGTCATATCTCAATAGTACTCATTCCTGCCAAGTCGTGTTACATTGGCCATTTCCACACGGGTAAACCGTACTACAATGAAAATTTTATTTTTTTATGGCTATGGCATCAAGCTCTTTCCATTGCCCTTTGTGTGACTCTGAGCCTTCGTATGAGGCCCATTGTGAGCGACCACGTTTCAGTTCCGTAAGTCATCACTGGCAACACACACTGGTCAAAGACTTTCGTCTTGAGACACTGTGGTATCTTGGACGACGAGAAGATGTAGCGTAGCTTCCCGAACGCTGCCCAACCGAGCTGGATTCGCCGAGACACCTCTTTCTCGAAGTTGGACCTACCTAGTTGGACTTTCTGTCCCAGGTATATATACTCGTCAACAACTTCGAGTGCAGAGCAACCAACTACAATTGGAGTGGGTGCGACATGAGAGTTCGACATGATCTTCGTCTTATCCATGTTCATTTTTAGACCCACTTGTTGGGAAGCTCTGCTGAGGTCATTGAGCATTTTGCCCAAGTCTTCCAGGGTCTCAGCCATGACCACGATATCATCTGCGAAACGGAGATTAGTGATGTACTCGCCGTTGATGTTGATGCCAAGTCCTTTCCAGTCCAGGAGCTTGAAGACATCTTCCAACGCAGCAGTGAACAATTTAGGAGATATGACATCTCCTTGTCTCACTCCACGCTGCAGTTGGATCGGTTTCGAGTCCTGATCCTGGAGACGGACTGACATGGTGGCGTTTTTGTACAAACACTTTATCACCTCAATGTATCGATGGTCAATTTGGCACCGCTGGAGAGACTGTAGCACCGCCCAAGTCTCAATCGAATCGAAGGCCTTCTCATAGTCCACAAACGCCAAGCATAGTGGTTTGTTATACTCCTCGGACTTCTGTATAACTTGCCGCAGCGTATGAATGTGGTCTATGGTGCTAAAGCCTTTTCGGAAGCCTGCTTGTTCGGGAGGCTGGAAGTCGTCAAACCTGCGAGCGAGACGATTCGTGATGACCCTAGAAAACAGCTTGTAGACATGGCTCAGGAGGGATATCGGTCTGTAGTTTTTCAGGAGGGTATTGTCACCTTTTTTGAAAAACAAAACCACCACGCTCCTGTGCCACGCCTTAGGCGTTTCGCCTTTAAGAATGACGGAATTAAATAGCTTCTGAAGCGCTTTAAGAACCGGTTTGCCATCCGCTTTCAGAAGCTCAGCCGTAATTCCATCATCTCCAGCCGCCTTATCGTCACACAAAGGGCAATGGAAAGAGCTATGCTAGGAGTTTCTCTGCGTGATCGAATCAGAAATGAGGAGATCCGCAGAAGAACCAAAGTCACCGACATAGCTCTGCGAGTCGCTAAACTCAAGTGGCAGTGGGCAGGGCACATTGCTCATAGAACCGATGGCCGATGGGGCAGCAAGGTTCTGGAGTGGCGGCCACGTACTGGAAGACGCAGCGTAGGGAGACCCCCAACAAGGTGGACCGATGACCTGGTGAAGGTCGCGGGAAGCCGATGGATGCGGGCAGCACAAGACCGGTCATCGTGGAAAGCCTTGGGGGAGGCCTTTGTCCAGCAGTGGACATCTATAGGCTGAGGAAGAAGAAGAAGATGGCATCAAAAAGCCAACATTATGATTATGCCAAAAAGCGCGATTATTTGCGTCACGACCAAACATCGTATGTTATTAGGATGTATGGATTAATTGCCTTTGCCTTACATTTGTGGGATTATAACAACAAAACAACATTGCACGCGCTCCGCTTTTCTCGCGCCATTGTTCGGTTTTTAGGGTTCCGTAGCCAAATGGCAAAAAACGGAACCCTTGTAGATTCGTCATATCTGTCTGTCCGTCTGTACGTCCGTATGTCACAGCCATTTTTTTCCGAAACTATAAGAGCTATATTGTTGAAACTTGGTAGGTAGGTATATTCTGTGAACCGCATTAAGATTTAGATGCAAAAATAAAAAAAAAAGTATTAAATATTGGGGGCTCCCCATACTTAGCATCGGTCCATCTTGTTGGGGGCCTCCCTACGCTGCGTCTTCCAGTACGTGGGCGCCACTCCAGAACCTTACTGCCCCATCGGCCATCGGTTCTACGAGGAATGGGCCCTGCCCACTGCCAGTTAAGTTTAGCGATTGCCTAATTGCAGAACTGAAACTCAATTTTTTTTTCATCAAACACATACGTGTGGGATATCTACGGATAGGTCTTCAAAAATGATATCGAGCCTTTTGGCCCTCAATGAATATCGACATCGGTGAGTGGACTAAATCATGCAATTCGTGTCAGCTCTCCAAGGTACAACGACACAATCATAGTGACATCGCAACATTTCCACCGAGCGAGCGATTTCAACATATTCACGTTGATATCGTCGGACCGCTACCTACATCAGCATGTGGACCCAAATACTTGCTCACAATGATCGACCGGTGCACACGATGGCCCGAAGCTGTACCACTTCAAGAGACAACCGCTGAAACCGTCGCAAGAAAGCTATACGAAGTCTGGATATCCCGTTTCGGTTGTCCAATAAGAACTGATCAAAGACGACAGTTTGAAAGTCGAATATTCAAAGACCTAGCTCAACTACTCGGTGCAGAAAAAACCCGTACTACTGCGTACCACCCGCAGAGTAACGGAATCGTCGAACGCTGGCACAGAACATTAAAAGCCGCACTCATGGCTAGACTAGAAAACAGCAACAAATGGATCTACGAGGTGCCTACTGTTTTATTGGGTCTGCGAGCTGCTATCCGCTCCGACTCTAACACAAGCGCAGCGCAACTCACCTACGGTCAAGCCATACGCCTATCCGGTGATTTCATATCACCAACACCAGCCACACCGAAAATGGACCACGACTACGTCAACCACCTGCACCACATCATCACGAAGCTCACACCCACATACAAATCACATGCAAACAAGCGATGTATGTTCGTGCACAACGATCTACAAACATGTAGCCACGTGTTTGTACGCGACGACACCGTCCGCTAACCTCTGCAGCATCCATACCAAGGTCCATACAGGATCAACGAACGCAAGGATAAGTACTTCACAAAACAACTACCCGGACGATCAAGCATTTGATGTCGTCGCTCCATCTCGCCCAAGGGCGTCCTACGCTACGTTTGCCGAGACGCGGTCTCCACTCGAGGACTCGTTTACCCCAACGGTTGTCGGCCCTGCGGCATATGTGACCAGCCCATTGCCACTTCAGTTTGCTAATCCTCTCAGCTATGTCGGTGACTTTGGTCCTCTGTCGGATCGCCTCATTTCTGATGCGGTCCTTCAGAGAGAGGCCCAACATAGCCCGCTCCATAGCTCGCTGAGCGGCTTAAAAATTATGGACTAGTCTGACCGTTAGTGACCACGTCTCGGCTCCGTAAGTCATGACGGGCAGGACGCACTGGTTGAAGATTTTAGCACATTATGCATTGTAAAAATAAACAATTACATGAACTCATATAACGTCAGTAAACTAATTCTGGAGAAAGAACACCAAACTTGTCTTGAGTTAATTAGAGCGATCAGCTATTCTTATCATTTAAAAAGTCGTTTACGAAATAATATGCATTTGAACAAAGGCTGGATTTGATTTGTACTTGAAATGCATTGTAAAGCAAGTCTAGCAAAGCTGTTAAAAGGGGTATCTTGTTATAAAAAGTTATACAAAGTCTAACAAAGAGTTCTGAACCTTTTGTAGTCAGTAAAAAGAGACTTAATATATTCCTTATTTCTGGTGTTAACATTATGAATCTCACTGTTTTGGTGTATATGTGAATATTTTGCATAACATATAAGATGTTGGCTAAGATAAATTGCGAAGCAACCGTGAGAAACCCAATATCTTAAGAAAAATCTCTTAAATAAACTCTGACGCCGACCTGGTAAATTGCTCGAACAGCTCGCTTTTGGAGTATAAATCCATACTAATATTACAGTATAAAAATTATAAAGTAGGTCGATGCTTTTGATCTCGTGTGAAATGCCGACATCGTCTAGTCTAGACAGTAACGCATCGGCCAGGGTTGTCACATATAAACAATATTTATGAAATTATTTATTTACTAGCTTTCCGCCCGCGGCTTCGCCCGCGTGGAGTTCGGTTATATCGCGCTTTTTAGATTTCCCTCGGAAAATGTCCTTTCAGTCAGGGTCTAAAGATTAACCGGTCTAGAAAAACCGCCGAGCCCACAGTTAGAAGCATCTTTTATCTAAAATGATGTTGGTTCCTAGGTTTCTAACGTTTGGCAACGCGAAACGCGGTTTATGCAAATGGCGCTAATAATTATTCTGTGACTGTCTCCCATAACTCTCTGGAATAAAAGAGATTCGGAAATCAGAATCGAAAATCGAGGATTCTGAAAGAATAATAGCCGAACGATTCATATTATAGGCGGAAAAATATATCGGGACAAAAATTCCTGTTGGGAAAAAATTCCTATGAGTTGTTCCTGGTTTTAAACTGTGTGCCAAATTTCATCCGTTTAGCAGGCAGGTTTTGCGTGGAAGAGTAACAAACATCCATACATCCTCACAAACTTTCGCATTTAATTATAATATTAGTAGAATTTTGCTAAAAACATAAGTTTACCTAGTCCGTAATGTTCAAGTTTTAAAGTAAGGTTTGGTGATAAACACAGTCAAATGCATTGGAGAGGTCACAAAAGATTCTTATACAACAGCGTCTGTCAAATAATGTCCATTGGTGATACCATATTGCTAATCGTGTAAGAATTTGTAGTTTTTTTTAGGTGTCTTTCAAATGTTAAAAGTTACTGTGTTTTCTCTATGATCAGACGGAAGGTAACGATACTTAAATTGTAATTATCAAAGGTTTAAAATTGCAGTTTTATTAATGGATGGAAGTTTCGCTAGGACATATACATTATCGACTTAAATAAAGAATAGGTCTGATAATTAGCGGCCTTTACAGTTTTGAAATACGCAGCGGTATCTCGTGCACGACCACGAAACCATTCGTACCCTCTTATCCACTTGTCAAGCCGTCACCATCGCCCGCGTGAACATACCACGGGACTAGTAGAGTAGCTATATGTGATGTAATAACAAGATACTATCACAGTTTGCAATGTATCATTGTAGACGCATTACTGATTGTTGGGACTGTTAGGCGCGACCCCCGACCTTCCTCTAGATAATTTGTTATTTATGCCATACATTCATGATGTAATTGACAATAGTAGCGATTTCTGGATTCTAATAGATAAAGATAGCCATGTGTACGGAAATCGCGGTGGCCTAGTGGTTAAAACACCAGCCTCAACTATGAATGTGCGGGTTTGATTCCTGGTTAGGTAAGTATTTATATGTAAGTACTTTCTAAGTATATCTTGGATACCAATGACTAATTACAAGGTGAAGGAAAACATCTTGAGGAAACCTGTTTTTGAACAAGCGTCGTGACTACGTGGTGACTACGTGGTGACTACGCTCAATCCTTATCAGGAAACCTGTGCCCAACAGTGGGACGATAAAAAGGTTGATGATAATGATGATGATGGTGTGTGTACAGCAACAGCCGCGGTGAATGATGACCAACTAGCGGTATGAATGATAGTGATGTTGGTGGGTTCCACGCAGATCGATTCTTGTGCTCAGTTGGTAGTAGAGTATTTGTTTTGGTCCTCTGTATTCGTCGTGTTCCGCAGGTCAGTACTGCATGCCGGCAGAGGGCGTGCCGCTATCGGGTCGCGGCGCGCTGCTGTCGCGCGAGGAGCTGCTGCGTCTGGCGCGCGTGTTCGTGGAGGCCGGCGTGGAAAAGGTGCGCCTCACGGGCGGCGAGCCCACGCTGCGCAAGGACCTCGCTGACATCATACGTGAGCATCGCTGTACTTCGGCACCACATCTACCAACATTAACAACGCACTCAATGTTATTGAACTTTCATAATAAAAAGTAAAAAAACGAAAACCCAACTACGACAAAAAACAACGCTGAAAAATTATAAAACAAAATTTTCATAATACTGAACTGAACAAAGTTGCTAATGTAGTTGCAAGTAAATTGACACAGTAGACTCTACCAAGATGCCTTCGTTGTAAATTGACAATAATGTCATACAATACTATTCAGAAGTATGCAATATTCACTATGTTGAGATAAATGTTTATGTCTGGAAATGCGTAGTCACACGTTACATATACCTACCTACCGTAGCATCTTGATAACGTGTGACTACGCCTTTCCAAACATGAAAATTTATCTCAACATAGTGAATATTGCATACTTCTGAATAGTATTGTATGACATTATTGTCAATTTACAACGAAGGCATCTTGGTAGAGTCTACTGTGTCAATTTACTTGCAACTACATTAGCAACTTTGTTCAGTTGGCTACATACTACACTTACTACTTTTAGTGAGTTACGTAATTACTCTGCTAATTCTTATCATAGTAAAGAAAATCAATGGAATATTAGACAAGTAATATAATAACAATTATTATTACATCACATTACTCATCAAAAAGTTATCTAAACCCAACTATGGAGTTTCTAAACTTGACAGGACTAAATATTAGACAATAACAAAAATATTAGACAAGTAATATAATAACAATTATTATTACATCACATTACTCATCAAAAAGTTATCTAAACCCAACTATGGAGTTTCTAAACATGACAGGACTAAATATTAGACAATAACAAAAATATTAGACAAGTAATATAATAACAATTATTATTACATCACATTACTCATCAAAAAGTTATCTAAACCCAACTATGGAGTTTCTAAACTTGACAGGACTAAATATTAGACAATAACAAAAATATTAGACAAGTAATATAATAACAATTATTATTACATCACATTACTCATCAAAAAGTTATCTAAACCCAACTATGGAGTTTCTAAACTTGACAGGACTAAATATTAGACAATAACAAAAATATTAGACAAGTAATATAATAACAATTAATATTACATCACATTACTCATCAAAAAGTTATCTAAACCCAACTATGGAGTTTCTAAACTTGACAGGACTAAATATTAGACAAGTAATATAATAACAATTAATATTACATCACATTACTCATCAAAAAGTTATCTAAACCCAACTATGGAGTTTCTAAACTTGACAGGACTAAATATTAGACAATAACAAAAATATTAGACAAGTAATATAATAACAATTATTATTACATCACATTACTCATCAAAAAGTTATCTGTTAAGTCGATAATGGCTTAAGTTTGACCCTTAGCTAGATAGATGGCGTTGCGCCGCTAAAAGGCACACTACGTACGTGTTTGTTACCGACACAGTTACCGACCGACGAGTTTGTAAGTTTGTATTATGGAATCAAGTCAAACAGTAAAAATTCATTCAAAAACAGTATCGTCTTGTTTTATTTATATGTAAAATCTAGCAAAGTGAAGCAAACATTAGTGCGGCGTTTATTCATGGTCCTTCGAAGTCGGATTTAGAGTCAGTTAAGTGAGAGTTCCCGAGAACCGCTTTTTTCGTCAGCGGCGCACCTAGGGGCAGTGGATTACTGCTCGGGGCTCAACCGGCGAGTCAATACAGTACTGGTGACCAGAGGATCGATCATCAGGCTGATGAAGCATTGGGACGTGAGTTTAAGTGAGTGACATGTATCAGTGAACGGACATATAACTGTGAGTACTTTCTAATTCAATTTGAAACCTTATTCTCTAGAACAAATTAACTTTAAAGTTTAGAAGAATTTTACATGGACTGACAAAATTTAACGAAAAAGTGAAGTGACGGGAAATCTGTGCTTAAAATTTTACAAGTCATCTTAAATATAAAGACTTAGAAATCATCGTTATATGTGTTTCAACAGCCACTTAGAAATATTTACGGCTACCTACAGTGACTTAAAAAAGAAAAAAACATTATTGCGATGATTAAGATCTATATTTTTTTGAAAGATTACGGTTCGATATAGTGTTTCCATCTACAAAAGGGTATTGGTAGACATTTCAGTTGTGTAAACTTGTTGTATTAATATCTACTCAACATGGAAGCCTACAATAAAATTCAAATGGACACTAATAAGGCCATATCGCGAGCCAAGGCTAACTTCAAAAAGTCGCCCAAAGAGCGAATTTCTAAGGCATATGTAGAAGTAAGACTGGAGAATTTGGAGTCACAGTGGACATCATTTTACGACACACATCGTAAAATATTAAGTGAAATAAAGGAAGTTGATTATAATAAATCGCAGTACTGTTTATCAGAAGTGTATGAAGTTACGGAAGAATTGTATTTGGACTATAAAACGGAATTAAAAGGTATACTTACGGAATTGTGTAAAAAGGAAGTGTCTCAAAGTGTATCACCGTCTTGTGCAGGAAAAAACTCAAATGAATCTTGCAATATAAAACTACCTAAAATTAGTTTACCTATGTTTTCTGGACAATACTTAGAGTGGATCACTTTCCGTGATTTATTTGTATCCCTTATACACTGTAATAAGTCTTTAGATGATGTTCAGCGACTTCAGTATTTAAAATGTCATTTATCTGGAGAAGCTGAGCAACTTCTGAGAAATGTACCTATTTGTAGCTCAAATTATCACTCATCTTGGGAACAATTAAACAAGCGTTACAATAACAATAAATATATGGCAAGTTGTATTCTCAAACGATTCCTAAGTCAGAAAAATATATCGAACGAGTCAGCTCAATCGCTTAAAGAATTATTAGATACAACAATTATTAGATAGAACAATCGTTACGATTGTTTGAATGCACTTAAAAATTTAGGAATAAATGTTGACACCTGGGATTTCATTGTGATATACATTTTGAGCTTAAAATTAGATTCTGAGTCTCGTAAATTGTGGGAAGCAAATATTAGTGAATTTTCGGAAGATCTACCCACTCTAAAGCAGTTTAATACGTTTTTAGAACAAAGATTTCGTTCACTAGAATTTTCGGACAATAAATCTTCAAAAAATACTGTCACAAAAAATGTTCCTGTCAAGACACTACATGTTGCTAGTCTGTCATGCATATTTTGTAAATCTGATCATAAACTTGGTAATTGTAAGAAATTTTGTAATGAAGATGTCACTTCACGCCGTAATTTCGTCCAATCCAATGGATTATGTTTTAATTGTCTCGGGTTAGGCCACACAGTATATTCCTGTCGTTTGCTTACTAGATGTCGGTTATGTAAAAGGAAACATCACTCTTTGCTCCATGCTAAAGATGTGCCCGTATCAACTGAATCTAAAGTAGAACCTAAGCAATCAGTTGATACACAACAAACACAAGACGATGCAAGTAATATTGTAACCAACTGTGCTGCGACTTCACGTAGTCATGATTTATTGCCTACGGCCTTGGTGAAGGTTACCTCCGGTACAGGCACAGAGGCAACTCTGCGCTCTTTGTTGGATCAGTGTTCGCAGGCTTCGTATATTACGGAGTCAGCAGTTCAACTTTTAGGGCTGAAAAAATATGTCAGTTATAAATCATCACTGAGGCTAGGTGAAGATGATAAAGGTTGTGCGTTGACCTCAAAATATGTTGTTTACTTTAGATTACAATCAATGTACAACCCCAACTTTCGTTTGTCGGTTAAGGCTCACGTACAGAAGAAATTAACGTCAATTCTTCCTTCCAATAAAATAAAGTTTCCACTGTTGAAAGAACTGGAACAGTACAATTTGGCAGATCCTACTTGGGATACACCAGGAAAAATTGACATTCTTTTAAGTTCCTCGGTGTATAGCAAAGTCCTCAAACAAGGACTCAGTAGGGGTCCTCCGGGATCTTTAATAGCACAGGATTCTGAATTAGGATGGATATTGTCGGGAGAGATTACAGGAAAGGAAGAAAACTCAGAGACTTTTAACTATGTAACGTTGGAAGGTGATCAAAATGAGCTTATAAAGAGATTTTGGGAATTAGAGGAAACAATAGTGCCAAAAAAGCACTTTACGGAAGAAGAACAAAAATGCGAAGAATTTTATAAACAATCGACCCAACGAGATCCCGAAGGCCGTTATGTTGTTAGATTGCCGTTTAAAACTTTAACACCGCAATGTGTAAATGGTCAAACTAAAGATATTGCATTGCGCAGGTTTCTTAATTTGGAGAAAAGGTTAACCAAAGACTCAGAGTTAAAAAGGCAATATGTCGGTGTAATTAACGAATATCTCGACTTGGGTCATGCAGAAATTATTCCTTTAGAACAAATTAACAAGCCAGATGTCGTATATCTTCCCCATCACGCAGTGATCAGGGAAGATAAAGCAACTACGAAGGTTAGGGTCGTATTTGACGCTTCTAGTTTAGGCAAGAATGGTGTGTCGTTGAACAGCGAATTAATGGTCGGACCAAGCTTACAAGCTGATTTACGACATACTATAATGAGATGGAGAATGCATCCCATTTGTATAGTTGCGGACATTGTAAAAATGTACCGGCAAGTGATTGTCTCTACTGAAGATATTGATTACCAGAGGTTATTGTGGAGACAAAATCCCAGGGACCAAATTCAACATTTGCGGCTTTTGAGAGTAACATTTGGCACGGCGTCGGCTCCATATCTGGCCGTCAGAACATTGCACCAAATAGCGCTAGATGAGGGAGAATACTTTCCTATTGCATGTGAAAAGACTCTAACAGATTTTTATATGGATGACCTGATGACTGGCTGTCAAAATATAGAAGAAGGAAAGAATATATATGAGCAAATGATACAATTATTAGGAAAAGCAGGGTTTGAACTACAAAAATGGAATACCAATGATTCTGAATTAATGAACTATATGAGCATAGATAAAGATGAAGGAAACCTAGAATTGAAAACAGATATAATAATGAAAATATTAGGACTTACCTGGTCCAGAAGAACTGATGAATTTGAATACTCAGTGACGCTGCCTCCCTTGAAGATACCTGTAACTAAAAGAAGTGTTATCTCGCATATTTCGATGTTGTTTGATCCATTGGGTTGGCTGGCGCCTGTAATCATAACAGCCAAGATATTAATTCAAAAATTATGGTTGTCTGGTATTCATTGGAATGACGAGTTGCCATCGATCTTGTTAAAAGAATGGTTTACTTACCGCAGTGAAATCGAACAACTTGTACAGTATCGGATTCCTAGATGGTTGTCAGTCTACAACGGTGATTCAGTTGAGCTGCATGGATTTAGTGACGCTTCGAATCAAGCTTATGCAGCAGTTGTTTACATGCGCGTTGTGGATCAGAAGAAGGTCATTTATGCTCGTCTGGTGACGGCCAAAACAAAGGTTGCACCAATTAAACAAGTTTTAATACCGCGACTTGAACTGTGTGGTGCAGTTTTACTGTCGAAGTTATTGAGTGAAGTAGCCGAAGTATTGAAAATTGAAAAGCAAAAGATACATGCGTGGACCGATTCTTCAGTAGTACTAGCTTGGTTGAGTAAGCATCCGTCTAATTGGCAAACATTTGTAGCCAATAGAGTTTCAGAGATTTTGACAGTAGTAGACAGAAGCCAGTGGGCTCATGTGAAATCGGCAGACAACCCGGCAGATTGCGCCTCACGGGGACTAAGATCAACTGAATTGATTTCTAACCAGTTATGGATGGAAGGGCCAGTATGGCTAAAAAACAGAATTATTGATTACAGCAAGAACACTGAATGCAAGACAGTGTTAGAAGAAAAGGTGAAAAAGATGAGCTACGTTACAACAGACGAATGTATGGAGTTATCAGTATGGTCTAAGTTCTCAACGTTAAGAAAGTTAATCAGAGTGATCGCTTATTGCAGGCGCTTTATAGTATATTGTAAGGGACGAAAGGACAACTCTGAACGATCTCCTCCATGGTTAACTGCTAAAGAACTTGATGAAGCGTTAACAGTTTGTATTAAACAGTGTCAAAGGCAATATTTTAGTACAGAAATAGAAGACCTCGTTAAAATGGGAAAGGTTCAAAAGAAAAGTGTACTTACCTCGCTTAATCCATTCGTCGATCACGAAGGGCTGCTCAGAGTGGGGGGACGCTTAGAACGAGCAACCATTACTGAGAATTTGAAACATCCGATTATTGTACCAGCCAAGTCCCATTTTACGGACTTATTAATAGCAGATACTCACCAGAAGACGTTACACGGTGGACCCCAACTAATGCTCAATTATTTAAGGTCCCGATATTGGGTTCTTAATGCAAAAAATCGCACAAAATTCTATGTACGCAATTGTGTATCGTGTGTTCGTCATGCAGCTCGTATAAGAGAACAGCTCATGGGTCAGTTGCCCAAGGCAAGAGTGACTGCTAGTCGTCCTTTCTACCAAAGCGGAGTTGACTATGCCGGTCCAATAAACATACGAACGTCCAAAGGAAGAGGTCATCATTCATACAAGGGGTATATTTGCCTCTTTGTGTGCATGGCGACAAGAGCCATACACCTCGAAGCGGTCAGTGATTTAACGTCCAATGGATTCATAGCAGCATTCAAACGATTTGTAGCCAGACGTGGACAGTGCGTTGATCTTTACAGTGACAACGGCACCAATTTTGTGGGTGCTGCAAAAGAGCTGAAAGTACTGCTGGCTGCTGAAAAATCAAGCTTGACATCAGAAATAGCAGAATGGTTGTCGAATAATGGCACTAACTGGCACTTCATCCCACCCCAAGCTCCAAATTTTGGTGGACTTTGGGAAGCGGGTATAAAGTCCACCAAACACCATCTCAAGCGAGTCGTTGGGAACAACACTCTAACTTACGAGGAGATGGCTACCGTCTTGTCTCAAATAGAGGCATGTCTAAATTCCCGTCCAATTTCACAGCTAAGCGATAATATTCAATACCAAACTCCTTTAACTCCTGGCCACTTTTTAGTCGGAGAACCTCTGGTGCTTGTACCGGAGTTGAATTATGAACAGTCGACTATAACCAGTTTGAAGCGATGGCAATTGACCCAGCGAATGGTACAAGATTTCTGGCGACGCTGGTCAAAAGAATATTTAACGCTGTTCATGAATCGCTACAAATGGGCATATCAGACTCCTGAACCAGCCATAGGTCATATAGTTTTGGTGAAAGAGGACAATTTACCACCAGCTAGGTGGCTTTATGGTATCATCACGCAAAAACACCCAGGTTTGGACGGAATTACGCGTGTGGTTAGTTTAAGATGTAAGGGTTCGCAAATTAAAAGACCAGTGTCAAAGATATGTGTGCTCCCAGTTGGTAAATAAGGCTTTTTAAATAAGGAATTTTGTTTTTATAGTTTTGTTGTTAAAATTGTATATTAATGTGTTGTCTGTTTTAACCATAGCTACAGGCACAAACTATGTATATTCTTTTAGTTTATTCTATTAGGTAATTACAAACTAGAAACTTTTTTTGTAGCGGCTGCGACCGCGTCTTTATTGTAATGCACTGTGTTGAAAATATTTGTATATTCTATTGTCCGAATTTAGTATTTTAGTTTATTTGTTCGCATTTAGTTTGTTATAGTTTTGTCTCAGTTAGTATTGTATCGCTCAATATCATATTCGAGTCTATGATAAAGATTATTATGGACAAAATAGTATATTATAGTGGGCGGTAATATCACATTTTGTCCATGGTGGGCGGAATGTTAAGTCGATAATGGCTAAAGTTTGACCCTTAGCTAGATAGATGGCGTTGCGCCGCTAAAAGGCACACATCGTACGTTTTTGTTACCGACACAGTTACCGACCGACGAGTTTGTAAGTTTGTATTATGGAATCAAGTCAAACAGTAAAAATTCATTCAAAAACAGTATCGTCTTGTTTTATTTATAAGTAACATCTAGCAAAGTGAAGCATACATTAGTGCGGCGCTAATCATTATCTAAACCGAACTATGGAGTTTCTAAACTTGACAGGACTAAATATTAGACAATAACAAAAATATTAGACAAGTAATATAATAACAATTATTATTACATCACATTACTCATCAAAAAGTTATCTAAACCCAACTATGGAGTTTCTAAACTTGACAGGACTAAATATTAGACAGTAACAAAAATATTAGACAAGTAATATAATAACAATTATTATTACATCACATTACTCATCAAAAAGTTATCTAAACCCAACTATGGAGTTTCTAAACTTGACAGGACTAAATATTAGACAATAACAAAAATATTAGACAAGTAATATAATAACAATTATTATTACATCACATTACTCATCAAAAAGTTATCTAAACCCAACTATGGAGTTTCTAAACTTGACAGGACTAAATATTAGACAAGTAATATAATAACAATTAATATTACATCACATTACTCATCAAAAAGTTATCTAAACCCAACTATGGAGTTTCTAAACTTGACAGGACTAAATATTAGACAATAACAAAAATATTAGACAAGTAATATAATAACAATTATTATTACATCACATTACTCATCAAAAAGTTATCTAAACCCAACTATGGAGTTTCTAAACTTGACAGGACTAAATATTAGACAGTAACAAAAATATTAGACAAGTAATATAATAACAATTATTATTACATCACATTACTCATCAAAAAGTTATCTAAACCCAACTATGGAGTTTCTAAACTTGACAGGACTAAACTAATAAAAGGTGTCTCTGACATCAAAATCAAACGTCATTTATTCAAATTACGGAGAATCAGCACCTTTTGAACGTCAATCTATACAAATAAATAAAATTCAAGTGTCTGTTTGTAATATTAAAATAACCGCTTTCTACTACATGAATATGAATGTATATACGGTACACATACCAAAACACATATTTTTAAAAATTTTGTCTGTCTGTTTGTTCCGGCTAATCTCTGGAACGGCTGGACCGATTTGGACGGGACTTTCACTGGCAGATAGCTTATGTAATAAGGAGTAACTTAGGCTACTTTTATTTTAGAAAAGTAGTTCTTTAATTTAAGAAAAATAAAGTAATGTTGCAATATCTAAGTACTGCCCAGTACCGCGCGCAGCTCACGCGCATGTCACCACTTTGCCGTCACGTCGGACGCCTCCCACCACTTCTCCCACCTACGAATCACAGTCACAAAGGCTGCTGTCGCGCGGCAATTTTTGTCTGTTTGTTTGTGCGCGCATCACGTAAAATCTACGAATTCAATGCAGACAATCTTTATATACAAAAGTTATATGCAACTTCAGATATAACTTAGTTTTTTTTTCATCGAAATCGGTTCACTCTATCAAAAGATATGATTAATTTAGTGAGTTCAAGAAGTAAAATATTACAACACGCAATTCAGTTTAGTACTTGCAACGACATCTTGAGACTAAAAATAGAACTAATGTTGATAATTGACGAATGACTTTTCAAAAGGACTTATTTCTATGTGAACTCTACTACTTTGCCTTTGTGACTTTGCGAAAGAGCTTATTTCTGTATGAACTCTGAAAGAGACATAAGTCCTTTTGAAAAGTCTCTCCTCAGTTGAAATCCAAATCCGCTAGATGGCGTTGTGCAATTGGCGTCATTTTCTGAATGGCGGAGTTAAGATTTTCCGCGCGAGAGCAAATTGGGTTTTGTTGGGTGTCTTAAAAGTTCTTACGTGTGTCGTAAAAGATCTTTGGTTCCTTGGAATAGTATCAATGTTCTAAATTGGTCGAAAAAGGTGTATTGGCTTTTTGGTGTCGTTTGGTCACTGGTTTAAAGTACGAAGTAAAAATGCTCCTTGATATTTGAAACAAGTAGTATTTACTTCTGAGTTTGAATAGTTGCGAATCGTTTTACAGTTAGTGTTACCAATTCGTTGAGTCGCGACCACGTACAGACAATTCGTTGTCATACGAGACTTTTTGACGCACCGTTCTTTTAAGTTTGCAAGTTATTCGGTCACAAGTGTTGTTGATTTTGTTTATTGCTTTGATATTTTCCTTGAAAATGTCTCAAAGAAGAAAAACATACCTTTCGCTACGTACCGAAAAGCGAAAAGGATGAGACTTAGTAGGTCTCAGGAATCAGAAGACGATCGTGAAGCACGGTTATCTGCTAACCGTGAGCACGTCGCTCTTTCACAGAAATCTGAAACTTTCTCCGAAAAGTCTCGTTTAAGTTCACAGAGAACACGGACCGCGACTTCGCGGTGTCAGAGCATTCAAGAACGCGAAGTGCGACTATCAGCTGATCGAGAGCGTCACGCCCTCGAAAGAACTCGGACCACAGATTTGCGCTTCCAAGAGAGTATCGACATAGTATAAAGAGGGACAGAGTAAGCTATCTTCATACAAACGGACCGCCCGCGGCTTGTATGTGTGCGCCTTAGTATCTATGGGTCGCCGCACGCACACCTAAACACAATATTATGTTCTACTTTCTATGTTATTCGTTTGGTTTCCGCACTCAGTCCCTCCAGCGGACCATTGTGCGTGGACCATGGCGGCCTTTGGCGGTTATTCCAACCAGCCCACCTCCCTCCAGAAGCCCATCAGGTCTCCTAGCCTGCTGAGAACATCTGTGTAAGATCTTGGTGCTCCTATGGTTTCGTTTCTAATTTGCGTAACGCCTGTACACTCGAAGAGTACATGCGCAACTGTCTCGTCAGCCTCTATGCAGGCTCTGCACAGACGGCTGTCTGTTATGCCTATTGTGTGGAGATGCTTATTCAGCGAGCAGTGGCCCGTGATGATCCCCGTCATCAATCGTAGATTCCTCCTATCCAGGCGCAGCAACCTTTTGGTTAGCCTGTCATCCAGAGATGGCATGGCCTCCCTGGACTGCCTGCAGCCCGGTGACGAGGACCACCAAATCTCCGCTTGTTCGTAGGTATGCTTTTGTAGCCATCTGCGTATTTGAGTAAAGGGAATAGGCACAATGGGCTCCGGTCCGCTGACCAACGCGCTGGATGCCCTTCTAGCCAGCTCGTCAGCTGCGTCATTGCTCAGTGAACCGCTGTGACCCTTTATCCACTGTAGAGTCACAGTGTTGCGGTTTGGTACGGTTATCCGTTCCAATGCATCGTGGCACTCAAGTATTAGACTTGATGTGATGCATCCCTGCTTTAGGGATTGGAGGACGGAAGCACTGTCAGTGAGTATGCGGACACGCGTGTCCGCAACTCCTATGGCTTTTATGGCTAGGGCCGCCAGAGTTATGCCCACACACTCTGCTTGATAGACTGTGTTGAGCATCCCTAGCGGTCTGGATATATTTATGTTGAGGTCTTGTGAGAACACTCCAACGCCCGTTCCTTGATCGGATTTCGATCCGTCGGTGTATACTCTCAACTCCTCCGGTCCTGAGTGGTCGCACTGCTCTTCTTCAAGTACTATCTGATAGTGTTTTTGAAAGCAGTAGCTGTTTTTGTACCCTGTCATTGGGTGCTTGTAGTATTGGCCGCCTCTCGATTGCATCCTGTCAGGCTGTGTGTTTGACCCTGGAGTCTTTGCTCAGGGTTCCCGATAGGTGGAGTCTGAAGGCAGCCAATGTCGCTTCCTCCCTCACAACGAAAGGGGGGGCAGTCCCAACATCGCCTGCAGGGCGGCAGTAGGCGTGATTCTCATGCAACTGGTGATTGCCACACACGCCAACCTTTGTAGTTTCTCGAGGTCTTTTTGGGCTGTGCTCAGACTAGTTCTTGGCCACCAGACTAGTGAGCCATATGTTATAATTGGCCGGATGACAGTGGTGTAAGTGGTGTGTGGTGTGTAAACACAATATTAGAGTGCTATCAGTGCGCTAGTCGCGGCTAGCACCGGACGAGGTGCACGCGTCACGTGTTCTTGTTAAAAAAATGCATGGGTCGTCACGAGGATTGCGAACAACTTAAATCGTATTTAAATGCTTATCTGCTAGTTTGCAGTTTATGTGCAGAATTCTGGTATCTTCGCTACAAAAATTATTCTAGAAACCAAATTTTATTAGTGGTTCCACCTGACGACTTTGTAGAAAATATTATTAAGAGGATGGAGCAGATGTTCCAAAAAGCATTTAAAAATGAACACATAAACTGCAAAGTTGGTATGTCTATTTATGAACAAATAAAAGATTTATATTTTTCAAATTATATTTCTAAAAGTTATTTACAAGGATACGGACATATTACACATTAAAGTTCAACACAACGCGTTTCGTAATAGTCGAAACCGAAGAAAGTAGGTATTTTTCTGTAGCTAATTTGTAATTTTGTATTAAATGTGTGATTCAATAGATATTATGTTTGTATTATTTATATTTGTATTAATTAAAAATAAAAATAAATATGGTTCTTTATGTGTACAAACATAAAAATAAAAATTACTAAAAAAACTGACTAGTATATGTAAACTAAATACTAAGCAAATAATTTAAACATAAGCTTTTAGGTGCGTATTACAGAACGTCACTCAAAACTCAAGCTCTACTTAAGTCTCGTTTCAAGCCATTTGATTGGTTGAAACTAGTTTTAAGTAATGCTTAAGCAGAGATCAATGCTTGAGTGTGCTTCTGGAATACGGACCTAAGTCTATAAATATTTGTTAGCGGTTTGGGCGACAACCGTAACCGACGAAGCGCGGACAGTCGTCAACCCTAAGACAGTAGGCAATCAAATCGCGGATTGGGTCGGAGATAACCTACTACCCCTCTTTATTCTAGGAATCGAGGAATGCCAAGCACGTCTGTCCTCTGACCCAGAGAGCGACACGCTCTTTCACACGAGTCTGAACCTCTCTCACAAAGGAAAGAAAGATTACAAATTGAATTAGAATTTGTATATGCTCCGGGTAATTCCACCGCTAACATAGTATATAGAGAAGAGAAGCATTAACGTAATCAACTATACTAAAGTTTGGATCTTTATTGTCCAAAAAATACTATATATACCACCTTCTTGAATAAAGTATACAATATGTTAAGAAAACCCTGTCCGACCCGTGAAGGTATTATTAGGTATCGATAACTGATTCTACTAATGCCTGCAAAACCTGGCTAAACTTAAAAAAAATACCCCCTAAAAATAAATAACTTAAATAAAATAAATAGGTAATTTCATGGCATTTCATTTGAATGATGAGAATGATGATTCATGGCAACACAGGCACAGGTCATGACCGCAGCTGTTGACATCATGCTTGTAGGTATAGGTAGCTAGTCCACGTTTATCGACTCTCGAAAGAAACAATGATATTTAGGCAGCTCGAGAAAAGAACTTTTTTTAAGTAGGAAGGTCGTCTGACTCTCCGAATGTATCATTTCATTGGATGAACACAATGGCTGTGGCGGAGATGTTCCATGTTTCGTTCACTAAGAACGATACAGGCCTGGCACCGTCGTACGAGATTAGTACGGACATGCACACAAATAAAAATCAAGTGGTGTCAAATCCGCGCTGGCCACAGTTGGCCCCTACTAATCCACTGCTCGCCGAACTGACAATGGAGGTACTCACGTACAGGTCGGCAAAAATATCGTGAGGCACCGTCATGCTGGAACCCTCGTGCATTGACCGATAAGTACCCACTTCCAAATCGTCTAACACCTGATCACAACACAGCTAATTGCAGTTACTACCTCCATCAGCATGTTACATTACTCTACGTTAGAAAACGACATGATCACACAATACACGAATAGTCTACACCAGCAATGTTTACGCGCAACTAATAATTTAAAGTAAAAATTATTTTTATTTTATAAAAATAGGTACCTACGCGGCTGTCCTCGCGGCATGCTTTGGTAGAGATGTGTAAGTAATCAAAATATTGATTTTTTTATCGATTGATACTCGTCTATTTTTGGTATCGATTTAGTATTGTAGTTTCTCATTTTTATTCTCGATTCAACATCGTATGGAATTGTTTAGAACTTTTACAAAACTCAAATTAGCGAGGTACACTGCTGTAAATGAAAATCATGCCAAAGTTTTAATTTCAGTTTCTGTCTCAATATCGATGATATTGACCAATAAAATATTTGTAAAACTTTACTAAAATTGTGTTTCATAAGTCTTTCTCGCTTCTGTTTACTAATACTTGTGTTATAATAATGTTATTAGTAATTAATCGATAAACAAACAAAAGTACTTTTACCATTGGGTAATCTGTGTTTTTACAACAAATCATTCAACCAGATACAAGTGTCGATTAATAGCGATAAAAAAAACGTTATTACGCAAAAAATAGTACATCCCTAATTTCACCTACTTTTTTCTTTGAGGACACCGACAAGCTCGCCGCGCGTCGGCATCACAAACGGGGCCGCCAAATATTGAGCATAAATTTATACATTTAATATCCAACAAAAAATCAAACTATCATACCGCCGAAAATGGTGTTGTCACATTTTAAAAATTTACCTAATTTTGGGGAAGTTCGCGGGAAAAAAAGATAATTTCAAAATTCACTAGTATTGTTACTATGATGATTATGTAAAATTTCATATTTTATTTGGCCATGTGTTTACCTAACCTTTGTTATCCTTACGGGTCGGACAGGGTTTTCTTAACATATTGTATAGACTACTCTTATCTAAACGACGTTGTTTTGTTTTCGACAACCATGCGAACGAAGTCGCGGGCACAGCTAGTATTACATATGACAGTCTCCCAAAACGCCCACCCATCGACACTTCCTAGTGCTTTCGCTGGGAAGAAGAAGTGGCGGAACAAACTCCCCAGCAGCACCGCTGTTTGTTCATTCAAAAAAACACATTACTTTATACAATATGTACTAGGTATGCATAGTGATGAAAACAAGAAAAATAACAATGAAATTATTTATAATTTGCCAGCTAGCCACGCCAATATACCAGAAAAACAAAATAACCTTACGGATGACCCAGGTACTTTCGGGGTATGGTTGCTTCGGAAAGTACTTGTGTCGCATAAACAGGGAGCCGGACGCCCGATGTCACCACTGCGCGGACTGCCGGGAGGACAAGGCGCGGAATACACTGGCAGAGTATGCCGCTTGGGAGGCTGCGCCATGCCCTCATCTCTGAAGTAGGCAGTGACTTGTTGCTACCGGCCGTAATCGAGTCGACGGTCGGCAGGGAAGAGCCCTGGGATGCGGTGGTTTCCTTCTGCGAGACGATTGTTTCGGCTGCGGAAAGGGAGAGGGAGATCTCGTCTTCTCACCCGGCCCGCAGCAGGCGCACCGGGCGTCGGCGGAGGGCGGATAACGCCCTCTTCCAGCCCCCTAAATGAGTCCAGGGGTGACAGACTCGGGGACATCTCTGCCGCCCCCCAAACATCAGGACCCGAGGTGGCGGCGCAAAGTGTTCCACGCGCGCCACTCTTAAACGTCACGAGGGACTCATATACCTCACTCCTCCCCCTGACCTGAGGAGGCCCACTGTGGCGGGCCAGCACCAAACGGGGATTGCGGAAGCAGTATTCGTTCTCTCTCGTAATTAGCGAAATTATTATTATTAGTTTTCAGTTTAAAATGTTATTGGGTTATACAACAATTACAATTTTGAACGGTCTAACGTGAAAAAGCTGCGTATTTTTTATATGTATTAAGGAGAGTACCTCACGTGTTTATTTTGTCTGCAGAGGCGCTCCGTGAGGAAGCGGGCGTGCGCTCGGTGTCCATGACGACCAACGGACTAGTGTTGACACGGCGCCTACCTGCGCTACAACGCGCCGGCCTGGCCGCGCTCAATGTGTCGCTCGACTCGCTGCGCCCCGAGCGCTACGAGCGCATGGCGCGCCGCCCGGTAGGTCTCCTACAGGCGATATCGATTTTAGACATTTTGAATCGAGATAGCAACACTCCTAAACAACTGTCAAATGTCAACCCCCTCACAACACCTCGTTCTCGTTCCTGTGCGTTACCATGGTTACATCAAATAGTTCCTTTGCCGTCATGTTGGCACTAATGCAAATTAGTGTATGAGAGAGAGAGATACAGAGTGCGTCTACCTTGTTTACGTTATTGAAAGACATGCAAACAACATGGCGGCAAAGGAACTCTTTGATGAAACGCATTATCGTCGCTTGTGAATCGTTCGTGTTTGTTTTGTGCTGTTATTTTGATGTGTTGCTGGTTGGTTTTGTCCGTCGAGTTGAGCTTTGTTCCTCTGGGTCGACTTTCCCTTATATTTTATAGTGAATGCTATCTTGCAATATTTTAGGCGGATTTTTTAAAAACATAGTTATGAGGAAAAATCTCAGTACTGCGGACTCGAAAAGAAAAACGCTTAATGCCAATGGTAATATTAAACAATAAGCTGGCTAAATATGGTTATTTCATCTAAAAGCAGTTGGTACAGACTTCCATAGAAAAATCGGTATTCTCGTTTGTATTTATAAGTTCACTTTATACGTAGCGAAGCACGTATCCGGCCGCTAGTAAATTATAAATTTCTTAAAGAACCTAACTTATTATATAAAATGACACCATAGTCTAAACATTCTAAACTATTATTAGAAATAAAAAGCTTATAGGAAAAAAACATTTAAAATAAAAAAAGTTAGGTACGAGTTTTCATTACACATTTTTACTAATATCTCGAAAACTAAAAGTTAACTCAAAACTTTGTGTAAAACTGTTTTACACCTAAACCTTTCATTTAACCCTAATTTTATGTGTAGGTACAACACCGTAAACAAAAAATCACTTTTAAAAGTTTCGTATTCTTTTACAAAATATATTTTTGGTAAAAGCTCCGTACAAATTACGAAATAGTCGTATAACTCGAATCTTATCTAAACTTACACATAGGTAAAGAATACTCCTAATCCTTACGTAACTACATAATTAGAACACGATTAATCCTGGTATTCCTGGTCTGTCAATTTTGTCGATATAAACTATCGATGTAAATGTCGACCTTTTGGTCGCCATAGCGTGTATGAGAAATTCGTGAATGTAAGAGTAACCACCACTAGTGCCACCACTAGTGTGACCACCAATTAACTTATAATCTAAGTGCGAGTATTTATTTGTGTGCGTGATGCGCTTCCGGATTGGTCTCTTGCTTACAGTAGAGTTAAAGAGGGGAGACAAGCGGCGCCACGCGTTCTAATACAAATGCCGAAGTATTTCCATTTGAATGTGTTTTAATCTATTGTGTGGTGCAGGGGTTGCAGCGCGTGCTGGCTGGCATTGATTTGGCGATGCAGCTCGGCTACTCGCCCGTCAAAATCAACGTCGTACTCATGAAAGGTACCTACCGCCTGCAAACAACCGCTCGAGTATTACCGGCAGAGATATGACTGGTACAATAAAAATAATTTGTACTATATTTCAGGTTTCAACGATGACGAAATATGTGATTTTGTGGAATACACACGAGACCGTGATGTGGAAGTGAGGTATGTAATTAGGTGGATGCTCTTAGATTAAGCTAGTGGTTGTGACGAATCCATGACGTGATACATTCTTTTTTTATTATTATTAATACACACGAGACCGTGATGTGGAAGTGAGGTATGTAATTAGGTGGATGCTCTTAGATTAAGCTAGTGGTTGTGACGAATCCATGACGTGATACATTCTTTTTTTATTATTATTAATACACACGAGACCGTGATGTGGAAGTGAGGTATGTAATTAGGTGGATGCTCTTAGATTAAGCTAGTGGTGGTGTGACGAATCCATGACGTGATACATTCTTTTTTTATTATTATTAATACACACGAGACCGTGATGTGGAAGTGAGGTATGTAATTAGGTGGATGCTCTTAGATTAAGCTAGTGGTTGTGACGAATCCATGACGTGATACATTCTTTTTTTATTATTATTAATACACACGAGACCGTGATGTGGAAGTGAGGTATGTAATTAGGTGGATGCTCTTAGATTAAGCTAGCATGAGTGGTTGTGACGAATCCATGACGTGATACATTCTTTTTTTATTATTATTAATTATCAACTAGTGCTTGACCGCACTCCCGCCTGATGGTAAGCAGTGACGCAATCGTTGATGGTAAAACGCGCTAGTTTATTAAGAGCCTATTCACTCTAGCCTTGAAGTCACTCGAAGAATTGCATTCCAAAGGAAACACCACCGCTGGCAAATTGTTCCAGTCCTTCGATGTATGCGGCATAAAAGAGGAAGCGAAACGCTTCGTCCAAATCGTAGTGGTGTTAAGGTCGTACCCTCACCAAATGACCTCGAGCATTTGCTCCCTCTTCACCGCGCCCTACCTCTACTTCTCAAAATATTACTAGCGCCGCCGTCTGGCGGACGAAGTACTTACAAATACAAGTTAAATTCATAGACCACAGAAGTAACAGACATGGCACTTTTATTTTTGTTTATTGGTGCGCCCAAATACTTTTGGTTATTATGTACTCAAACAAATGTTGACGATACTTCATAATAAAAATTCTGCGGTGTTTATTTTTAACCGACTTCAGAAAAAGGTGGTTCTCAGTTCGATTTATTGTCGCTGATAACTTTATGGTTAATGAACCTATTTAGACCATTCTTTTTTTATATGAAGGGATATGCTGCCTATGTAATCCCATTGTTACCACGTCAGTGTCGATAATGGAAATTCTGAGAAATTTAGGCCAATTATCGAAAATTGTAGGCACGCTTCGGGTGACAACTTGATACTCGTGTTTATATCGGATGATACTATAAAACCGTGAAGATTTGGGCCTGACCTGATGATGGAGATGACAGAATATCAAGGGAATCCACATCGGAAGCAACTGTCACGTGTTTGGGCTTATTTAATGTGTATTGATTAGACCTTTATAACTAAATATGTTATGACTGTAACTTCAGGGTTGGAAGTTAGTTTTGTAGATTGAAAGTTAGCTAAGTCAGATGGACAAAGGGATAGAAAAATAATATAATAAAGTTTAATTTATCATTATTTATTATTTTAAGGGAAAACGTAATCAGGGTCAAATAAATTTCTGCAGAACTGACACATTTAAAAAAAAAAAATCATGTTTTTTTTTGGGACCAGGCAAGACTGTGAAATTATATTATTAACTTCCGAAATTAGTTATTTTTCACTTTGTAGTGGTTTTTGAAGTCGGTTGTTTTTTTGTAAAAGTTTTTATTTTTATGTTTGTTTGCGGATAACTTCGCCTAAAATTTGGTATTTCGATGAATTTTTGGGTATTTCGACATGGGTGTCGTGATAGGGGTTTTTGGGAGTGCAGATCACGAATATGACGTAATTTTTGAAATCCAAGATGGCCGACACCAATTTTATGATATTTTGACATGGGTGTCGTGAAAGGGGTTTTTGTGGGTGCTAATCACGAAAATGACGTCATTTTGGAAATCCAAGATGGCCGACACCAATTTTATGATATTTTGACATGGGTGTCGTGAAAGGGGTTTTTGTGGGTGCTAATCACGAAAATGACGTCATTTTGGAAATCCAAGATGGCCGACACCAATTTTATGATATTTTGACATGGGTGTCGTGAAAGGGGTTTTTGTGGGTGCTAATCACGAAAATGACGTCATTTTGGAAATCCAAGATGGCCGACACCAATTTTATGATATTTTGACATGGGTGTCGTGAAAGGGGTTTTTGTGGGTGCTAATCACGAAAATGACGTCATTTTGGAAATCCAAGATGGCCGACACCAATTTTATGATATTTTGACATGGGTGTCGTGAAAGGGGTTTTCGGGGGTGCAGATCACGAAAATGACGTCATTTTTGAAATCCAAGATGGCCGACACCAATTTTATGATATTTTGACATGGGTGTCGTGACGAGGGTTTTCGGGGGTGCAGATCACGAAAATGACGTCATTTTTGAAATCCAAGATGGCTGACACTAATTTTATGATATTTTGACATGGGTGTCGTGAAAGGGGTTTTGCGGGTGCTAATCACGAAAATGACGTCATTTTTGAAATCCAAGGTGGCCGAAATCATATTTTATGATATTTTGACTTGGGTATCGTGACGGGTTTTCGGAGCGCTGATCACGAAAATGACGTCAATTATAAGCTGTGGCATAGCTTCTATTTCTTTATGAAAGTCAAAAATAAAACATCAAATATAGTTTAGTCGCTAAATCGCCACCATTTTTCGCACTCCTTCAATGGCGTCACTGGTAAAAAATAAATAAATAAATAAACTACAAAAAAGAAAATACATACTTATACAAATGTATACGTTAATTAGCAAAATAAAAAAAATACTATGTCATAAATAACTAATAAAAAAATTCCTACTAACTACATACTGCGGAACTCGGTGTGCACACCTTTGCGCGATAAAAAACGCAATCCTGGCGCGTGGCTGCGGGGTAGAACCCCGCAGCCACGCGCAGGATTGCGTTTTTTATCTGCATTTTCATGCACATCTGCAGCCCTGCGCGTGAGCGCAGATTCAATGTATAGTACCATGCGTTTCTCCATACAAAATTTGGTACTAGCGAACATCTATCTTATATATAAAATTCTCGTGTCACAGTTTTCGTTCCTATACTCCTTCGAAACGGCTTGACCGATTCTCATGAAATTTTGTGAGCGTATTGAGTAGGTCTGAGAATCGGCCAACATCTGTTTTTCATCCCCCTAAATGTTAGGGGTAGTCCACCCCTACTTGTTTTTTTTATTTTTACACAACATTTTTAGTTTCTTTTTTTTTTACAACATACAAAAATACATACAATCCTAAATTTTCACCCTTCTACGATCAATCCTTCAAAACTGATCAATCGTCATTTAATTAGTTTTATTCCCATGGGAAACCTAAAAAACGCGATATAACCCAATTCCACGCGGGCGAAGCCGCGGGCGGAAAGCTAGTACTAATATATAAAGCTGAATAGTTTGTTTGTTTGAACGCGCTAATCTCAGGCACTACGGGTCCGATTTGAAAAATTCTTTTTGCGTTGGATAGTTCATTAATCCAGAAAGGCTTAAGGCTATAAAACATAACGCTGCGACTAATAGGAGCAGAGCATTACTAACTCAACGCGAACGAAGTCGCTGGCGGCCGCTAGTATAAAATAGCTTTACCGCGGCAGCCCCGAGTGCCACATGTTTTTGTTTTATTAGAAAGACGATATCTTCAAGCTAGTCTCATGTTTAGGAAATTAGGATCTGATGATGGAAGACTAGGTAAATCTAGAAGAAATTTAAAAAATCAAAGGGGCGTCTAGGGCTTTTCTAAGTTTTTTCATTAAGTGTTTTAACGCACTACAATTTAATAAAGTTCAGAGTTGATGATGGAGCCGGGAGACAGCCGAGGGAACTCCTTAACGATTCACATCAGCTGTGTTTGTGCTTAATAAATTTGTGTTGATAAGAACTTTACACCTAAATGAGTTGTGATTATCATTAAAGCTCTGATGTTGAAGACAAAGGCCAGTTAAGGGAACTCCTTAAAGGTTTACAATAGTTACCTTATGTTTGAACTTATTTCTGTTCATTTATATTGATGAAAACTTTACACCCATATAAGTAGGTTAAAATGAATGTCTGCAATAGATCTGATGATAGAGCCGAGAGAAATTCGAGGAAACTCCTCAACGATTCACAGCAGCTACCTTGTGTAATATCTTGATTAATTTGTATTGATAAGAGCTTTACACCTAGATGGATTGTTATGATCATTAGGAGTCTGATAATGAAGACGAAGGACAGTCTGTTGAGGGAACTCCTCAAAGGTTTACAGTAGCTGCTTTGTGGTTGGACTTAATTCATTTATATTGATGAGAAATTTGCACCCATATGGGTAAAAATTAAAGAAAAAAAAAACATGATTTTTTTTTGGACCAGGCAAGACTGTGAAATTATATTATTATTCTCGTTTAATAAAACAAATACGTAAATTGTAAAAAATAAAACTATCGTATATCAAAATAAATAACAAATACATATACTATAATATTATTTACGCAAAGCTTCCTTTCGCAGAAAAATAATAAACATCCGACTAATACAATATCCGATCAGACTGGACGTTGACGGCAGCATATTTGGAAAAGACCTGCAAGCAAACGACCTATTTCGTTTGCTTTAATTCCTTTAAGACCACAATGAAAGTATGAGCATTTCTAGAAATAACGCAATGAAATAACACAACTTAAATTCAGTCTCTTGATTTTAATTGATGTTTGCATAAGCATGACGAGTAGGTAGTGTTTGTACTATGTTAAAGTAGAGTGTTGTAAATTGATGAGGAATTCCCTCGACTGTCTATGGTTTTATCATCTGATGTAATTCAGACTTTAATTTTTACCCATATGGGTGCAAATTTCTCATCAATATAAATGAATTAAGTCCAACCACAAAGCAGCTACTGTAAACCTTTGAGGAGTTCCCTCAACAGACTGTCCTTCGTCTTCATTATCAGACTCCTAATGATCATAACAATCCATCTAGGTGTGAAGCTCTTATCAATACAAATTAATCAAGATATTACACAAGGTAGCTGCTGTGAATCGTTGAGGAGTTCCCTCGAATTTCTCTCGGCTCTATCATCAGATCTATTGTAGACATTCATTTTAACCTACTTATATGGGTGTAAAGTTTTCATCAATATAAATGAACAGAAATAAGTCCAAACATAAGGTAACTATTGTAAACCTTTAAGGAGTTCCTTTAACTGGCCTTTGTCTTCAACATCAGAGCTTTAATGATGATCACAACTCATTTAGGTGTAAAGTTCTTATCAATACAAATTTATTAAGCACAAACACGAGGCAGCTGATGTGAATCGTTAAGGAGTTCCCTCGGCTGTCTCCCGGCTCCATCATCAACTCCGAACTTTACTAAATTGTAGTGCGTTAAAGCCCTAGACGCCCCTTTGATTTTTTAAATTTCTTCTAGATTTACCTAGTCTTCCATCATCAGACCCTAATTTCCTAAACATGAGACTACCTTGAAGATATCGTCTTTCTAATAAAACAAAAACATGTGGCACTCGGGGCTGCCGCGGTAAAGCTATTTTATACTAGCGGCCACCAGCGACTTCGTTCGCGTTGAGTTAGCAATGCTCTGCTCCTATTAGTCGCAGCGTGATGTTTTATAGCCTTAAGCTTTTCTGGATTAATGAGCTATCCAACGCAAAAACAATTTTTCAAATCGAACCCGTAGTGCCTGAAATTAGCGCGTTCAAACAAACAAACTCTTCAGCTTTATATATTAGTACTAGCTTTCCGCCCGCGGCTTCGCCCGCGTGGAATTGGGTTATATCGTGTTTTTTAGATTTCCCATGGGAATAAAACTAATTAAATGACGATTGATCAGTTTTGAAGGATTGATCGTAGAAGGGTGAAAATTTAGGATTGTATGTATTTTTGTATGTTGTAAAAAAATAGAAACTAAAAATGTTGTGTAAAAATAAAAAAACAAATAGGGGTGAACTACCCCTAACATTTAGGGGGATGAAAAACAGATGTTGGCCGATTCTCAGAACCTACTCAATACGCTCACAAAATTTCATGAGAATCGGTCAAGCCGTTTCGGAGGAGTATAGGAACGAAAACTGTGACACGAGAATTTTATATACATATAAGATAGATGTTCGCTAGTACCAAATTTTGTATGGAGAAACGCATGGTACTATACATTGAATCTGCGCTCACGCGCAGGGCTGCAGATGTGCATGAAAATGCAGATAAAAACGCAATCCTGCGCGTGGCTGCGGGGTAAATCGCAAAGGTGTGCACACCGAGTTCCGCAGTATGTAGTTAGTAGGAATTTTTTTATTAGTTATTTATGACATAGTATTTTTTTTATTTTGCTAATTAACGTATACATTTGTATAAGTATGTATTTTCTTTTTTGTAGTTTATTTATTTATTTATTTTTACCAGTGACGTCATTGAAGGAGTGCGAAAAATGGTGGCGATTTAGCGACTAAACTATATTTGATGTTTTATTTTTGACTTTGATAAAGAAATAGAAGCTATGCTACAGCTTATAATTGACGTCATTTTCGTGATCAGCGCTCCGAAAACCCGTCACGATACCCAAGTCAAAATATCATAAAATATAATTTCGGCCACCTTGCATTTCAAAAATGACGTCATTTTCGTGATTAGCACCCGCGAAAACCCCTTTCACGACACCCATGTCAAAATATCATAAAATTAGTGTCAGCCATCTTGGATTTCAAAAATGACGTCATTTTCGTGATCTGCACCCCCGAAAACCCCCGTCACGACACCCATGTCAAAATATCATAAAATTGGTGTCAGCCATCTTGGATTTCAAAAATGACGTCATTTTCGTGATCTGCACCCCGAAAACCCCCGTCACGACACCCATGTCAAAATATCATAAAATTGGTGTCAGCCATCTTGGATTTCAAAAATGACGTCATTTTCGTGATCTGCACCCCCGAAAACCCCCGTCACGACACCCATGTCAAAATATCATAAAACTGGTGTCGGCCATCTTGGATTTCCAAAATGACGTCATTTTCGTGATTAGCACCCACAAAAACCCCTTTCACGACACCCATGTCAAAATATCATAAAATTGGTGTCGGCCATCTTGGATTTCCAAATGACGTCATTTTCGTTATTAGCACCCACAAAAACCCCTTTCACGACACCCATGTTAAAATATCATAAAATTGGTGTCGGCCATCTTGGATTTCCAAAATGACGTCATTTTCGTGATTAGCACCCACAAAAACCCCTTTCACGACACCCATGTCAAATATCATAAAATTGGTGTCGGCCATCTTGGATTTCCAAAATGACGTCATTTTCGTGATTAGCACCCACAAAAACCCCTTTCACGACACCCATGTCAAAATATCATAAAATTGGTGTCGGCCATCTTAGATTTCCAAAATGACGTCATTTTCGTAATTAGCACCCACAAAAACCCCTTTCACGACACCCATGTCAAAATATCATAAAATTGGTGTCGGCCATCTTGGATTTCAAAAATTACGTCATATTCGTGATCTGCACTCCCGAAAACCCCTATCACGACACCCATGTCGAAATACCCAAAAATTCATCGAAATACCAAATTTTAGGCGAAGTTATCCGCAAACAAACATAAAAATAAAAACTTTTTACAAAAAAACAACCGACTTCAAAAACCACTACAAAGTGAAAAATAACTAATTTCGGAAGTTGGTGTCTTTCGTTTGGTATATTCGTTTTAGACACCGAGTTCCGAAATTAGTTATTTTTCACTTTACATAGTGGTTTTTGGAAGTCGGTTGTTTTTTTCTAAAAAAGCTTTTATTTTACATTTTTTAGTTGTTAAAAGTACTATGTATTCAGTTGCATCCGGTCAGACTGGAAGCTGACTCAAATATAGTTGGGAAATGACGTACTTTTGTTTACTTTAATTTTTACCCGTAAGTACCTATTCCCTCAACTGCCTATGGTCTTCATCATTAAATTTACTGTAGACTATTATTTTAACCTAATCGGAGTAAAGGTCTTATTAATATAAATGAATGAAGTCCAACCAAAAAGTAGCTACTGGAAACCGTTGAGGAGTTCCCGGAACTGGCCTTTGTCTTCATCATTAGAGCTTTTATGAGAGTCGCAACCCATCTAGGTGTAAAGTTCTTATCAATACAAATTAATCGAGCCCAAACACAAGGTCAATTGTTGAGGAGTTCCTTCGACTGTCTCTCGGCTCCATCATCAGATCTACTCCAGACCTTTATTAAATTGTAGTGCTTTAAAATATTTAATGAAAATGCTAAGAAATGCACTAGTCGCCACCAATTTTTGAAAGTTCCGCTTGTTTTCTCTGGACTTCCACCATCAAACCTTGATATCCTTATCAAGGGACCACCTTGGGAACGTCTTCCTTCCAACAGAAAAAAAATTATCAAAATCGGTTTATAAATGACGAAGTTATGCGCGAACAAACATAAAAAAAAACATATACGGTCGAATTGAGTAACCTCCTCCTTTTTGAAGTCGGTTAAAAATTGAACATAAAAAACATATAATTGAGCAACCTCCTCCTTTTTGAAATCGGTTAAAAAAACGAACACCAAAATAAACATCAATAACAGAGATACTCTAAGATAGTATTATACTCTATGCGACATGCGGTGCGTGAGCGAGCAAGCAGATGCTTTCTCGCTCACGCGCCGCCCGCTTATGCTAGCGGAGCGCGCGATGACGAACGACACGGGTTCCCCCTTCGAGAGCTTGTGGCATACTGAATCTCAATAGCCCGGGCAACAGAAATGATGGCGAATGCGCTCAGATTGTTGAACAAAATTTTGATTTTGGTCGTTTTAAAAAAATATTTCTACAATAATGTTCGTCATGAAATTACCTATCCATTAGTGTAAGAACGCAATCTAAATAATGCTTACTTTCCGAGGAGATGCACGTTTATGATAATTATTTCTCTTGTCAGTGGTTTCGTTGTGAAGGAATTATTTAAACATTATACTTAGTAAAATAAAAAAAAATCTACAATTTTGGAGCCAAGATTATGGAGAAAATTTACGTATTTTTAATAAGTTGATATTTCTTTTGGATAAAGAGTAGATAGCTCCGGAAAACTACATAAAAACGGCTTGCGGTGTGTTTTTCCTCTGGAGCCGCCTTAACAACGTAAGGGTGGAAACTCGCCGTACGACGGGTCGTCCGATGGTGGAACGGAGATGGGGGAATTAAATCATGCAATTCCCTCGCACACTCACCAAAATGCAGCCTATAGAACACCGAAAGGCTGGCTACTCTACGCCTGTGCTCTAGGCTTTAGAGACAGTTTTGAGTTAAAACAGGGTCGCCAATCAGCCTCTTCGCACGCCTCTCCATTGAATCCAAAGTGGCCAGGTGACACTTAACAGCACCAGCCCAAACTGGCAGCCACCTTGGCCTTGGAGTCAATGAACCGCCCAAAGTTAAGGTTTGAGAAAATCTGAACTCCCAAAAGCTGAAGGCGGTCGGTGCACTCCAAGGTTACATTCTGAAAGTAGGAGCCAAGTTGAACGGACTTCTTTTGGCGGTGAAAAGACATGCCTGTGTTTTGGCGGCATTGAATGCTACAAGATGGGCTTTGGCCGATTCGGAGACTGCGTGTAGTGCAACACTCGTACGCTCTACCATAGCCTCTCTTTCGGACCGGATTGATTTCTTACAAGCTCGAGATTTTGGCAGGTATCCCTCCACAACTGCGCTGTCATCTGCATACCCATAAATACCGGGCATCAGCAGATCGTTAATGTGCAACAAGAACAGAGTCGCGAGAGAATAGACCCCTGAGGAACACCGGCATTAGTCGACAAGGGCTCCGATGAGCATCCGTCGACAACAACTCGGAGGGACCGTTCAGTCAGGAAGTCTTTTATCCAGCCAGTCAGGCTAGCGAAATGCCGTACGCTGGAAGCTAACTCAAAAGGCCAGCGTGCCATACCCGGTCGAAGCCCTTTAAGACATCGAGGGAGACGGCAATCGCTTCCCCATTTTCCTTGAGGGCCTCGCCCCACAAGTGAGTGGCATACTCTAGTAGGTCCCCAGTTGACCGATTGCGGCGAAACCCGTACTGTAGGTCACTGAGGAGATCGTTACCTTCCAGGTAAGCCAAGAGGCGCGAGCTCAACACACGCTCCATAATTTTGCAGAGCTACTATCGGCCGATTTCGATAACCTCCATATATCGAAATCGGCCTATAGTTTACCGTTAGACTACCCTTTTGGGCGCAGACTGCACGTTGGCAAGTTTCCAGGACTTGGGCACTATACCAGTCGTAAATGAGAGCCGATACAAGCGCGTCAATACAGGAGATAACTCGGGCGCACATGACTTAAGAACAATCGCTGGTATACCATCCGGACCACTAGCCTTATTCACGTCCAGACGACACAATACTCTCAGAACCTCCTTGTTTCTAATGCGAATTTCAGGCATTGAAGTTCTGCAATGAGGTAATTTAGGTGGAGTAGCACTGTTGGTATCAAGACGTGAATAATTATGGACAAAGAAAAATGTAAAGAGTACTGCTTTCTCTCTCGCCCTATGAGCCAGTGTTCTATCAGGCCTTACCAGCGGAGGCAGTGTGGGCCGACAGAAGTTCGCCACGACCGATTTGGCAAGGGACCATACCGGACGTCATGTTTTACTCAGTAAAATTATAAGCTTACCCTCAATCTTCATCATTATCTATCCATACTAATATTATAAATGCTAAAGTAACTCTTGTCTGTCCGTCTGTTACGCTTTCCCGCTTAAACCTCTCAACCGATTTTGATGAAATTTGGCACAGACAATCTTTAGACCCTGAGAAAGAACATAGGCTACCTTTTATCCCGAAAAAAAAAATGATGTTCCCGAGAGAAATCTAAAAAGCGCGATATAACCGAACTGCACGCGGGCGAAGCCGCGGGCGAAAAGCTAGTTTTATATATCTAGGGTCGGCAAAGGTTGTTTCCTGAAAAGTTCGCAATTTTGACTTAAGTGGTTTAGCTTAAGTCAAAATTGCGAACTTTTCAGGAAACAAAAAAAACTGTTTAAAAATTAAGAAAGCGCAAATCTTTAAACAATATATTTTAATTATGTAAGTAAATAATAATAATTCATCGTTAAGATTTAGTATTTAAAAGAAAACATTGTAGTTTAATATTTAGATGACTTATGTTATAAGGAACACTGTAATAATATAAGTTATGTGAAAAAGTGCAATCATTTGTAAAATTGATGATACTCGACATATTTTTAAAAAGTAGTGATATTAACTAAATATACAATAACTTAATGACTAATTAAATCTTACTTAAAATCCTTGTTCTCCCTCTGATTCTAAGATGTCAGGATCAGTATTACGAAGACTTTCTAATGTGGGAAGATTTAAATAAAATTCATGGAAAATATTAGGTATTAAGACTTATAGCGAAATCAAATCATTTTTCTTCTCCATTGATATTGGTAAAGGTTGAACGGATATAACAAGGATGTTTTCAGGTACACTGGAACCTCTTCTTTTATAGGTATACTAAAAAAAAAAATATGAATCTATATCCAGCGTATCCTTAGAAGGAAGGATGCCGAATTCTTTTTCATACCGTAGCCATCTTTTTTCCAGCCACTTAATATCTTTCCTCTCTCTTCCCTTAATATCATTTCTCTGGCCCTCAGCATCTTTATTTCTCAAAACCAAAGCAGTTTTTAAAAAGGATGAAAAGTCAAAGAGCTATTCACGTTTCATTTCTATTACTGTAAAGTTCTTGCTACTGGAACATATCAATTGTATTCAATAATTTTTTTTCTCTTTATTTATTTAGGGACATATTCAATCATACAGGTGAACAATTTGTCAATCAGTTTTCTTTTTTTTTTCATTTCTACAATGCCATGATCTGTATCTACTTCTAAATGGCTAAGACCAGAAACCATAAACTTATGATCAATAGTTTCAATTATTCGAGACTTCTGCAAAACCCAAGTGAACACATAGAACTAACATGAGAGTTCCTGTTCTGCCCTCCGCATGTATCCGAATAAAAAATGATATGTTTCGAGGTACACCAGTTTCAAGGTGTTTGTATACATGAGGCTATTTGACTAGCTCCACGAGCTGCCAATATCTCGTACCAAACATAGCACACAGCTTTGCCAGTTTTGCTGTCATGGACAGTCAAATTATACGTCCATCGCTGACGCTTATAGAAGGCAACTGAAGATCTAAGTGATGATGTAGGCAAACACTGTTGTCTGCAAGTCATATGTGTAAAACTGTAAAGCGTCATCATTTTTACAAATTTCTGTATCACTGTCTTTCATGGAATATACTTCGTCAGATAGGGCTTTATGATTTTCGTGTTGAGATATGAGATTGATTTTATCCTGTTCATCTTGACACATATACATGAGACAAACTTTACGGATGAAAGTCCTAATTTGTGAAATTCTTGGCTACAGATTTTGATTAATGGTGGATTATTGCGATCTTAGCAAAATACTTCTTTGATGTACTCCTTGTATAGTTAGTGGCTTTCATAAGATGGCAATGACAAGACATGAGACTTCATTTCCAGTCGTTTCTTGTCTGATATCTTAGGTTTTGGAATAGTTTTTCCGCGTTTGTCATCGGTTTCAGTACCACCTATCGAAGAGCTCTTTTTTAAAGCAACTGTTTTTTTGGAATTATAGGTTTCGTCTAAAGTTTTTATTAAACACCCTCACCATACCGGATCACATTTACCGTGAATGGAGAAAAAAATATTTGTAAGTTTTCATTCTGTATTTTTACGTATGAACCCATTTTAAAATATTCTGTAAAAATAGCATGGCTATCGGTTTATGTTATACGCTCTTTTTCATCCTGCACACAGGTAATTCTTTAACCTTCGATCTGGTATATTCTTGCCGTGTAAAGTTTGTAGGCCTGCCCTCAGTTCCGTTTAAACTTTTTCTCCTTTTTAATTCGTCGGCTTCTGGTTATCTCGCTGACGAAATTTATACAAATTTATTGCCCCTTTAGACATTCATATTAATAAATATTGCACTCACAATAAACTCACAAAGCAACAGTTGTTATACAACTAATTATATGCATAAGATTAGACCCACTTCTCAATTTCTGTTTAGACCATAAATTATTTTGAAGTACCTTCATTCTTATGACAAAGTGCTTGAACTTGAAGTTCCTAATCACATAAGTCAAAGTTTTTGAACCAAGCCAGTAGTCACTTGAAGTGTTCCTTTTAACATATGTCAACTTATGTGCTTTTGTTCATCTGATTGTAATTGAATTGTTACTGGTTGATAAAGTCCGCAACTCTGATTCGGTACGAAATAGTTGAGTGCGACTTATGTGCTTTAGTCAGCTTGCGTATTGAATAAAATGTATATCAACGGCGTTATAAAAAAAATATCGGAAATTTTGACTTATGTGCTTTAGTCTGCCGACCCTAGATATAGTCGACACGGTCGACATGAATGATGCTAAGGATGATTTATAAACGTAACGATGTATTTCACCTCTTTGTCAAGCAATTGAATGGCGCAGCGGCATAATAGTTTGGCTTGTGAGTATAAGGACCCAAGTTCGATTCTTTCTTCAACTGATAAATTTTATAATTTTATTGTGATTTTTTAGAAATAAAAAAATTAATATTTGTGGAACAGGTTTGGAAGTTTAAAAATATCTTTTTTTTTGTATAATAACGTTTATTCAGAAATTATTTACATTGTTACACAAAATATATTATAGGCTATAATTTATTGTTACAATCGGATTACACATCTGTAACCGAATTAGGCAAAAGCCTGTGTTTCGGTTATCAGCGCCCAATCCCTTCAAAAGTATACACTAGATATATGTAGGTAGCCATTGAGTAAGTCAACACTTTGTAAATTTACATGTTCAAAAATAGAATAAATCAATTAAATGTAATGAAATAAAATAAAATAACATCATACCAAATAAAATTAACATTTTTATAATTTACCAGAAATAATAAATTAACTTATAATTAGATTAAATTAAGAATAAGCACTGAACAATACGTGTGTCGTCTATTTGTGTGATATGGTTATGTGTGTATGAATGTACGAGGGTGTGTGTATGTGGTAAATAGTCAATCACTGTGGTATATGTAGTACTAGCTTTTCGCCCGCGGCTTCGCCCGCGTGGAGTTCGGTTATATCGCGCTTTTTAGATTTCCCTCGGGAACATCAAATTTTTCCGGGATAAAAGGTAGCCTATGTTCTTTCTCAAGGTCTAAAGATTGTCTGTGCCAAATTTCATCAAAATCGGTTGAGAGGTTTAAGCGGGAAAGCGTAACAGACAGACAGACAGACAGGGTTACTTTCGCATTTATAATGTGCCAAATTACATCAAAATCGGTTGAGAGGTTTAAGCGGGAAAGCGTAACAGACAGACAGAGTTACTTTCGCATTTATAATATTAGTATGGATTAACTCAGTCTCTTCGTAATTAAATTTTTGTAAGTATTTTGTAACCTTTTCCTTACATTGAGTTTTCGTTAAAGGGTAGATATTGATTGCTTTATTTATCTTATTATAGATATAAGGTCCAATGAAGTTTGTAAACCTTGAGCTAAATTTAGTAGTATTTATTTAGTTTCTAACGCATACTCTATCTGTTCTTCGTTTTTGTAGGTTTAGCGGATTATAAGTCTGTGAGGTATGTTGTAGAAGTACGACATTAAGTAGGAATAGCTGTCTTACAGTCAGAACCTCACAGTTCTTGTATAGTTGTGCGGTGGGAAAAAAGATACGTTTAAAAGTACAGACTTTGAGTACTGCACGTTGGGCGATCTCAAGGCTCTTCAAGGTGGTTTTTAAAGTCCCTCCCCAGGAGGAAATACAGTAACATAGAAGCGACTGACAGAGAGCAAAATAGATCTGCCTTAGCAGTTGGGGATCAGCGATATTCCGCAAATTTTTAAAAATCAATATTAACTTGCGAATTCTAGCAGATAAAATTTTAATGTGTTCTTTAAAGTTGAGTCCGCTGTCAATTGTTACACCTAAATATTTAATCGTCTGCACCCGTTCCAGTGAAGGGCACGAGCAGTTAGATCTCGATTGACACTCAGTGTGATACGATTTTGTGACTCTGAGTGACTCCACTTACATTTCCAATACCAAAACAAATAAACTTCGTCTTATCTATGTTTAGAGTAAGAATATTACCCCGCAACCACTTCCCGACCGCATCAAAACCACGTTGAGCAACACGGAAAGTCTCATCCCAATCATCCGCCGAAAAACAGAGGGCAGTATCATCAGCAAAAGAGATTATTTCACCCTGGGATAGCCTAAGATTAGTGAGTTGGTTTATATATACCAGAAACAACGTAGGCCCCAAGATGCTGCCCTGCGGAACTCCATGAGTGTTTGGGAGGCTACTACTTTTGTGTGCACCAAGTCGGACAGATTGAGTACGCCCTGACAAATAACTTTCGAAAAGCTTGTGCTGCGTGCCTCTAATTCCCAGTCTTTCTAGCTTATCTAGTAGAATGGAGACAGAAATAGTATCAAAAGCCTTTGCTAGGTCTAGGAAGACAATGAGACATTTTTTTCTCCTATCTAAGTTTGAGCTAACATAATTGGTTAGTTTATAAACGGCCAGCTCAGTTGACATGCCCTGCCGAAAGCCATATTGATTGGTAGACAGCAATTGATATTTTCTAAGTAGCGTATAAGTCTGTTGTTTATTATTCTCTCTAGTATCTTCGACAAAGCTGGTAGAATAGATATTGGTCTGTAATTATTGATACGATTTTTGTCGCCACCCTTATGAATGGGCAAACCTCAGCCCTTTTTAGCGATTCCGGGAACACACCCGACTGCAGGCAGTTGTTAAATATTTTAGTTAAAGGGGGAATCAGAATGTCTTTGTAGGTTTTTAAAAAATCGCTATTTATGTTATCCCACCCACATGCACAGTTTGATTTTAAACCAAGGACAAGGCGCTCTACCTCATCCTCTGAGGTATCCATTAATACGAACGATTCTGCAATTGAGTCAGTACATGTATTTTGAGCATTGCAGTCTAATGTATGTATGTTTTTTTTGTTGTATTCTTTCGGTTAACGAGCTTCCTACGTTTATGAAGTATCTGTTAACTTCATTGAGTGATTGTTCAGGAGTAACTGATAATGTAAGTAGTTCTTCAGATGAATTCGGTTTTTTGGAAGTGTTAGTGATATCTTTGATTACTTTCCACAGTTTTTTGTTATCCTGCCTTGCAGGCGCGTGCGCTCCATAGATGCAGATAAGCACTGCATACCCTAATAATTTTCAAAAAAAAATATATAATAATTTATAATATAGTACAATAAAATAATTTATATACTACAAGACTTCTTTAATCAGTTATTGATAACACTGCCATCTATTGGGGCTAGTACAAACTACTAACACAAAAAACATTGCGG
The DNA here is from genome assembly GCA_017933935.1 of Sesamia nonagrioides. Lineage (NCBI taxonomy): Eukaryota > Metazoa > Arthropoda > Insecta > Lepidoptera > Noctuidae > Sesamia > Sesamia nonagrioides. Next base: position 250,728 of record JADWQK010001142.1, read on the forward strand.
CCCGCACAACTCGGTTTTGTCGCGACGACCGCGCCACATTCGCGAGGCGGCGTAAGCAGAAACGAAATGTGCCTCTCTAACGTGTCTCTGATTCCCGTGTGTGAATAAAATTATTTGATTGTATGTGTAAACTTTTCGTGTGTTGTCTTGTAATTTCATTCGGTTTATAAGCCCAGATAAGCAGTGCTTCATTTTACGCGGCCGAATCAAGAAGTTGACAAAACTAGCACAATTGTTGTTTGTGAAAATACCTTTTTATTTTATCAGCTTATGTTGTTTGGTTATTGGTGTATTTGGTAACATAAATATATTGATTGTTTTAAGAAAGATCTGTACTGGTGATGTATATTTAGATAAATTTAAAACGGTGAATATTTCAAAGTTAACGTTATTATTTTGTTTCCTGTGTTACCTACACACCGTTTTATATTATTTTATAACGCGGTATTGACAATTCGTTGTTATTGTAATGTATGTTGTAAGTAGGTAGTGTAAGAAAATGTCTCAACATTGTACCCTCAACATTGCGCGTGTATCGATCGCTGTCTTCTAATAAACGGTTCGCCAGTCGACCATATACAGCATTCAGTGAAGTCGTGTTATTTCCCCAAAACCCCCTATATACAATATTTGGCGACGAGTTGGACCATAGCGTGTTATACTGCGTTTAATACAGGATGCCTTTGGGAAAATTGGAAGTTTTTGACGTCGAAACAGATAATTGGACTTTATACATTGAGCGGTTGGAGCAGTACTTTATAGTGAATGATGTTAAAGTGAATTTAAAAGTGCCAACATTGATAACGGCCATGGGAAGTGCGTGTTACGAATTATTAGTCACATTATGTACGCCGAAGAGGCCTTCTACATTAACATTTGATGAGATTGTTACAACACTGCAAAGTCATCTTCAACCGAAACCAAATGTACTGGCCGAGAGATTTAAATTCAGACAAAGGAAACAGTGGAAAGGGGAGAATATCGCAACTTATGTAGCTGTGCTGAAAAAGTTGACGAAGTTCTGTGATTTTGGGGAAGCTCTGGATAATAATCTCAGGGATCAATTTGTTTGCGGTATAGAAAATGACGTCATTCGGCAACGCTTGTTCGAGGGAGAGGTACCGACGTTCAGTAAGGCGCTCCAGTTGGCCGTGGCGATGGAGACCGCGGAGTCTGACGCGGCGATGGTAGAACCTCGGGCTCGGGACCGCGGTCAATGCAGTGACGTCACAGACGCGGCGCAAGGGTCAGCAGCGGCGCACTATGTTGGCGCGGCCGGGCGAGGCAGCGGGCGGTCAGGGGCTCGCGGCCGTCGGTCAGCGGAACATAACCCGCGGCAGGACACCAAGTGCGTGCCAGCGGTGAGTCAGCGCGGTGCACGAGCGGCGCCGGCCGAGTCGAGGCGACCGCAACCAGCGGCAAGTCCGTGTGTCGCTTGTGGAGCATACCACGATACGAGTATGTGCCGTTTTAGTAGATATACGTGCCGTGTGTGTAATCTGGAAGGTCATTTAAAGAAGATGTGTCCTAGACTGAAAAAGGACAGAGACCTTATGTGGACACAAGTGAGGGGCGAGGGGAAGGAGTCATCTGGTAACAATTATTATTTCGATAACCTAGAACAGGTGAATTTAAATGTACTTCAATTAGATAATTCGGTGAAATATAAACCATATTATATTGAAGTCTCAATAGATAAAAAAAATATTTGTATGGAGGTAGATACAGGTAGTAGGATTTCTTGTATAAGTTACGAGTTTTATAAAAAAATTTAAGTACCCTGCCTTTAATTACATCCAACTTAGTACTTAACTATTATACCGGCGAAAAGGTGTATCCACGGGGCAAAATTAAACCCTATGTACGGTTTGGTGATACTTGCAAAGAGTTAGATTTATTTGTAATAGACCACGGTAAAGAACCGTTATTGGGTCGAGAATGGTTATACGATTTAAAAATAAAGTTAGAAGTTATTGATAAACTCAATCAACAATGTATAAATAATATAACTAGTACTAAAGTTTTTAATATTGATGAATTGCGTTGCAGATACTCTGAGGTGTTTTCTGACGGTCTCGGGTGTTTTACTGGTGGTGAGGTGAGTTTGCGTGTACGGCCTGACGCAAGGCCGATATATTTGCGAGCGCGACCACTCGCGTACGCGCTGCGGGAGCGTGTGGAGCAAGCGCTGGATCAGCTGGAGAGGGACGGTATCATCACACCTGTCGAGACATCTGACTGGGCGACCCCGGTCGTACCAGTCATTAAGAAAGACGGCTCGCTACGATTGTGCGGTGACTATAAACTTACCTTAAATAAATGTTTAGAGGTTGACCGTTTTCCCCTACCTAGAATAGATGATTTATTAAGTAAATTACATTCGGGGCATAAATATACAAAAATTGATTTATCTCAAGCATACGCACAATTTTGTCTGGATGAACAATCGAAATTATATACAGTAATTAATACACACCGGGGATTATATAAATACAATCGTTTGATATATGGTTTGTCATCAAGTCCGGGGATATTTCAAAGAAAAATAGAACAAATATTTGAAGGTATGCCTAGGGTAGGAGTTTTTCTTGATGACGTCATTTTGACAGGCCGGGACGAGGCAGAACATATGGATACTTTGTTTAAAGTTTTTGATAGATTACAGCGGTACGGGTTAAAGGTTAAGAAAGAGAAATGTACGTTTTTTGCGGATGAGGTATCTTATTTAGGGTTCATAATTAGTAAAGATGGAGTTAAGACATGCCCAGGTAAAGTAGAAGCTATAAAAAAGGTACCTACACCGTCCAATGTATCAGAACTTAGATCATTCTTGGGTATGGTTATGTACTACGCCAAGTTTGTTAGGAATATTAGTATGAGGCTAACCCCCCTTTACGAGTTACTAAGGAAAGATAATAAGTTTGTTTGGACAAAAGAGTGTACGGAAGTTTTCAACAGCATTAAAAATCTGTTGTCTTCTAGCGAGGTGCTCGCGCATTATGATCCGCGTATGCCGGTAACACTGACGACGGATGCGAGTGCGCAGGGGGTGGGAGCAGTCATAGCTCATGTGTTGCCCGATGGAACCGAGCGCCCGATTGCTTACGCGTCGCGAGTTTTAAACGCATCGGAAGCAAACTACTCGCAGATTCAAAGGGAGGCGCTTGCTATTATTTTTGGAGTAAGGAAGTTCCATCAGTACTTATACGGGCGAGAGTTTGTTCTAAAAACGGACCACAAACCACTTGTTTCTATTTTTGGGGATAAAACGGCATTCCAACGATGGCAGCAAGTAGGCTACAAAGGTGGGCGGTAGTCCTCTCGGGTTATCAGTATCAAATTCAATACGTACCTACCGATAGAAATGGTGCAGATGCGTTATCTAGGTTGCCAGTGGGTACAAGGAACAAAGAACAGAACGAAGTCACGTATATAAATTTCGTACAGAATTTTTTACCGATAACCAGTGAAGATGTCAGTAAGCTGGGGAATACGGATAGTGTTTTGAGAAAAGTAATGTTATATATAAGGTCAGGTTGGCCTAGCTCTTGTCCCGATGCGGAGCTACAAGCTTATTTTGTTAGAAGGAATGAGTTGTACGTCGAATCGGGATGTGTAATGTGGGGCTATAGAGTTGTGATACCAACGGAATTGCGAAGTATTATATTAAAAGAGTTACATATCAGCCACATGGGCATTGTTAAAATGAAATCAATGGCTCGTAGTTACGTTTGGTGGCCTGGTATCGATGCAGACATTGAACGCGTATGTCAGGAATGCAATACATGTCGGTTGGAAGCTCCAGCTCCACCGAAAGCACCCCCTCAACCCTGGCCCTATATCTCAGAGCCGTGGAGTAGGTTACACGTTGATTTCCTAGGCCCTTTTCATGGTAGGACGTTTTTTATCATAGTGGATTCGTCGACTAAATGGATCGAAGCTTTTGAAATGAAAAGAACGACCGGGAAGGAAGTTCTTAAGGTATTAAGGGATGTATTAGCTCGGTTTGGGTTACCAAAAGAAATAGTATCGGACAATGGACCTCCTTTTACAGGTGTTGAAGTAGCAGAATTTATGCGTGTTAACGGTATTAAACATATTTTTACGCCTGTTTATCACCCTGCATCGAATGGAGCTGCAGAGAATGCCGTTAAAATTTGTAAAAATGCATTAAAAAAGGCTTTTAGGGACGGTATAGAGGTTGATACGGCATTGAAGTCGTACCTATTTATGTATAGGAACACCGTGCATAGTACAACAGGAGAGACACCTGCGAAGTTACTGCAACATAGAACGTTAAGGTCTCGCCTAGATCTGTTAAACATGGGCAATAAGGTACAAGGCGTGAAACAAAAAGTAGAAGAGGCTCAACAGAAACAGGTCAAAAGAGCGGGTGGTATAATGCGTGCGTTAGAGAGAGGGGATGACGTATGGGTTCGAGGTTTTGGAGGGGAGGATAAGTGGATTAGAGGTAAAATTGACAGGAACTTAGGATCTCGTTATTACTTAGTTAGTAGGGAAAATGGTCCACCTTTAAAAAGACATATAGATCAGATTTGGAGAAAGTCTCCACGGTCTATGTTAACTTGTCCACTCCCAACTGACGTTGGCGAACCTGATAGTGAAGTAAGTCCACTGATACCACCACCACCACCAGCAACAGCATCCGAGACCCGAAGCAAACGTGTAAGGAAACCGGTCATAAGGTACCAGCCATGAATAATGTATTTAATTGTAAATTAGTTGTATAAGAGCAGTTTAGAATAAGTGGTAGGGTGTAATGTATGTTGTAAGTAGGTAGTGTAAGAAAATGTCTCAACATTGTACCCTCAACATTGCGCGTGTATCGATCGCTGTCTTCTAATAAACGGTTCGCCAGTCGACCATATACAGCATTCAGTGAAGTCGTGTTATTTCCCCAAAACCCCCTATATACAATAGTTATAAAAACTTAAAAGACCTTAAGTTTTTCAACCTACTTGCTATGAATTTCAATACTATTATACTTTATATTGTAATAATTTTCCTGAAGTTTACAAATCAGCAAAATTTAATAGTTATGATTCCAATAAGTAGCGCATCACGTATATTTATGAAATACATAGGGTTAAATTAGACTCCCAGATTTGTCTATATTTCTATTGAAAAAGAACTTTTAGCGATTTTAAAATGATCTTATACATATTTAATTTTTATAGAGTTATTTAAAAAAGATAGGCGCGTTGATGTAATTTATAGATAGTAAAATATTTTTTTCAGTTTTTTGAGAAATAAATTATTACTTATTTACAGTTGCGTTAGTAATAACATTTCATTGTATTTTGACAGCCTCCGTGGCGTAGCGGTAGCGAACGCGGCCGCTGCGCAAGGAGGCGCGGGTTCGATCCTCGCGCAGTGCAAATATTTGTATGCATGAATATTTGCACTGGTCTGATCGTGCCTCGGAAAGCACGTTAAGCCGTTGGTCGCGTTTGCCATACGAACATCTAGTGGCACTTGTATAAGCACAGATATTTGGTTAGTGTATTTATGCATACCCTCCACAAAATCTCTGTGCACGCCCCTGCTGCCTTGCTGCTTGAGGTTGGTCTCTCTCGTATGCTCTTTTTACTTTTCTTATTACGGTAGTGCAGAAGTTTCTGTATCGACAGTATGTAATTTTTAAAATATCATTATTTGGATCCAGTTTTAACTTTTTATGTAACTTATCTCGATTTCTCACACATCGCAGCAATCCTTGTGACATCCAAGGTTTTATTATCTTGTGGCGCTTAGGAATAATTATTTCTTTTGTGTTACTAGCAATTGCTTGTTGAATAAAACAGGGTAGTGATCGGTTATTGTAGTGTGAGGTACAATTATACTGGTAGGACAGTTGGTTTTTACCAGTGCATGATCCAGACAAGTATGACTTTTGCTACGAGTAACTAGAGTATGAGCTGGCAAAAGGCCATGTGTAGCAGCTAAAGTTAAATAGCGCTCTCCATTTTGACTTATTTTTTGAGGAGGTTATCAATTACAGCAACCAAACTATTACAATCATGCATTACAGGTTCCTCAATAATTACACTACGCTACGATTTTTGTCAAATGATTGCGACTATTTGAGACCGAACGGACCAATGGGCGGTCCAAACGATCCCAACTGCCTACTATCTTGCCGTCCACACACACGCGCTTACGTGCGCAAACTGGTTTGCACAGGCATGCTCGCAGGTAAGACGGAACGTGTAGAAGGGGCATTAGACGCATTATGCGGCAAACCTTGCAAAGAAACAAATCTATACTTGTGCCAAGCTCGATAAAGAATAGAGGTAAACAAACCAATTTAGGGTTATAATAATAATGGCCAACCAAAGTCAACTAATCATTTTTGTCAAGCTCCTATGTATATTTTTATTTTAAATACATTTACAAGCAGTTTTCATCAACATTTATAGAAATTCAATAAGAAAAATTAATATTTCACCAATGTATAATAATAATAATATATAATAAAGCCTTTTATTCGGAAAACATTTTAGTTTCTTATACTAATACACTTTTGATTTACATCTAAAAACTAAAAATATTCATAGATTTGGCACTTACTTGCTTTCTGTAAGTCCGTTTGCCAGTTGGCAAAGGCCTCCTCCAATCTACTCCATTCTGTTCTCTCTCTTGCTACTCTACTCCATGTTACTCCGGCAACCTGCGTGATATCGTCGTCCCATCTTTTTTGCTGTCTGCCTTTTTTCCTTTTCCCTTCCCTCGGGTACCAATGTGTAATTAATTTGCTCCATTTATCCTTTCCCCGGACCATGTGTCCTGACCATTTCCATTTTAGCCTTTTTATTTTTAAGGATACATCTTGTAGTTTGGTCTTTTTCCTAATGTTCATGTTTCTCATTCTATCCCTCCGTTTTACTCCTATTATGCTTCTCTCCATTGCTCGTTGGCACATACAAATTCTATTGGTTGTGTTTTTTGATAAGGCCCATGTTTGGCTTCCATATATTAATATTGGTAGAATTGAAATATTGAATACTTTGCTCTTTATTGCTGTATGAAGGTTTTTGTCTTTCATTATTTCCCTTAGACCCCAATACCTTCTCCAACTGTTTGCTATTCTTCTTTCGATTTCTTTGTTTATGTTGTCTTTGGGTGATATCAGTTGTCCAAGGTATATGTATTCATCAACATAACTAATTTGGGTTTTGCCTAAATTTATGCTGCTTTTTTTCCGTTGGTCATAACTTTTGTTTTTTCGGGATTTAATTTTAGTCCTACTTTTTCACTTTCTAATGCTAGGTCGTTTAGCATTATATTTAGGTCTCCTGGTGTTTTGGCGAATATTACAATGTCATCGGCAAATCTTAAGTGTGTTAGTGTACGGCCGTCTATATTTAAACCGAGATTATCCCGTTCAAAGTTTCTAAAGACCATTTCTAGTACAGCGGAGAAAAGTTTCGGAGAGAGAGGATCTCCTTGTCTTACCCCTTTTTGTATCTTAAACGAATCCCCTTTTTTTTCTAGCTGAATGCATGCGGAACTGTTTTTGTACACGTTTCTAATCAATCTTATTCATTTTTTTTTATTCCTTGTTCTTTTAACGCCTCCCATATTTTTGTATGTATTAACGAGTCAAATGCCTTACTGTAATCAACAAATGCTCTATTTTTTTTTTTTTTGGGACAAAACCCGCCACACTGTTCCCAACCCACTGCAACTCCTGAAAGCCAGAATCAACAGTGGAGACCGCCAGAAAAACGCCGAGCAATGAAGCTCGACGAGTCCCGGAGAAACGTTTCAACTGTCTTGGGTCCCGCAACGAAATTAATCAGAAAAGAATAGCGGAGGAGTAAGAAAAAAGATATTTTTTCCACTTCCCTCCATAATAAGCAGGAGACAGAACAGAACTAGGCCAATCGGCACAAAGGGACATTATTGCAACTGGGAGAAGCCCAGATTGCCAAGCACCACGGAATAGCATTTGATCAAGTTAATGGGTCCTAAGTAGGTATTTGCTGTTACAATTGATTCCAATAATAGGTATGGCAAAAGCGCCTGAACGCACGGAAATTAGTTCTAGTTTCAACAAGGTCCGTATAATAAACAACTCCGGATGTAACTTGTACACTATCCAACATAATATTGCGTTCATTCTGCCAAAGAATACACTCCCACAAGATGTGATGTGCGGACTGTTCAAATTCACAGTTCGATGTAGAACACTGACACAAAGGCAAAGGAACAAGTTTAAAAGAATACAGTTTACTTTTAAAGTTGCCATGACCTGTGAGAAATTGGGCAACGCAGTGGTCAACCTCCAGCCATGTCTTAGCCAGCCGATCGCCAACGGATGGAAAGAACAGATGGAGGTGCCGGCCCTTGATGGAATTATCCCACCTACTTTGCCATTCGGATAAGAGGTCCTCCCAGACGTCAGTCTGAGGTTTAAATAATCTAGAAATTCTATTGAGGTCGCGTTGTGTAACAAAGTTAGTGTCCATGGCCTCCCCCCTCGCGGAGTAGTACATTGAAGCACGTCGCTGTACTTCAAGATCGACTGGAAGTACACCTGCCAGAACGGGTAAGGCTTCAGTACTGACTGTTCTATACGCCTTGCATAAAAATATCAATGCCAAACGTTGGCTTTGAAGCAGTTTACGTCGCGCCGCCCCTATGCTGGCCCTATCGGCCCAAACAGGTGCACCGTAGCACATACATCCTAAGTAGGTAGCTCCATATATAGTTTTTAAAGTTAGGAATGATAGACCCCAAGTTGCTTTGGATATTCTAGTTAGGGCATAAAAGTTCCTTTTAGCTTTTTCGCAAACTATTTTTATACCAACTATTTTTATATAGCTAGCTTTTAAATGCTATATAGTATAAGAGTTGATATTCCGTATATTTTTCAATGATTTGCCTAACAACATGTATATGATCAAGTACTGAGTAGTCTTTTCTAAAACCTGCCTGTTCTATTGGCTGCTGCTCGTCGAGTTTTCCCTCCATTCGCTTAAGTATGATCTTTGCAAAAACCTTGTACAGGTTGGACATCAAACTTATAGGCCGATAGTTTCCGATATCGTACTGATCACCTTTTTTGTACAGAAGGATTATATTGGATTTGGTCCATTGCTCGGAAATCGTTTCTGTGTAGATGGTGTCATTGAAGATTTCTTTAAGAATAGGTGTTATAGTCTGTTTCGCTTGTTTTAGTACTTCGTTCATTATTCCATCGGGTCCTGGAGCTTTGTTTTCTCTTTGGGTTTCTATAGCGAATTCTATTTCTCTCTCTAAGATACTGGGTACGGATGAAATTTCCAACAACTTTGTTTCTTTTTCCGTTACGGTACTTTCATATAGTCTCTTGTAGCAAGATGTAGCAATTTCCAATATTCCTTGTCTTCGGTTTTCCTTCAAGCTATTTTTATCTTTCATCTGTACGATCCAGTCCTTTTTGTTAGTTAACTCCTTATATGCCTTTTTTATTCCTCCTGTTTGTGAAATGTGTCTCTCTATTGTTTCCATTCTTTTCTGAGTTCTATCTTTTCTAATACTTTCTTTTATTTCTTTACTTAGTTCTGCTATTTTCTTTCGATTCTCTTTGGTACTCTTTTTATTTATTAGGACTGCTCTTTGATTAAAAAGGTTAATGGTTTTGCTAGTCATCCACTTGTTAGTCAGATTTTTGTTGCTAGTTCCTTGTTGGGTAGCTACTTTGATCGTTCCTTCTAACCAGTTGTATTTTTCTTGCACTTCCATGCTTGGTGTATCGTTATTGTAGTCTATAAGTTTTCTCGTTATGGAATAAGCTATTTGGGCTGTTTGATTTTTAGTAGGTTTTGTGTTCATCGTATTATTTCTTGGTCTTGGGTTTTTTGGTGGGGTAGTCACCAATTCTGCTCGAATCATTCGGTGGTCGGTGTTGAAGTTGAAATTGTATATGACTTTTATATTCGAGAAATATCTGCTTTTAGTAGTCATTATGAAATCTATTTAATTTTTAGTTTTCCCGTCTGGTGATATCCAGGTCCACATCTTTCTTATTTTCTTCTTAAACATTGTGTTTAATATTCTCAAGTCATTCTCTTGTGCAAAATCCACCAGTTTTTCTCCGTTTCTACTTCTCAACTTTTTCCTATTTACAAATGTTCCCAGGACTTTGTCTTCTTCTGGTTGTCGTTCTCCAATTTGTCCATTGAAATCTCCCATAACAACAAGATTTCTGTGAGCATGTTTTCGTATGGTTTTATTTAGCTCTAGGTAGAATGAGTCTATTGATCGTGAATCGGATTGCTCCGTAGGTGAGTATACTTGTATGATGGACCATGGATCTTTGTGCCCCGGTATTTTAAGGTTCATCACTGCTATACGCTCTGATACTCCTATAAAACTCTCCACCTGGTTTGTTAAATGTTTTTTGATAACAAATACAACTCCACACTGACCCGAAGCAATTCCTATATGTTATAGAAGAAAGTCTGGATGGGAAACAATTCTTTCTCCCATTCGCCTTACTTCACTCAGTCCTAATATGTCCCATTTGATCTGTTTTAAAGCATATGTTAGTTCTGTAAGGTTTTCTTCATTTTTCAGAGTAAGTACATTGAGGGCTGCAACATCTTGTGCGACTGCCATTGCAATTGCTTTTCCGTGTTGTTGGAGGGTTGTGGTCTCTGTCCCCCACGATGACCAGTCGGCTTGGGGGAGTTTGTTTAATTTTTCTTGTTTCCTTCTTCTTTGCTTGTTGTTGTATGTTTCTTATTTTATCCTTATTCTTTGCGTTTCCGGAGTCTTTTAATTCCTATGCCTTTTGTTGTGCTGGTTTCTCAGACAATGATACAGAGCGAGCCCGCATATAAGCGAATGCGTCGATTTCGTGCATTTTTTTCGGAAGGGGCTGCAATAGTGCCTTTATCTGCTATGCGTTGTGGCGTATATACATTGTTGGGTGATATAGAAGCTTCCCTTTTTCGTTTTTCAGCTTCTGACTTTTCTTTCATAACGAGCTTATTATTCCTAATGAATACTGCATTTTCTTGCATCAATTGGAGCTGCAGGTTTTTACGTGCTTCGATGGTTTCTTTTGAAAAATCTTCTGTTATGTATGTATGCTGAGGCATCTTTTTCTTGTTTTTCAAGATTTCCGACCTTTTTTGCTGTGACGTGAAGTTGATCAATATCGGTCTTGTTTTATCATCTTGTTTTGGACCCAGTCTATGGTATTTGTTTATTTCGAATTTTGCAATTTTGATGACTAAATTCTCAGAAAGTATATTTTTTATTGTGGTATATAATTCTTCATACGACTTATCTGTTTCCTTGACACCGTGTAGCAGTAAATTATTTTTCCTGTTCATATCGTCCAAGTGCTTCATTTTTCTATTCAATGTTTGTATATCTTAATTTTTTGTTTTCTTCTAGAATTGGTTGAATTTTGTCGTCCAAAGAACGCATAAAAGTCTCAGTTATACTCTGAGTGATAATAGCTGTTTGTTTTTCTAGCTCCATTTTCATCATTTGAAACAGTTTTAGCATGTCTTCTGACATTCCTGTGGTATTCATAATGTTGTAACTAAACGCTGTCGGAAACGTGAAATGGAACGTTTGTGAACGGAACGAAAACGTTCGTTATGTTGGTAGCACTACAGATGTGTCAGATGACGGACGGCCTCTGTAGTCTATGGTAGGACACGTATTTGTAATATGAGGGTAACTTCACACTTGTTTGCGCAATTTGCAACACTTTTTCTGACCTTTTATTTGTTGTTGTTGAGTTTTTCTTCACTAATTCGTATTATACTATTCAGTCAGACCAGGGGAAATGCCGTACGCTGGAAGCTTACTCAGAAGGCCAGCGTGCCATACCCGGTCGAATGCCTTCGAGATATCAAGGGAGACAGCAATCGCTTCCCCATTTCTCTCGAGGGCCTCAACAAGTGAATGGCATACAATAGTAGGTCCCCAGTTGACAGATTGCGGCGAAACCCGTACTGTCGACCACTGGGGAGATCGTTACCTTCCAGGTAAGCCAAGAGGCGGGAGTTCAATACGCGCTCCATAATCTTGCAGAGTATGTAGGTTATTGAAATCGGCCGATAGTTGGCAGGATCGGCACGACTGCCCTTTTTGGGCACAGGCTGCACGTTGGCAAGCTTCCAACACTTGGGCACTATACCTGTTCTAAATGAGAGGCGATACAAGCGCGTCAATACAGGAGACAACTCGGGCGCACATGCCTTAAGAACAATCGCTGGTATACCATCTGTGCCACTAGCCTTATTCACGTCCAGACGACATAGTACTCTCAGAACCTCCTTGTTCCTAATGCAATCCTCCGGCATTGAAGTTTCGCAATGAGGAAAATTAGGTAGAGTAGCACTGCTAGTTTCAAGACGCGAATTGTGGCAAAGATGCAGAGACCTACTTTCTCTCTCGCCGTATGAGCCAGTGCTCCATCAGGTTTAACCAGCGGAGGCAGTGTGGGCCAACAGAAGTTCGCCTCGACCGATTTAGCAAGGGACCAGAAAGATTTGCTACCGGATAGCTGCGCAGAGAGCTTATTGCCAATATGAGTAAAGCGGTCGAAGCGAGCCTTCTTAAGCGACTTTTTGTAGGACTTGGCAGCACGATCAAAGGCCTGGCCCAGCCTCAGCCCCAGGTGAGAAATGCCGTGTGCTTACGTTGTTCCGCTTGAATACCGTTGGCGTTGAACCATAGGCGAGCCGGCCTAATAAAATAGTTCATAGCTTGACGCACCACATCGGATATAGCGTCCGCATAGCTCGACGGATTGTCAGAAGAGAAGCGAACCAACTAGCAGGGATAAGACGCAAAGAAGTGGCGCATCTCATCCCCATCTGCCGATTTGTATCTCCACATTCGCCGTTCACCACGTGAGTCGCAATCTAGTGGGGCAAAGGATGATACAGATTTCACCAGTGGTCTGAAGTTCCTAACGGTGAGGGAACTGTTATAACGCATCTGTCCAGATTAGTGGTCAGCAGAAGGTCCAAACACTTGGCGGTACAATTGGTGTCCTACCAACTGGGAAAGGCCCATTGATAGCGCAAAGTTTCGCCCTTCTCTACCAGCATAATCGATCCTCTGTGTATGAGAATTGCCAGTCTTGATGGCAGGCATTGAAGTCCCCCAGAGCGACGAACTGTGCGTCAGGGTGCCGGTGCAGCACATTGTCAGCAGCCTCACTGGGGTGGTCAAATATTCGAATCGTCTTTCGTAATTGGGCCCCCAAATACCTGCCACCGGACCTGTACCGGCCAGCGGAACACTGTGCTTCGAATCTCGCTACCCTCCACGACCTAATTCCCGACACAACAACAATTGGCGAATTGTACACGGCACACAACGCAACCAAACTGCTTAGACCCATCCTCTATACGGCTTCACCAGACATTATGCAAGAGAGAAAGTTATATACCTAACCGTAGACTACGTGTATACCTAATATTCAAAACAAAAATTATGCTAAAATCAAAGTTTTATGAATAAGAAATCGCAACATGAAAGAAAATAAATAGCCGACAGACCTGTGACATCTGTCATGTGATCATTTCAAATATCGGAAAAATGAGAATAAGTTATTGAAGATGTTGACAAGATCTGCCCCTCGGCGTGCACGCCCACTATCTCCGGACTAGTTGCTCAGCTCCGTCTCGCCACCGGCTCCAGCGCCGTAACGACGATCCCGGTCACGGCAATTGCGTCGAGCTCGAGCGACGGGTATTTCTCTTCGCCGACGACGCCACCACCTGCTCGCCGACGGGGAGGACGCCGGCCGCCGGACCGCTTAGGACCTCGAGGCAAATCGGCTTCTGACAGGGTTCCAGCTCTCGGCGGAAGTGTGCAGCGCATGAGATGGACACAATCCATCATTCAAAATGTCATCCGCTCATACTATGGGGCTACAGAGGGAGGAAACAACCTGACCGCGTACCGTGTTCGAATGCTCACTCTGTTTCAGATGCTTGAACCGGCTGTCAACGTTTCGGCACAACGTCTATCGGATCAGGTACGGGTTAACCAACGCAATCATAGCTTGGTCGCCTGCGAAATGAAATGCAGAGTAGCCGTGTCATCGCTCACCAATCGCATACTGCGGAGATACCACCGCAGCCAACAAATTATGCTGACGAGGAAGTAATGATAGGGCTACAAATGTAAATACCCAGTGCAATGAGGAATTAAGGAATGCTTTGGAGTCTGCGATTCGGGAATATCATTTCATGTCACCTGCCACGTTTGCCAATGCATAACAGAAATAGGGTACTGATGGCTGCTCTTGATGCGTAGTTATCAAATTATTTTGATATCTACAAGGACCTTACTGATACTCATTTAATCCTGTACTGCGCAGCTGGAGCAGCTTGTCGTGTAGCTCATGTCAAATTTTCCAGTGACTCTAGAGCTACACGACCAAAAACAGTAGTACCAGCTTGGCAGCACAGTATTGAACGTCGTATTGGTGGGTCCAGAGCACTCATCGGTAAACTAATCTGCTTCAGGGAGGGTAATACTCGTCCTAGAGTGATGCGCTTTGTGAGGAGATCATTTTCAGGTACAAATAGCAGCCCTCAGGATTATATGGCCCGTCTCACGGAGCGCATCGACTTCCTGAAGCAGAAAGTGTATGCATGGGCGAACCGTATTCGTAGATTAAACGGCGCGTAGAACGATACACCCTGAATCGCAGCTTCCAGAGCAATGAAAGGTGGGTTTATAGGGCCTGGGAACGACCAGAACAAGGTGTGGCTGATACGTGCCTACCGGATGATGATGCCATGTGTTCATGATGGCGCAGTATCTGGTCGGTGCCTGTCAGTCACACTGAAGGTGACTAGGCTCAGGATGTCGAACGAGCCTGCGATCCAATAACTGAAATGGGGGCTAATACCATCTGCCCCTAAGATGTAGCTCGTGCAGTCCGTCCGTTACCTAACTGGAAGTCTCCAGAACCGGACGGGCTGCATAATTTTTGAATAAAGTGGTTTTGAAAGTCGCACGCTCGCTTAGCATCTCAATTCCAGACTGCTTTAGTGTCTGGTTCGTTACCACAGTTGCTAACTACTGGAATAACCCACCTGCTCCATAAATCACGTAGCACCGCGGATTCCAAAAATTATAGGCCGATCACCTGTTTACCGACTGTCTATAAAGTTCTTACATCCACTTTGAAAGCCAAAATTAACAAACACATTGACAGCAACTTGATCATGTCTGTCTCTCAAAATGACTGTAGAAGTGAGTCCCGCGGTACTAAGGAGCTACTCCTCATTGATATGGCCATTACCCAATAAGTTCGTCGTTCCCGAAAGGATCTGTCGACATGTTGGATAGACTATAAGAAGGCCTATGACTTTGTGCCACATACATGGCTCATGCGGGTGCTGGAGTTGTATAACGATGTAACTCTGCGCACGTTCCTGATGGCGTGTATGGCGCAATGGAGGACAGTCCTTCGCTATCCAGGATGGCGAAATATTCAGAGGAATAGCGAACCGATAAGGATCGAGCGAGGTATATTTCAGGGCGATAGTTTGAGTCCACTTTGGTTTTGCTTAGCAATGAATCCTCTAAGCACACTGAGGATTCAGGTCTAGGCTATCGGCTGAGGAGAGGTGGTCAGGTTATATCGCACCTCCTCTACATGGGTGACCTGAAACTTTTTTCTCCCAACAATTTACAACTGAAGGAGCTACTGACAATTACTGAAACTTTTAGTAGCGCCATCAGGATGGAATTTGGTGTGTACAAATGTGCGGTCATGCATGTAAAGCGAGGAGAGATTGTGGAATCCGTGGGAACCCATAGAGCTCGAGCGAGTTCCATAAACCTTAGAGCCCTCTCTGCATCCGAAATCTATAAGTATTTGGGTATGTCGGAAGCGTTGGGTATCAATGTTACTGACATATAGCAATCGTTGAACGAACGCTTCTTTGGCCGTCTGAAAAAAGTACTTAATAGTCTTCTATCAGGCGGAAACAAGGTTCAACGGTTGGGTCATGCTGCTTTTGATGTACTCTTTTGGCATACTCAAATGGACCCAGACTGAACTCGACGCCCTGGATAGGAGAGTCCGTACGCTGCTGACTGCAAATCGATTGCATCACCCACGGTCATCGGTTATGAGGCTGTATATATCGCAAAAATGTGGAGGTCGAGGCTTTTTAAACGCTAAGACCCTCCACAATAGCGAGATATGCAGTCTCAGGGAATATTTCCTAACAACCGACGTGGGAATGCATCGAGATGTAGTCGCGATTGACAAGGGCCTCACTGCGCACTCCTTGGCTAAAGAGAACTGGCATAAGCCAGTTGTACTTGACACAAAGATCGCATGGAGGTATGGCAGAGTAAGGAGCTACATGGACGATTTTTCCGGGCGTTCCATGGGCCTGATGTAGATTAACCAGCGTCGGTCGCCGCCTGGCTGCGTTTCGGTGACCTTTTTGGTTAAACTGAAGGTTTTTTCTGCAATTATGGACGAAGTTATGATGACGAACAATTACCGGAGATTTATAATGAAAGATGACACAGTTGACTTCTGTCGGGCATGTCATCGGCCGGGAGAATCAATCAGACATATTATTTCCGGGTGTTCTCGTCTAGCTAACGGAGACTACTTGCATAGCCACAACCTTGTAGCCAGGATAATTCACCAGTAACTTGCTCTTAAATACAATCTTGTGGAATCGGAGGTGCCGTACTATAGGTATATGCCCGAACATTTTATTATGCCGGATTTTTAACATAACCCAACCACGTGATGAGAACCTCGTGAAAGCTGAGAAAGATAAGCAAATCAAGTATCTTGACTTGGCTCACGAGGTTGTCGACATGTGGGAAGAGGATTCAGCAATCATTGTACCGATAGTCGTGACAGCTAATGACTTAATAGCCAAGAGCCTCAACAAATACCTCAGGAGGCTCTCGTTAGGCAGCTGGATCAAGGGCTTGATTTAGAAAGCACTTCTGGACACGGCTCGCATTGTCAGGAGGATCCTCTCTCTGGAGCCCTGACCGGTGGTAGCTTGGACCTTGTTCCCGATACCGGTGGGCTACTATTTTTATAATATTTAAAAATTAATTAATATGTACCTACTTAAGATACTGATGACTATATAAAGGCCAAACCATAACCAAGTAGCTAGGATTATCCATCAGCAACTTGCTTTGAAATATAAACTTGTGGATTCTGAGGTACCATATTGTAAGTATGTGCCCGACCCAGTTCTTGAAAATGACCATGCCACGTTATACTGGGATCGGTCTATCATTACTGACAGGACTATTGTTGCAAATAAGCCTGATATAGTAGTGCTAGATCGATTAGCGCGCCTCGCAATGATTGTCGATGTTACCATTCCACATGACGGGAATCTCGTGAAAGCTGTGAAAGAGAAACAAATTAAATATCTCGACTTGGCGCACGAGGTTGTTGACATGTGGAATATGAACTCGGCTGTCATTGTACCGATTGTCGTATCGGCCAATGGTTTGATAGCCAAGAGCTTCGACCAACATCTATTGAGGCTCTCGTTAGGCAGTTGGATCAAAGGCCTGATTCAAAAGGCAGTACTCCTCGATACGGCCCGGATCGTGAGGAGGTTCCTGTCTCTGGAGCTCTAACCACCGGTAGCTTGGACCCTGCTCCCGTCATCAGTGGAACCCATTTTTTTATATTTTTAAATGTATTTTTTAAATCAATATATTTAAAAATGTAACCAAATGAGAAAAAAGGTAAATAAAGGAAATAATAATAATTTTTATTCAAAAAATCTTTACAGGATAAATTACATACAGTCTTAAATATAAGCTTAAATCCAAGTCTTACGTTCCTGAACTAGGATATCCTGTGTTTCAGGCGAAAATAGCTAAAAACAATTTAAAATTAACAAATAATGAAAATGATTCTTAACAATACAAATGTGTAAACGACTGTAAACGTGGGCAAGTTATCTTATACTATTCTAATATTACCAAAGCTTAACTTCTATTTTATTAATTTACAAGATAGTTATTCTAAAAATTGTATAAAAACTCAAAATCCATACTAATCCATACTAATATTATAAATGCGAAAGTAACTCTGTCTGTCTGTCTGTCTGTCTGTCTGTTACGCTTTCCCGCTTAAACCTCTCAACCGATTTTGATGAAATTTGGCACAGACAATCTTTAGACCCTGAGAAAGAACATAGGCTACCTTTTATCCCGGAAATATTTGATGTTCCCGAGGTAAATCTAAAAAGCGCGATATAACCGAACTCCACGCGGGCGAAGCCGCGGGCGGAAAGCACACAATCTTCAGACCCTGAGAAAGGACATAGGCTACCTTTTATCCCGGAAAAATTTGATATTCCCGAGGGAAATCTAATTAGCGCGATATAACCGAAATTTACGCGGGCGAAGCCGCGGGCGGAAAGCTAGTATTATAAATGCGAAAGTAACTCTGTCTGTCTGTCTGTCGGTCTGTCTGTCTGTCTGTCTGTCTGTCTGTCTGTCTGTCTGTCTGTCTACGCTTTCCCGCTTAAACCTCTCAACCGATTTTGATGAAATTTGGCACAGACAATCTTTGGACCATGGGAAAGAACATAGGCTACCTTTTATCCCGGAAAAATATGATGTTGCCGAGGGAAATCTAAAAAGCGCGATATAACCGAACTCCACGCGGGCGAAGCCGCGGGCGGAAAGCTAGTATAATTATAATAACCAAAAATTGTAAAAATACGAAATATAAACAAAATCACTTTAGCACAATCGATAAATTCTCTGTATCATCGTAGGACATCTTTTGCAGAGTTTGCTTAACAATTCTCTTACAGTTAACTTGATTTAAACTATAAATATTTGATTTCGCGTTCAACCTATTGTAGAGGAGAGGACCAAGAAATAGGTAAAATTTTGATGTGAAAGCATGTTTGGTATCATTTTGAGGACAGACTAGATTTTTACGTCTTTTGTTAGTAAAGTCCGCGCTATGTGTTAGATCTGCGTGCTGTTTTAATACAATAGCCATTATAAATAACTGTCGGACTGTTAGTACTTCACATTCTTTGTATAGGAGGTTAGTGGGGAAAAGGAATGGCCGGAAAGTAGACACTTTGAGAATTGCCCTCTGGGCTCTCTCGATTGTTTGTAACAATGTCTTACCCGCTCCACCCCATGTGGTAATACAGTATGTTAGTATCGATTGACATAGAGCAAAGTAGACTTGTTTAATTATTTTTGGGTCTGCAATATATCGTAACTTTTTAAAAACAAATATCAATTTAGGAATCCTATTATTCACAGCTTCTATATGATGCTTAAACGAAAGTGTCTCATCTATTATAATTCCAAGGTACTTAACTGTATTTGAAATTTTAATATTAGGACAAACACATTGATTATTTGTGCTAGGTGAGCAGTTATGAGCATATAATGTTGTGGTAGGACCAGTTAGTTTTTGCTTGCGCATCGAAAACTTGACGTAATTTGTCTTGTCAGCATTTAAAGTTAGTGAATTATTTTGAAGCCATTTATTAATAACATTAAATCCGTGTTGCGCAAACTTGTAGACATTTTCCTCAGAGTCAGCCGAAAACAAAAGAGCAGTGTCGTCGGCATAACAAACGATATGGCCGTTATCTAAATTTAAATTACAGAGATCGTTTATAAACACTGTGTAAAGAAAACCCTGTCCGATCCGTTAAGGTATTGTTAGGTATCGATAACTGATTCTACTAATGCCCACAAAGACAGATTAAACTTAAAAAAAAATCCCCCTAAAAAAATAAATATTACTTCGCAAAAAGAGGTAACTTAATACATTTGCGTTATGCAACCCCTTCCGCGGGCGCAGGGCGGGGGGCAGGGCACGCGGCATCTGTGACGTGGTCGCGTCGTTATTCGCTTATAATAATACCGGTGTTGTCACTGTTTTAAAAATTACCAAATTTCGAGGAAATTGGAATTATATCCCGGGAAAAAAGGATTATTTCAAAATTCATTAGTATTGTTACTATGATGATTATGTAAAATTTTATATTATATTTGGTCAAGTGTTTACCTAACCTTTATTATCCTTATGGGTCGGACAGGGTTTTCTTTACATATTGTATATTAAAAAGAGTGAAGGCCCCAAAATACTTGCTTGGGGAATTCCGAAAGCTGTGCTTTCTGCATCATCGCTAATAAGATTCCCAATCTTTACACATTGCGTACGTTCTTCTAGATAGCTCTTAAATACACTGGTCATCACAAAAATCGGCCCACCTATATTTTACACGAAAAGTCATGATTTCATATTTTGAATGAAACAAATTATATAATTATTGATTTGTTTACTAAATAACGTCAGTTTTTTATGAATTAGTCAATAAATTGTTTATTTTAATTGTATTTTTTTTATAATTTCATAAAAATTAAAGAAAATCGCTATTTTAACCATATTTTAGCTTCAAGTTGAACACTCTGTAACTTTTTAGTCTTACATGTTATTGAAACAAAACTGTCACGTCAATATTTGGTGTTTCCCCCTCTTGCTCTAATCACTGCCTGCATTTGCTGTTTAATTGGCCTTATTAAAATGGTGATGCTTCCTTGAGGAATTCGATCCCATTCTTCTCTAATGGCGGTTTCCAAGGCTTCCAAGGTTGTAGGGGCGGGTTCTTGAGCTCTAAGCTTCTGTTTTAGCGTGTCCCATATGTGCTCTAAAGGATTTAAATCCGAAACTATTG
Source organism: Sesamia nonagrioides (assembly GCA_017933935.1). Lineage (NCBI taxonomy): Eukaryota > Metazoa > Arthropoda > Insecta > Lepidoptera > Noctuidae > Sesamia > Sesamia nonagrioides. The sequence continues at coordinate 271,454 of JADWQK010001142.1, forward strand.
CTAGCCACTCCATAACACGAATGCCAACCTCTTCCATGTACTGTCTAATAATACGCGGTACGTGTGGCAGTGCATTATCATGCATAAACTGGAAATTTTCGCCGATGTAACCTGCATACGGCAACACATGATCTTCTAGGATGTCCGTTATGTAACGTGGAGCAGTTAATGAACCCCTATTGCGAAACACCAACTCTGTACGTGCTGTCAAAGATATCCCGCCCCAAAACATAACAGAGCCTCCACCGTAACTGACAGTTTCTCTAATACAGCACTGAGCGTAACGTTCTCCTGGCCAACTCATGACGTTACGGCGCCCATCAGAGCCGTATAAAGTCATTTTGCTCTCATTACAGAATAAAACTGAAGCCCACTGGTCTATAGTCCATTCAAGATGTTCCCTCGCAAATTGTAGTCTGGCTTGGCGATGAGCTACAGTCAGCTGTGGTGCTGTTGCTGGCTTGTGAGGTCTTAAGTTCTATTCACGAAGTCTTCTTCTCACCGTGCTATCACTTATAGTCACACCCCGCACTTCACGCAGCCGCCGATGGAGATCTACACCAGAAAGGTGCCGATTTCTTAGAGCCGATGTCACAATAAAGCGGTCATCTCTTTGAGTGGCGACTAAAGATGGGCGGGTGGGTAAAAAATGGGTAGGTAAAAATTGGTAAAAAAGGGTAGAATAGGTAAAAATTAAAAAATACCCATTTTTACCGGGTATTTATAATAAATACCGGGTATAAAATGAATTGTTATTTAATTGGCTTCGTCATCAATACTACGATCAGGTACTGGAGTGCTTTGGGGTCCTACCACCATCTTTGGGACTCAAGTTAACCCCACCTGCTGACGGTGCACCCGCTGACTTACGGATGGGGTGCTGACGCCAGTTTTCCCTTCGGAGCTGAGTGGTCTGACAACAGTCGCACTCGTAAAAGCAAAACAAGCCAAACTATTATGCATAGGAAAGGAAGAAATGCACGTGACACAGTTAGGGCGCCGCCGCAAATGGCGCGCAGGAGCTACGCCCGACTCCTGTGACCCTGTGACCTGTGGGCTAGGTCTAACGTGTCAGAGGCGGATACGGCTGAAGAAGCGAGCCAAAACCAGGAAAATCCGTTGTGCTTTTCCTGGTGTGGTGACGCCGAAAGTATGTTGTTCTGGATCCAGCTCGAAGGACAGTTTCACGGGATACCGTTATCCCAGTGAGTGGTTCAAGGTGGTGATTTGAACAGTCATGTGGGTGAGAAGAGACGTGTCGGGTTGAGCGTTTCACGGCGGCTTTGGGTACGGCGGCCGCACCGCAGAAGGAAACAACATTCTCCAAACGTGTGCAGCCGCTAACCTTGCAATCGTGAACACCTACTTCAAAAAGAAGCAGGAGCACATTGTCACCTTTCGCAGCGGGCGAAGCGCTACCCGAATAGACTTTCTACCGACTAGGAGACACCACATCGGCAAAGCAGCCAACTGCAAAGTCATAGCCGGTGACAGTCTCACTGGACAATACCGCCTCCTTGTCATAGATCTCTGCGTAACGGCCCATCGTAGACGTGTAGAACACTGCCGGCACCAGATTTGGTGGCGGCTGCTTGATGAAATAAGTCCTAGGAGTTCGCATCGGTTATTAGAGACAAGTGCGCTGGACCGATGAAGAATATGTCCAAGACCATTGGGGCAGGATCCAGGCAGCTATTATTGGGGCGGCGCGGGTGGTGCTCTAAGGGCCAAGTCTCTAAGGGCGGCCGCAAACGTGAAAAGGAGACCTGGTGGTGGGACGACACAGTCCAGAGGAAGACTAGGGTGAAGAAAGCCCTCTTTAAAACGTGGCATCCAGATCGTGACGCATATAAGGTTGTCAAACGTGCCACTAAAAGAGTTGTAGCCAGAGCCAGAGCCAGACTACTTGCAAACGCTTTACGAGAAGTAGGAATCATTTGAGGGGCAAAAGATCTTTTCCAAATTGGCATGTACCAGGGTCAAAGCGGCATAGGATATATCCAAGTGCCGTTGTGTAAAAGACCCTACTGGCAACCTGCTATGCAAAGACCTCACGGTGAAGGAGAAATGGCGCTTGTACTTCCACGAGCTGCTGAATAAGCAGCACCAAGAGGTGCAGACACCGAAATTCATTCCAAATCTTGAATTAGTGCCCCCGATAACGCCCATTGAGGCCCCATTGAGGCCTGGAAGGCGATGGGTCCTCGCGATGCGGGCATGTTAACTAACCTTCTGAACCGCGTGTTCCTGATCGGCAAAATTTCAAGCCAATGGGGACTGAGTATTATTACTCCAGTCTTCAAAGGCAAGGGCTCGGTACACACCCTGAAGAATTTTGAGAGGATTATAGACTCTCAGATTCGGCAGGAGTAGGCTGTCTTGGGAGTGTCAATATGGGTTTCGTCCAGGGTACGGAACCATGGATTCTATATTAACACTAAGGTTCACCATGGAGAGATACAGATTGAAGAACACGCCTCTATATAATGCTCTTTCTATGTAGAAAGAGCATATGCAGTCCCCATACAGGCCTCAGCATCCATGATCCACCTCCCTGGTTGCTCATGTATGCTGAGGCGATATCCTCACTGTGACTGTCCCCTGTCCGCATCGCGCTGGCTGACCCGGACAGTTGGAACGCGTCTGAATTAGGCGGCTGACCTGTCCCATCGGACCGGACCCACAGTGGCGGGCCAGCATCAATGGAGGATTGCGGAAGCAGTTTTCGTTCTCGCAACCCCCCGGTGTAGGTGTGAGATGAAACACTGGGGTGGTTTTCAATCATTAAGATTCCGACAGACCCTTCGCCCGCCCCAGGGCGGCGGACATCGCACGAGGATGTTCCACCCCGGAAACAAAAAAAAAAAAAGGATTTCGGGGCGGCGCCAGCAGCGGCGCGGGAGCCGGGCGGGCATCGAAGACCCGTTCTCGAAACTAGCGGGCAGATCGCGCGTCACTATAGCCGCGTAGTATTGTGTTCACGATTGTGTCGACGAGATATTTGTTTTTATTCGCGAAAGAAATGTTTGAACAATGGCGGCAACAGCTTTTTCATTCAAATTTATTCCTAACGCTCGATCACCGCTTGACTTTAAGTACACCGCTCGCTGCCCGCCCGCTGCCCGCAAGATTTTAGCGCAAGAAGTACACGGCTCGCTGCCCGCCACCGCCCCGTTGTGCCGCGCCGCTGTTTTCGAGAACCGGTCCGTTTGATTTAACGCATAAGATCCTGCCGCTCAGCCGCCGCCGCCGCCGCCGTAACGCTGCCCGCAAGATTCGAGGCAGAAGCCTAAAAAGAAACCGTGGCCCTGGCGCACAGGCACACACAGGCACAGGCCTAGAGCGGGATAGGTCATTTGACGATTTCTCATCCAGAACAAAAAAATGGTAGTAGGCTATTTGACAGTATTCATTTTTTGGAATTTTTGCTTTAATTGCATAAAATGAGGGATCTTTATGTCATTTACACGAGTTTTAATAAAAAATGCAATAAATGAGTTTGAGTTTGAAAATAATAACAATTAATACATACAAAACACAAAAATATGTTTAGCTTTTTGTTTCTCGCGCCACACATTGTGAAACGATCCGGATTGGCTAATGTCGCGATGACGTCATACGCGCATCAACGCTTGTTTTCGGCAAACTTATAAACTGTTTTTTTGGGGTTTTTATCGATTTATTTGTACAACCCGGTACAGCACACCACTTGTAAACCATTTTATTAGATAACAACAACAAATAATAAATAAAAACAAACACCACTGAGAACCGAAAACCGCTTGTGACGTCAATTACAAAGCTCGACGCCATATTGCTGAATAAATCGTTTTCGCGGCTTATTTGAATTTTGAATTTTTATTTGCATATTTCTTACGAAATACGTATTTAAAATTAAAAAAAATACTTTCGGTGAACTTCTTAACCGCAACCAAGTAATTCGAGATAAAAATTATAAATCTGTCAAATAGCCTGTTCCGTAGTGGCAGCCCGTGTAATTCAGATTTTGTCGAGTTTTTTGCAATTTACTGGTCAGTGTCAGGTTGTAACTTGATCAAAATATGATCTGCGATAATAATAACGGTGTAACTACGGATCTACCCTAAATTAAACTGATTATAATTTTTACCCGGTAAAAATTAAAATTGGGTGGGTAAAAATAGGTATAAATGGGTATTTACCCATAGTTCGGGTTTTTACCGGGTAAATGCCCATCTCTAGTGGCGACCCTTTGTCTTCCAGAACCTGTTCTCCTACGGTACTGCCCAGTCTCTTGAAACCTTTGGTATACTCTCCGAACAGCAGATCAACTGAGATGTTGTCGACAAGGGACAACACGTTGACTGAAACCCGCTCGCAACAAAGCTACAACTTGAACCGCTTCAGCTTCAGTAGTATCCATTATTTGAGGTTAATTCAATCCGAATTATAATGATAATCAATAAAGTAACAATCGTCAATAATAATGACAAAAATTAAAATTCCTGGTTGCGAATTAAACAGAGCTTAAGTGAATACTGCCATATTCATCAAACCGGAATTGGGCAGTGTTTATTTTAAAAATGTTTATTAAGTAGCCTCATATTTGTAAACATTTATCGTAATCAAATGTCAAAGATCTTATTCGACCCTAGACATAAACAAAAGATAGTTATAAATATTTATCTTTGAAATTGTAAAGATCAATAGTGAAAAAACAGGGTGGGCCGATTTTTGTGATGACCAGTGTAGTTTCAACTGAATTTCCCTGATGCCTATGGCTTCAAGCTTGCGCAACAAAATGGGAATAGAAATTGTGTCAAAAGCTTTGGCGAGGTCCAGGAAAATCCCTACTGTGTGGTTACCTTTATCCAGCTCTTGTGCTAGATAGGCGGTTAGATGGTGTACGGCATTATCTGTAGACATTTTAGGTCTAAATCCAAACTGCCGCTTAGAGAGAATAGATTTATCCTCCAAACATTTATAAAGCCTATTGTTTATAATCTTTTCCAATATTTTAGACATAGAAGGCAGTAAGGAGATAGGCCTATAATTAGTCACTAGATCTTTACTACCTGATTTGTAAACTGGGACAACAACAGCTTTTTTTAAGCACTTGGGGAACACCCCTGTGGTTAAACATTTATTAAAAATGCAAGTTAACGGTGGTACTAAAATGTCTTTGAATTGCTTAATAATTTTATTAGATATGTTTTCCCAGCCAACTGCACAGTCGACTTTTAGACCCATAATAATCCTTTCTACTTCCGCTTCGTCAGTATCTAGTAACACAAAGGATGATAAGGTAGTGTTAGGTGCAACCAATGAGCTTGTTAGGTACTGCGATTGTCCCCAAATTTTTTCAGCTAAACACTTGCCCACATTAACAAAGAAATTATTTGCAATATTCGCTGATGTTAATTGTGATGAATGTGCTTGTAATAAACCTGAACAAGACTGATTCTGTTTTGAAGTATACGTCAGATTTTTAATAATTTTCCAGATCTTTTTGTTATCTTCACCAGCCTCTTTAAGTGCAGTGTTATCGTAATAGGGATGTATCCAAGGCATGAAAATCAAAAAAATAATTAGTCCGTCTTCTAGATAATAAAAAAAATTAAGAACCATATTTTTTATTTTGTCCAAATTACAAAAAAACTTCTGAGATATAGCGTATTAAAGTTACGGAGTGGGGGCTAATTACGTCACGCTGTGTTATATTTTGTTGCACGGCGTGACGTCATGCGACATTTCATATCCATATATCTTCCCAAGTATTTGAATGAAAGAAAAAATAAAAAATACGTGTTCAATATTTTTTATAAATCTATCTGATGGACATTAAATATTTTTTTAGGATAGAACCCAATTGCGTTTTACTTTTTTTAGGAGGTCGTTACAAAAGTTACGATATCGCTTATATGACACTTGCAATATTAAATTACTCGGATTAGCTTTAGCTTTCATATGCAGTTTATCTCTATTTTTACCCGACTACGGCAAAGCAAAAGGAGGGTTATGGTTTTGACAGGCTATGTATGTATGTATGTATGTATGTTCATCTGTTCCCTCGTAACTTCTAAACTACTTATCAGAATTCGACAAATGATATATCATTAGAAGCGTCTTAATTGTCCGCTGGTTATAGGCTATATGGGGTTTCACAAAATTTACTGTGCGCCCTCTAGCGGACAAAACATACAGAGTAAAAAACTAAAGTTAAGATAAATATGCCGTGTTTGGTATCATTTGAAAGCCCTTTACTTGTACATTTTGAACATATATATATATTGCTAGCATTTGCGTGTGACTTTACCTGTATTCATGGGCTGGTTGCATATAATTCACATCTTTTCGTTCATAGCTTCTTTACTACTTATCAGAATAAGACCACTGCATTACCATTACCAATACTGTTCTTACTCTTTGTTAACGATATTGTGGCCGAAATCCACCACTGCCGGTGCTCCCTGTTTGCCGACGATATGAAAATCTCGCGGCAAATCAGTTCATTAGATGACGTAAACTTAATACAGGCTGACTTGGACCGAGTTTCTGCATGGTGTCGCGTCAATAAAATGAAGCTCAATGCCTCAAAATGCCAGCATATACGTTTCACACGAAAAAGAAAAACTATCAAAACGGCAGTCCACATAGATAATGAGGAAATCGCTGTTGTAACGGAAGTTAGGGACTTAGGAGTAATTCTGGACTCCGGACTGAATTTTATCTCTCACTACAACAGCATTATAAAAAAGGGAGCAAAAATGTTGGGTTTTATCAAACGCACCACCAAAGACTTCAGGCATACTACCTCACGCATAATGTTATTCAATGCTTTGGTTCGGAGTGTGCTTGAATTCGGCAGTGTCGTCTGGAATCCACATTATGCAGTTCACTCCGATCGTATCGAGGCTCTTCAACGGTCGTTCACTAGGCATCTGGCTTTTGTCACTCCTGGTGTCAGCATGAGGTGTTCGTACGATGAGAGGCTGTCTCGTTTCGGACTTCATACCCTGCTGCATCGCAGACGTATGCTGGACTTGCTCTTTTTCCAAAAAATTGTACGATGCCACGCGTTATGCGAAAACCTGTTAGAACGCGTCGCAATATGCGTCCCTAAAATAAACGCGCGAAGAAAATGTAGCGACTTGTTTAATGTCCCCCGATATAGAACAAATCTAGGGTTGAATTCCCCAATTGCAAGGCTGCCATCAACTTATAACGCTTGGTGCAACATGCTTGACCTGGATATTTTTCATGACCACCCCACTCGGCTCAGACAAAAGTTGTTGGAAGGGAAAGGGAAACCTAAACCTAAACAAAATTGTAATTAGTGTTGTATTTGTTGTGCATTCTCATATTTCGTCATCATTGTACATAATTTTACTATATATTTTTTGTCACATTATTTTATTATATCCAATGTTAATGAATTAATTCTCAATCATTATTGACTAGATTTAAATCTTATTATTGTATTTTTTTGACATCTTATATTCAATTTATTGTTATTGTATCGGGTTGTTCACTTCGTAATTTAGAACAATATTTTTCATAATGTAAGTTTTATTTGTACGCGAATGTTGTGCACGTCTGTTATTGACACTAACACTAGAATAAGACCTTTGCAATGTTAATTAACCATGTTTGTGTTTGTGTTGTTGATGTGCCTTAAATAAATAAATAAATTACCATTAGAAGGGCCTTGATATTCTGTTAGTTATGAGCTATAAAGCTTGTCACCAAATTTAGTATTGCACCCTCTAGCGGACAAAAAGTTCTATGTTAATATAAAATTAAAATAAATATACCGTGTTTGGTATCACGTGAAAGAGCTTCACGAGTGCTTTATGCTTGTACATAATTACAAGAATGCTTTAATGATGTTAAATATGAGCGATAAGAGTAAAGCGCGGATCACGGGAACTGTGAATCGCTTTATGCAATGTAGAGCAGTGTGAACATTGTTAGAATATGTAATGCACTAATGAAAACGACATAAGCTGGGAGTAACTCCACGCGGTGAAGGCGGAAACAGTTTTATAACTGGCTAAATCTCCCATAAAAAGGCCTCTGCGCTATATGCCTTCGGGCTTATGTTGTTATATGTGCGTGTAGATCTAATATGTCAAGTACCTAGTTTTTAGTTCATCAGTTTAACTTTTGTTAATAATATGCGCCACAAATACACTTTAACACCAAAATAGTACAAATAAAAAAAAGTTAAAAAACTAGGTTTTGCAGGGTGTCGTTTAGAGAGTTAGTGAAATTGTTTACATTCGTGAAAGAGGGAGATCGATATACGGCTAATATCGCAAAGTCTGCTCCGATTTTAACCAACAGTCTGCTACAGTCATACATGTTTGGTTCCACGACAGATGCATTTAGATGATCTCTTGCATAAAATATTACCCCGTCGTTCTGATTGGAAGTTGAGTTGCTCTTATACATACAATATCCCGGAATTTGTGGTATGTTGTATTGTTTAGCAAGCCAACATTCAGTTAGGACAATAATGTCACAATTTATGTCTAGTCGTTTTAGAAAAATGCTGAAGTTATCGAAATTCTTAAAAACACTGCGAATGTTTTGGGTTGATATTGTTATTGGATTAGTGTAACAGGAGAGAAATTGTTTACAGTGTTCAACGTCACAAACTTGCGATTGAGATACAGAGAAATCATCTATGTCACTAATTAGATTATTAATCATATTAAAATATGAATTAAAATATCAATACAGGCCAAGAAGAATCGTTATTTACGGCGCTCCTAGGCGCCTCTATAATCAATAGAGTGTATTTTCCGCTATTATTTTCGCCGGACAGTCCGCTGCACCTATTTTTTGATTGCTTGGCTTTTTATAGTGCAAGCAAGTAGCGCATTTTGGTGCCTCTGCTTTCTTAGTGCATTCTTTGATGGAATGTCCCAATTCACCACAGTGGCCACACGTGTAGGTGGTTTCCCGACATGATTTAGCCGCATGTCCGAACTGCTGGCATTTATAACAACGTGTGACTAGGGTAAAATCTCTTACAGGACAGGAAGACCAATTTACAAATACTCTGTCATATCAGTACATATCAGGGCTTTACGTATCTGTGCAGATACTTCAATTATAAAGTTACAGGTGTCAGCATCCTTCTTACCTGACTTGTGGCTCAGCTTAATGGAGGACAAAAACGTCTCGAGGCTGCAATCCTGAAGTTTTTCGGCTAAGTTTTAGTTGTACAAACAAATAAAAACTTCCATCTCCTGCATGGATGAGGGCACACCGATAATTACGACTCTAGGTTTTCTTTTCTGAGTTTCGTCTACTGTAAGGCCTGTATTTGTTGACTACATCGATTTCTTTACCTTCTCAATGTCGTCTTTGGTTTCAGTGCTGATGATGACACCGCCATTTTTTGTCTTGCGTAGTCCTCTTACTTGTAGTTTCAACTGTTCTGGGCATATAATCTTTTGTACAAGCGACTTTGTCTCCTCACTGGATTTTAGTTTGTCGCTAGGATATATGGCCACTGAGCTGAAATTTAAGGGCTGAATAAATTTGTTGGTACCTTTTACCATATCAGCAAAGGAAGATTCCGTTTTTGGCTTCCTTCGCTTATTATTTAAGAACTACAACACCTGAAGAACCTACATTGCTAAGGCCGAATTTGAGGCCATGCTGAAATGCGGAACCTGTCGTCAATCCGAGTCACCATGGTCGTCGCCTCTCCATCTAGCGCCGAAGCAAGATGACGGATGGCGCCCCTGCGGCGATTACAGGATGCTGAATGCACGTACTATCCCGGACCAGTACTCCAGTACCCTATCCGACACATCCAAGACTTTGCTCATAGTCTGTCTGGCTGTACCGTTTTCTCTCAGATCGACCTGGTGAAAGCTTACAACCAGATTCCTGTGCATCCAGACGACATCCCAAAGACTGCGGTCACAACGCCGTTCGGTCTTTTCGAATTCCCTTACATGACGTTCGGTCTACGTAACGCCGGACAGACGTTTCAACGGTTCGTAGATGAAATGCTCAGGGGTCTGGATTTCACGTACGCTTACCTGGACGACTTCTTGGTCTACTCGAAAGACCAGAAGACCCACGAGCACCACTTGCGTCAGCTTTTTGCCAGACTGAGGGACTACGGTATAGTCATTAATACTTCCAAATGCGTCTTCGGAGTAGTTGAGGTAAACTTCTTGGGTTACCACATCTCAGCCAAGGGCTCTAGGCCATTGCCGTCCAAAGTCGAGGCCATACAGAATTTTCCCACTCCCAAAACCGTAAGAGAGCTACGGAGATTCCTTGGGATGCTCAATTTTCATCCCAGGATCAGCAAATTTCCAGGCTCCCCTTAACGCCCTGCTTACTGGATCGGTTAAGGGTTCACATCCAGTCACCTTCACACACGAAGAGAACGAGGCATTTCAGAACTGCAATAGGAGCCTATGGTCAAGCGGCACTTTTGGCTCATCCTGACTGCAATAAAGCCATGGGCGCGGTCTTGCAGCAACTGAACGCAGGAGCATGCAGCGAAGGAAGGAAGGTTCAGCTCGGCACAGGTAAAATATTCACCCTACGACCGCGAACTGCTCGCCATTTACGAGAGTGTGAAGTATTTTCGACACATGCTGGAGGCTCGTGACTTTGCGGATACCCTTTCCCGCGTTGAGGAGATTTCCCTGCCAGTAACCGCTGAAAGGATCGCTGCAGCACAACTGGAGGACCAGGAGCTCAAGCAACTCCTTACAGGGGAAAACGCTTTACGCCTGCAGCTAGTCAGCATACCAGCATCGCAGACACAGCTGTACTGCGATGTCAGCACTCATTCGCCAAGACCTTTTGTCCCCAAAGAATTACGCAGGACCATTTTCCTCAGCCTGCACTCTTTCAGCCATCCAGGCACCAAGGCGTCAACAAGATTAGTTGCTGACCGAAATGTGTGGCCTGGCGTAAGAAAAGACTGCCGAGAGTGGGTTCGCTCTTGCCTGGCTTGCCAGCGTTCAAAGACCACGCGGCACGTCTTTTCTCCACTAGGAGCCTTCAACTGCCTAAAAGGAGGTTCGCATTCATACATATCGACCTCGTAGGACCTTTGCCATTATGCCAAGGTTTTCGCTATTGTCCCACAGCCATCGATCGCTTTACGCGATGGCCTGAGGCAATACCGTTAGCAGAAATAACTGCAGAAACAGTGGCAAAGGCTTTACTGAGTGGCTGGATCGCTCGTTTCGGCTGCCCATCGGATATCGTTACCGATAGAGGTAGGCAGTTCGAATCGTCACTCTTCAAATGCCTGTCTGACATCGCAGGATTCCTACATCGCAGAACAACTTCATATCATCCTGCCTGTAACGTACTGGTGGAAAAATTCCACCGTCAACTCAAGGCTGCGATCATCTGCCACGCAAATGACAGTTGGGTGGAATCTCTTCCAATAGTCCTGCTAGGCATACGCAGCGCTTATAAAGAGGACGCCCACGCTACTGCAGCCGAACTTGTTTACGGTCAACCAATACGCCTGCCCGGCGAATTTTCCTGTGTACCTTCGTTTATTATTTAAAAACTACAACACCTGAAGAACCTACAAATACTTTACCCGTCAACTCCTGTAGTACGTCCGCCGCCGTGAGCTTCTCCCAAAGGACATAATACGACACCAGGTCGAAGGCCTTCGAGAGCTCAAGGAAGCAAGCATATACCGGAGCATTTCTATCCTTATAGTATTTGACGGTCTGCCTTAGACAGAATAACATTCTCTGTGGACAGTCCAGGCCAAAACCCAAACTGAGCGTCATGCAACGTGACATAGTTATTCAGATGTCTATCAAGCAAACCGTCCAACACCTTAGCAATAACAGTAGCTAAGTATATTGGTCTGTAGGCCGCCTTATCCGACATATCCCCAGTCTTATTTTTGACTACAGGTACCACTACCGTTCGTAACATATCGTATGGTAGGTACGAGTGACTTACCCAAAGCGAGAAAAACGTCGCCAGCACTCTAGGCAGATGAACCCCAGTATTTGAGGTGCTCCATGCTGAGACCGCCGTGACCAGGAGACTTACCACCGCCCATACTTAGGGTTTGTCTCCTTACCGCCTTAGCCGTGAAACGAATTTTTTCATAATCACGACTAATCTCCTCAACGATTCCCCCTTTAGCTGGCCCTAACTGAGATGACACCTCAAACGTTCCCTGAACATGTTTACTACTTCTTCAGGCGAACCACATTCCCTCACGCTAACGGGGCGACCCGGACCAGTTTACAACCTATTGGTTGCCTTCCAGAATTGAGGAAAATTTTTAGTAGTTCACAACTAACGTTTTACAAATCTCCTATCAAATCAAATCAAAAGTCATTTATTCAAACTAGGCCGAGAATCAGCACTTTTTGAACGTCAATCCATACTAATATTATAAACTAGCTTTCCGCCCGCGGCTTCGCCCGCGTGGAGTTCGGTTATATCGCGCTTTTTAGATTTCCCTCGGGAACATCAAATTTTTCCGGGATAAAAGGTAGCCTATGTTCTTTCCCGGGGTCTAAAGATTGTCTGTGCCAAATTTCATCAATATCGGTTGAGAGGTTTAAGCGGGAAAGCGTAACAGACAGACAGACAGACAGACAGACAGACAGACAGACCGACAGACAGACAGAGTTACTTTCGCATTTATAATATTAGTATGGATGCGAAAGTAACTCTGTCTGTCTGTCTGTCTGTCTGTTACGCTTTCCCGCTTAAACCTCTCAACCGATTTAGATGAAATTTGGCACAGATAATCTTTAGACCCTGAGAAAGAACATAGGCTAACTTTAATCCCGGAAGAATTAGATATTCCCGAGGGAAAACTAAAAAGCGCGATATAACCGAACTCCACGCGGGCGAAGCCGCGGGCGGAGAGCTAGTATTACATAAGACAGTCCCCCAAAACGCCCAACCATCGACACTTCGTAAGTGCTTTGGCTGGGAAGAAAAGAAGTGGCGGAAGAAACTCCCCAGCAGCACAGCTGTCTGTTCATTTAGGAAAAAACACAGTAGTTTATACAATACTATGTAGGTACAGTAGTACAAGAGAAAAAATAATAAAAAATATATATATACTAGCTTTCCGCCCGCGGCTTCGCTCGCGTAAATTTCGGTTATATCGCGTTTTTTAGATTTCCCTCGCGAACATCAAATTTTTCCGGGATAAAAGGTAGCCTATGTTCTTTCTCAGGGTCTAAAGATTGTGTGCTATCCGCCCGCGTCTTCGCCCGCGTGGAGTTCGGTTATATCGCGCTTTTTAGATTTCCCTCGGGAATATCAAATATTCCGGGATAAAAGGTAGCCTATGTTTTTTCTCAGGGTCCGAAGATTGTCTGTGCCAAATTTCATCAAAATCGGTTGAGAGGTTTAGGCGGGAAAGCGTAACAGACAGACAGACAGAGTTACTTTCGCATTTATAATATTAGTATGGATACCTAAATATGCCAGCTAGCCACGCCAAAATACCAAAAAAGCAAAATAAAATATCTGTAAATGGAGGAAATGTAAAAAGTAAAAACTTATTACATACCTAAATAAATGACCCTGGCATAAAGGGCGTGACACCTCACATATTTGTGCATTGTAAAAAGAAAATTATATGAACTCATATAATATGTCAGTAAGCTAATTCTGGAGAAGGAACACAAACATTGTCCTGAGTTAATCAGAGCGACCAGCTATTCTTATCATTTAAATAGTCATTTACAGAATAATATGCCTTTGAACAAAGCCTGGATTTGATTTGTGCTTTAAATGCATTGTAAGGCAAGTCTAGCAAAGCAGAGGGTATCTTGTTATAAAAAGTTATAACAAGCCCAACAAAACAGTTATGGACCTTTTCAAGTCGGTGAAAAGGGGCTTGCAGTTTGTCCTTATTTCGGGTGTTAACATTATGGACATCACTGTTTTTGGTGTACATGTGAATATTTTGCCTAACATATAAGATGTTGGCTAAGATAAATTGCGAAGCAACCGTGAGAATGCCAATATCTTTAAAGAAATCTCTTAAAGAAACTCTTACGCCGAGCTGGTAAATTGCTCGGACATCACGTTTTTGGAGAACAAATATAATTTGTATGTCAGCAGCTTTGCCCCACAGTAGAATACCGCAGGACATAACGCTGTGGAAATAACTAAAATAGACTAAACGAGCTGTATCAACGTCAGTATATTGTCTTACTTTCCTGACGGCATAGGCGGCCGAACTGAGCATTCCTGCTAGGGCTGATATGTGTGGTCCCCACTGAAGTTTGGCATCTACTGTTATTCCCAGAAAAACTGCCTAGCCCACAGTTTCCACTTCTTTATCTAAAACGATATTGGGTCCCAAATTTCTAACGTTTGGCAAGGCGAACTTTACACATTTCGTTTTCTTGGTATTAAGAACTAGGTTATTTGACGTAAACCAATCCGTAACTGTTGAGAGTGCCCTGTTTACTTCGTCAAAATCATGTCTATTCCTGTCTACTTTAAAAATTAGAGAGGTATCATCTGCAAACAGCACAACGTCACAGATGCCCTTTAAATAGAATGGTAAATCATTAATATATACTAAAAACAAGAATGGACCCAGTATTGAGCCTTGTGGTACACCTAACTGAACTGGTAGCCTGGAAGATTTCACACCATTAATATCTACACACTGTAATCTATTATGTAAATAAGAACCTATCACATTGAGAGCTTCATTTTCGACACCGTAATGGCGGAGTATACGCAATAGTATGTCATGGTGCACGCAATCAAAGGCTTTGGAGAGATCACAAAAAAATCCAAAAGCATTTTGCGACCTCTCCCATGCGTTAAATATGTGTTTCAGAAGAGCAACACCCGCATCCATAGTCGAACGACCCTTTGTGAAACCATATTGTTCACTATATAGGAGATTATTAAAATTAAAATGTTTTAGCAACTGCTTAAGTATTGATTTTTCAAATATTTTGCTGAATGCAGGTAAGATAGAAATGGGCCTGAAGTTACCAACATTGGTTTTATTACCTGATTTAAATAATGGTATAACTTTACTTTTCTTCATTAAATCAGGAAAAATCCCTAAGTCAATACATTTATTAAAATTAACAGATAGGGGGCTACGATGTCTATTATATTACTTAATACTTTAATGGAAATGTCCCAGTAATCACCGGTGTTTTTAGACTTCAGTGTTTTAAAAATATTAACCACATCACGCGGGGATACGTGTTCAAAGTGAAACAGGCGACTACACTTAGATACACTACTATGCAAAAAATTCTCAGCTTTAGATAGAGATGAATTTAAGGAGCGATTTGTAGCTACTGGTATGTTTGCAAAAAACTCATTAATGCCTCAGCTACGTCAGCGGCTTTATGAACTAATTTGTCGACCATAATCTCAAGTTGCTTATCCTGTTTAACAGATTTGCCAGTTTCATTATTAATATTTTTCCAAGTGGTTTTTACTTCATTATTTGAATTTCTAAGCGATACATGTAATTTTTTTGAATAACTTTGAATATTTTTTTATATACTCTAGAAAGGGAGTATCAAACCTGTATTTTTTCAAACCATGATTATCGACTTTACATGCTATTTATCAATAATTCCTACTGCAGCATATTTCAATAGAATCTCTAAAATGTGGATGTGACGCATGTTTCCCTCAACTATTTCTTATTTTTAATGTTTTTGTAAACTCTTGCGTCATGTTTACTGCAAATAAACGCTTTTTCTTTCTTTCTTCTTTCTAAAATAACATGCTTATTAACTCGCTATTTCGAAAAACCATTAAAAAGTCGACATTAATTTTACGTGATAGCCCTACAAATAGAAACGGATGAAATCCAGCTATTAAACACATTTTGTGGAATTCAGTCAATGTATAAAGTTGAGGCATTTGTCAATACAATTTTGCGTATTTTAACTACTTTCCAAATCAACTGCATAATACATACATTATAATACTTTCAAGTATGGACTACGTATAATACATGCATTATAATACTTTCAAGTATGGACTACGTTGTAACGCTAAAAACTCTGGGTGGCTAATTTCACCCATACCCGGCAGTTACAGTAAATTTAATTTTGTAAATACTTGGTAGCTAGGAGCATTAAATAAAACAATAAATGGATACAATTACAAATTTATTTTATAATTACCCTGTGCCATAAATATATGACAAAACAATCTCCTAACTTACCTAGTCGATTTCCTGACTCACTCTCTCTCGGGTCGGAGTGGGAAAGGGAATCCACATGAGACAACTCAGCAAGCTCAGTTTCGTGAGGTGAACCGTTGTGACCACAGCTCAGTCGTTACAAAAGTTATCTCAGGTTATGCACAACATATATCAACAAGACTTGATAAGTATAGCCTATTTACATGCAACCTGTTTTAAACTCACTCTCACTCACTAGATACATCAAAACAAATAAATAAGGACAGGGAGTCTACGTTTCTGATTAACTCTCCTGACTAACGCTTCTGGTTTACGGTACAAAGACCCTTGGCTTCACTAACTGACGGGTGTCAGATTAATGCACGGTTGAACGCGGCCTGCGGGATTAGGTATTTCGGGAACACCCGGAGCAAAGAAATTATGACAGCTTATACCTGTCTAGTCGTCGTCGAAAGAGAATTGGATGTGCCGTACCACCAGGGTTCAGCACACTTCTACTCCAAACAAGCCTGATCCAATCGGAATCAAGGCTACCTGAGGCAAGTCAGGACGCGACGCCTCCACCCGGGTTCCTGCCCTAGGCCCGCCAAAAGAGCCAAATCTAGAACAACATTTGGCCTAAGTCAGCACTATAGAACAAGAAAACACGGGGAGAAATATTCCGGGTACAGAAATGAATACTCACAGAAACATCAGCCAAACTGCTAGACGCTTAACCCCATGGGGTTTATTGCGCACACACGCCAACCTTGCGTACCAGAAACGTCAGCAAACCAGCCACCATCCGAGCAAGACATCAATCGTTCTTCTCGAAACTTCTGTAGCCAAGCGATCGACCCACCCCAATTGTCTTTTCCTGAACCATAGACTAGTGCGTTCCGCGACTTGTATTTTAATTTCAGACTCATGAGTTTGTTCTTATTTTTAATATTTATTTATCCTATTTCCTTTTTTATTTTATTTAACCCGGTCGTTCCTTACTTGAATTTATTTATTATATTATCGACCGTACTTTCGCGCAACGCCATTTCTCGGCTCGATGCAAAATATTTGACACGAGTTTAGCCCGTGTCCAAGAGATGTCGCCTGCTGCTATATTTTTGCTACGTGACAACGTATAATACCTATGTAGTATATATCCAACATTATTTTTTGTTTATGCGAAACCCGAAACTCGTGTTCAGTATTTTAAGTAAAGAATCTATTTACAAAATTTCAAAAAGATATCATGAAAATCCACAAAGTTATGAGCTTGTTATCCTACTTGGCTGTCCCAACAAAAATATTGCATTGACCTCTGGCGTCAGCTGTTGCGCGGGCGTGCGCTATCGTAAGCTGCGTGGCGGGCTCGGTAACCACACTGCAACAATTTCTAAATGTATTTAGGAAAAAATATAACATGGTGTAAAAATGATTGAAATCGATTATGTGTGCCTACCATGAGTTTTCAGTACGAAGACTCGATCATCGATATCGACCGCGTTTGACTTGTCATTTGGCCTGCTTCAATGTTCTACGAACTCTCAACCAATGAGGGAGGGCGCCAAACGCGGTCGATGCGTATGATCGAGTCTCGTAATGAACTATATTCAGGTTTCGCATAAACAAGAAATAACTTTGTACTTATATATGTATACCTATACAATATGTAAAGAAAACCCTGTCCGACCCATAAGGATAATAAAGGTTAGGTAAACACTTGACCAAATATAATATTTTCTCGGTGGTAGGCAACAACATCAGCCGCCGGCATAAGTTACCACCCACCAGACAAAGTCTTGTCGCCAAGCGATTCGTCGTGTTCCGGCATGATGTCTGGTGAAGCCGTACGGAGGACGGGTCTGAGCAGTTGTGTTGCGATGTCTACCGGGTACGATGTGCCTAATGTTGTTGTGTCGGGAGTTTGGTCGTGGAGGGTCTCCAGATCATCCTCTGGCGCAGCATCGTTGGTCGTGTTGTTGGGTTAAACATTGCATCACCTCGCTCAACTGCCGTCTTCCTTCCTATTCACTCAGTTTTTTTGAGTGAATAGGCTTAATAAGCTAGTACGTTTTACCATCAACGATTGCATCACTGCTTACCATCAGGCGGGATTGCAGTCAAGCACTAGTTTATAACTAATAAAAAAAATATATAAAATTTTACATAATCATCATAGTAACAATACTAATGAATTTTGAAATAATCCTTTTTTCCCGGGAATTAATTCCAATTTCCCCGAAATTTGGTAATTTTTAAAAAAGTGACAACACTGATATTATTATTAGCGAATAGCGACGCGACCACGTCACAGGTGCCGCGTGCCCTGCCCCCCGCCGCCCGCGGAAAGGGTTGCTTACCGCACATGTATTAAGTTACCTCTTTTTGCGAAATAATATTTATTTTTTAAGGGGGATTTTTTTTAAAGTTTAGCCTGTCTTTGTGGGCATTGGTAGAATCAGTTATCGATACCTAACAATACCTTCACGGAACGGACAGGGTATTCTTTACATATTGTATATGTATACCTATATGAAAATTTTAACCTATTAGGAAATTAGCTTACATGTGTGTCATATTTCATTTAAATCTGTTAAGCGTTCTATGCAAATCATAAATATCTAAACATAAATAAACTGTTTCAAAAATCAAAATTGTTTATTTTAAATTAACCAACAGTTGGTGCTTTTGAATAGTCAATGTCGTCCACGTCAGTCAGTGTCAGTCCAAGAAAGTGAAGCTAAATTGCACGTTCCAGAATAGATAGTCCAAAATCCGTAGATCTCTATGGAGAAGAACGTACAAGAAACTCCATGGACACTTTTAAAATCATAATATGGGTTACATGTCTTCGTTACATATTTCTGTTGCTTCTATCATGTGAGCACAATGTATAATTATAAAAAAATAACGAAAAGATAGAAAATTAATTAAGTCCACTGGCAGCTACTAGATGACCAGTCTCCACTGACGGCCCCCGTTCACGAGCATGACGCGCGCATCAGCCCCACTTAGCTCAACCATTTTGAAGGGAACCAAATGACCCAACACCCGCGCCACCATTAGCAAGACATGTAAGTGAGCATGACAAACTCTCAACTGCCATGCTAGTAATGTCAAACAAGTTATTTATAAAAAAAACAACAAACCAGAGTCCATGGTGCCTCACATTCACAAACTTGAAAAGTGCTTTTCCATTATACAATACTATATTACTTGCAAAATCATGGTAGCAAAATCTTGTGCACAATTGAAATAAACAAATAAAAAAGGAATATTTGGAAAACGGGGGGAATGGTATCTCCACCAAACCTACAAAACTGTCTGTGGCTGTGGAGCAGGACTGGCATTTAGCCAAGCATTTTTATCAAGAATATAATCTTCCGGTTTATAATATGCTTGTTTACACAGCGTGCATTTAATGCATGTTTTAAATTTAGACTCATTGAGTTTTTGAATCGCTAGCGGTATTTTATTATAAAATTTTACACAGTACCCCATAAAAGAACTATTTACTTTAGCCAGTCTGAACCGAGGTTGATCTAAGTTGTCTCTATTCCTAGTATTAAAATTGTGCCTGTCACTTATCTTATTAAAAAGGCCAATATTTTTTCGAACATACATAATGTTTTCGTAAATGTATTGACAAGGGACCGTAAGGATGTTTATTTCTTTAAATAGTTCCCTAAGAGAATCGCGTCTGCGGAGATTACTCTATGTCGACGAGACTCTTATGTCTGCAGCCCGTCCCCAAAGCAAAATACCGTATGACATGATACTATGAAAGTAGCTAAAATAGACTAGTCTCGCAGTATGCACATCAGTAAATTGACGGATTTTTCTGACAGCATATGCTGCTGAACTAAGCCGTCCTGCGAGAGATGTTAAATGAGGACCCCATTGTAGCCTCGAGTCAAGCGTGATCCCCAGGAAAACCGTGTTCTCGACGAATTTAAGTTTCTCGTTGTTCAATACTATATCGGAGTAAGTACTTGTAACATTTGGTAACGCAAATCTTATACACTTAGTCTTTTTTGCATTTAGTACTAAATTATTACCAGTAAACCAATTTTGGACTTGCTGTAAAGCATTGTTTACGTCCTCAAGGTTTGAGCAACGTCTATTGATTTTAAAAATTAATGAAGTATCATCAGCAAACAATACAATATGTGGTTGTTTTTTTAATAAATGCGGTAGGTCATTTATCAATCAATACATAGTATAAAACAAAGTCGCTTTCGCTGTATGTCCGTATGTATGCTTAGATCTTTAAAACTACGCAACGGATTTTGACGCGGTTTTTTTAATAGATAGAGTGATTCTTAAGGAAGGTTTAGACTACCTTTTATCCCGGAAAAAATTGATATTCCCGAGGGAAATCCAAAAACCGCGATATAACCGAACTCTACGCGGGCGAAGCCGCGGGCGGAAAGCTAGTATATACTAAAAAGAGGAACGGACCCAAAATTAAGCCTTGCGGTACACCCATTTTGACTTTCAAACCAGGAGAATTGACACCATTTATCTGAACTTGCTGTTATCTATCAATTAAATAAGATTTTACCAAGCTGAGTGCAAGTTTACCCAGCCCAGTGCAGTTTACTTTATTAGTAGGAAGTAGGATTATTACTTGTATAAAAATCATCTATTTAGAAAAGGTTGTTAACATCTTCCTTTTAGGTGTAAACAAGTCGTTGCCTAGCAACGGTTCGTTTATCTCTGTTGAATATCTCCTCTGATTTTTGTGTTTAGCGGCGGTGAACGCTGCCAAATACTTAAAGTAAACGGAACGCGATCATAGTGAGACCGCGTTCTACCGCCGACCGCCGATCGACGTGGCAAGCGCACTCCTTTCGAAATGGCAAGCTAACGAGTCATGGTCACGATCTTTTAACGGTCAAAAAATTTAATTAGTTTTAAGTATTTAAAGTAACCCTCGGGCCCCTCTGCCCGCGCCACCTTGCGTAGCGGACGCGGCCGCTGCGCAAGGTGGCGCGGGTTCGATCCCCGCACAGAGCAAGTATTTGTATGCATGGATATGAATATTTGCACTGGTCTGGTCGTGCCTCGGAAAGCACGTTAAGCCGTTGGTCCCGGTTGCCATACGAACATCTAGTGGCAGTCGTTACGGATCGTTGGAGCCAACAAAAGTCCAACAATTGGTCTAACTTCAATGCAGACGCTTCACGGAAAAATGTCGAAGTTTAGCCATATCAGCAGTTGGACTGGTAAAGCGGACCCCAGACTCCAAAACTGAAAAGGCTTCGGATGCGACTGGGATGATGATGATGATTTAATAAAGTAACCCTCGGGAGGATTAGGCCTCAAAATTCAAAATTAACTTAGGCAGTCTGCCAGTGAAATGTGTCGACGTGCGCCTTCTCGTGATTTAGTCTGGTCTACGAACTTCGCATCGAAAGGTTGGAGGTAAGTGGTTTGTCGCTTTTAGCACCTTCATTAGTGATATAATATTCCGAGGGCATCATTTTGTAACATATTTACTTATAGTTTCTAATATATTGCTATCCATAGTACAGTCTAAGTAAAATCGTTCGTGGTAGGCACGTCACAACCTCTATTCTTTATCGAATTTGGCTCAAATATAGATATCTTGTTGTGGAGGGTTATACCAAGTCAACCAAATGAGTTATGAACTTTGATGCTGGTGAAAGAAGTCTCGCAGCTTGTCTTTATTTTGTGTGTGTCGGTAGGTTCATCGAGTTCATGCCGTTCTCGGGCAACAAATGGGACGACTCCAAGCTAGTGCCGTACCGCGCTGCCTTGCGTGCTGCCGCCGCCGCGCACGCACTCGAGCCGGCGCCGCCTCGGCCCAACGACACCGCCACCGTAAGTACATAACAGGCACACAAACACACGCAACAAGTGCGATGACTCTAAGCTGATGCCGTGCCGCATGGCCTCGGCCCAACGACACCCTCACCGTAAGTACACAATACACACTCAAACACAGGCAACAAGTCGACCACCGTAAGTATGGCTTGTCTATAAAGTCGTGAAAATGGATGTTTCATGAACTAACAATTTTAAAAGTAGGGCAACACTAAATCGGCTGTCATCGATTTGTTTTGTGACTTGTTATTTATTGGAATTTGGATACTTTGGATTCAGTGGAGAGGCGTGCGAAGAGGCTGATTGGCGACCCAGACTTAACTCGAAACGGTCTCCAAAGCCTGGAGCACAGGCGTAGAGTAGCCAGCCTTTCGGTCTTCTATAGGTTGCATTCTGGTGAGTGAGCAAGGGAATTGCATGATTTAATTCCCCCATCACCGTTCCACCTTCGGACGACCCGTCGTACGGCGAGTTTCCACCCTTACGTTGTTGATACCACTGCGACCCGGACGAAGCGTTTCGCTTCCTCTTTTATACCGCGTACATCGAGGGACTGGAACAATTTGCCAGCGACGGTGTTTCCGTCGCATTACAATTTGAGTGTCTTCAAGGCTAGAGTGAATAGGCTCTTAATAAACTAGCGCGCTTTACCATCAATGATCGCATCACTGCTTACCATCAGGCGAGATTGCGGTCAAGCGCTTGTTTATAACTTATAAAAAAAAAAAAAAAAAATGTACTAATTTTCAATTCTATTTAGACAAAACATCGAAGAAATGTGTTAAATATGAGAAAAACAAACCGGAGTGGAGCTCGCGAAATTATTTTTAAAGTTTATCATCAATGTTTGTTAGTACACCAAGCTGGACGAATTTTATCAAATATGGATGATATTTATGCTTAAACAGTTGCTAAAACAGGTATGTAATCATGCTACTATTTGTTTTTATCTACTAGAAGTTTCAAATTTACTAAACTTAAAATCGTTTAGATTTTAAGACTAAAATAAGGATTGTTTAGATTGCGCATTTGTAGGTTAGATTACAAGTATAAGCAGACCATATTGTAGTGCGTTGTGATATTGTAGGTTATTTAATTTACCGCTGATTTTAAAAATGTAAATTGTGCATGTTGAAAATTCCCATTCTTCCAAAATTTGACTCATCAGTCCATAACACTTTGTTGAAAAACTGCGGATCCTCTCTGTGTCTTCTAAGCATCTCTCTGCAAAATCTCACTCTAGGTGCATAGTCAGCTGGCAGTAAAGCTTGCATCCTTTGCACAAGGTAAGCATGATATTTATTTCTTTTAATAATAAGCTGCACCGTCGATCGTGGGATCCCGAAATTTTGTGATATTTGCCGTTGGCTAATACCAGGGTCCAATCTTAACTGTCTCAGTATTTATTCTTCATTGTCAAATCGTACCACTGGTCTACCTGTTCTCACAGAATGCTCACCGGGTAAGGTTCCCTCCACGTACGCATATGCACGAGCCTGAAGTGAAGACCCTGTAGTCCGGGAAACGGTCTCGGTTAGGGTAGCGTTGTCGATATTCTCTGGCAGCTGCCCTAGCATTGTCGTCGCAAAAGACATAGAGGTAATGCATTTCTGCATACTTCCGTTGGGTGCCTCCTCCTGCAGCCATCTTCCACTTATCTAGCTAATCAGTAGCGATCACAAAGCCCGATTCACACAGTGCAAGTCACAGGTAGGCAATCTATCACAAGTCTATAAACGAAGCTTAGGTCACAGGTAGGCAATCAATCAAAGGTATGACAAGAACAGAAAAGTTCTAGCGTTACAACATACAAAAAAACTAGCCGATTATGATAAACTAATAAATTAAAAATAAGGTTAATTTAATGAAATTTGCATCTTGACATGAAAGAACGATCATAAAATCAAAACTAAATGTTAAATCAGCAAGAATTTTTAATACAGGGTCATTTTTACGTAATACATTTTTTTTTTAAACTGTGCTCTTAAAGTGAAAAGTAATTTTTTGTAACACTCCAAAATTTATGGAAAAATATTAATTGCTCCTTAAATTTGGTACCAAGAGCTGCAATACATTTTTTTTAGTATTGATACATTATCGAATTATAATACAAAACCTTTTTGTTTTATTGCTTTTAATCAATTAAATTTTTACTGATGAAATTGTAAAATAACTCGATAATTTCATTGAAAAAAACTATAATTCATACTTTTCCTGCAATGAAGTTATGGCGATGCTGGTGAAAGATGTTCCGTTCGAAATTACCTCCTTGATCTCACTGTTTCGTTTGATCCACGACGACCACGACTTTTTAACCAGCCTGTATATAAAAATCAATGCCACTTTCTTTGTAATTTTATAACTCAAGAACGGACTCACCTATCCAAACCAAATGTTTAGGCTTTATTTTGACTAATTAGTAGATGGTTAATCTGAAGTTTGAATAGAATCGGTCGAGCGGTTCTTCATTCATCACATTTTTTGTCACTAATGAATTCAATAAACGGTGGATCATCATCTCATCTATATAATATAAAAATCAATGTCACCTTTTTGTAATTTTGTAATCCACCAAAACTGTGTATTGGCACCAGATTGGCAGTGAAAACCTTATTGCCAAGTTTAAGTGAAGGAGCTTCAATTCGATCTTTACTGGTAAATCAAAAGGAGAAGTTTGTTTGATACCGCGTAACCCTATGATCCCAACTGATATGCCATTTGAGTTCAAATGATTACAATATCCTGTGCGTTTATCATTTGCTATGTCCATCAGCAAAGCCCAAGGGCATACATTTCACGTTTGTGGTGTGAATTTGGAGGAATCTTGTTTATCTAAATGTTGGATTAAGTTTTAAAATTGCTAGCAATTAAAAACAATTATGTTTGAAGTTTTTTTTTTTATCTAATAAATTTGTATTTTATATTTCGCTTTATATGTACCGAAACACGTATCAGGCCGCTAGTATAATAATAAATATGTTTTTTTTTGTTGTTTTATTCATTTTATTTAAACGTCAGAGACCATAGATTTGTGTTTTCATTTAAACCAGTTTTGCTTCTAGTACAAAATAATGTAGGTAATAAAAATAAATAATAAAAAACCTTTTATTTCTTGTATAAAGTAAGATAAATAATATATAAATTAATTTACATTTCATAAATGTTATTGTTTGTTTTTTCTTTTTCAAAATTGCTATTATCTAAATAATATATCATTTAAATTAACAATATCAATATTATATATTACAATATTTTTGTAATATTAATAAATTAAAGTTATTATTTTTGTATTTTATTTATAACAATATCAATTAAAATTATTATTATTATTTGTTTATTTAATTTATTATTTTATTGTAATATTAAATAATAAAGTTATTATATTTTATTTATAACCTAAAAACCAAATACTTTTCGTGCAGTTATACAATATGTAAAGAAAACCCTGTCCGACCCATAAGGGCAATAAAGGTTAGGTAAACACTTGACCAAATCTAATATAAAATTTTACATAATCATCATAGTAGCAATACTAATGAATTTTAAAATAATCCTTTTTTCCCGGGAATTAATTCCAATTTCCCGGAAATTTGGTAATTTTTAAAAAAGTGACAACACTGGTATTATTATAAGCGAATAGCGACGCGAACACGTCACAGGTGCCACGTGCCCTGCCCCCCGCCGCCCGCGGAAGGGCTTCCTTACCGCACATGTATTAAGTTACCTCTTTTTGCGAAATAATATTTATTCCTTTAGGGGGATTTTTTTTAAGTTTACCCTGTCTTTTTGGGCATTAGTAGAATCAGTTATCGATACCTAACAATACCTTCACGGATCGGACAGGGTTTTCTTTACATATTGTATACTTGTCTATAAAATCGTGAAAATAAATGAGGGCGCTGCGGTCGTGCATATAGCAACCCTGTTAATCTGGTTGAAATCATTTTGATACTAGCACATTATTTTGTACTAGAAGCAAAACTGGTTTTAATGTAAACACAGATCTATGGTCTCTAGCGTTAAAATAAAATGAGTAAAACAAAAAATAAAATCATATATATTTACTATTATACAATATGTTAAGAAAACCCTGTCCGACCCGTAATGATAATAAAGGTTAGGTAAACACATGGCCAAATAAAATATGAAATTTTACATAATCATCATAGTAACAATACTAGTGAATTTTGAAATTATCTTTTTTTCCCGCGAACTTCCCCAAAATTAGGTAAATTTTTAAAATGTGACAACACCATTTTCGGCGGTATCATCGTTTGATTTATTGTTGGATATTAAATGTATAAATTTATGTTCAATATTTGGCGGTCTCGTTTGTGATGCCGGCGCGCAGCGAGTTTGTCGGTGTCTTCAAAGAAAAAAGTACGTGACGTTTTTTTATCGCTATTAATCGAAACTTGTATCTGGTTGAAGGATTTGTTGTAAAAACACAGATTACCCAATGGTAAAAGTACTTTTGTTTGTTTATCGATTAATTACTAATAACATTATTATAACACAAGTATTAGTAAACAGAAACGAGAAAGACTTATGAAACACATTTTTGTAAAGTTTTACAAATATTTTATCGGTCAATATCATCGATATTAAGACAGAAACTGAAATTAATACTTTGGCATGATTTTCATTTACAGCAGTGTACCTCGCTAATTTGAGTTTTGTAAAAGTTCTAAACAATTCCATGCGATGTTGAATCGAGAATAAGAATGAGAAACTACAATACTAAATCGATACCAAAAATAGACGAGTATCAATCGATAATAATAAAAAGTAAACAAACTAAAACCCAACTACGACAAAAAACGACCGACGCTGAAAAAGTATAAAACAAGATTTTTAGAATACTGAACTGAACAAAGTTGCTAATGTGTAAAGAGATAAATTTTCATGTTTGGAAAGGCGTAGTCACACGTTGTCAAGATGCTACGGTAGGTAGGTATATGTAACGTGTGACTACGCCTTTCCAAACATGATGAAAATTTATCTCTTTACACATTAGCAACTTTGTTCAGTTCAGTATTCTAAAAATCTTGTTTTATACTTTTTCAGCGTCGGTCGTTTTTTGTCGTAGTTGGGTTTTAGTTTGTTTACTTTTTATTATTTGTACTATTTTGGTGTTAAAGTGTATTTGTGGCGCATAATATTAAGAAAATTTAAATTGTTGAACTAATTATCGCTCATATTTAACATCATTAAAGCATTCTTGTAATTATGTATAAGCATAAAGTACTCGTGAAGCTCTTTCAAGTGATACCAAACACGGTATATTTATTTTAATTTTATATTAACATAGAACTTTTTGTCCGCTAGAGGGCACAATACTAAATTTGATGACAAGCTTTATAGCTCATACCCAACGGAATATCAAGGCTCTTCTAATGGTACTGCAGTGGTCTTATCCTGATAAGTAGTAAAGAAGCTATGAACGAAAAAATGTGAATTATATGCAATCAGCCCATGAATACAGGTAAAGTCACAGGCAAATGCTGGTAATATATATATATATTTAAAATGTACAAGTAAAGCGCTTTCAAATGATACCAAACACGCCATATTTATCTTAACTTAATTTTTTTACTCTGTATGTTTTGTCCGCTAGAGGGCGCCACATTAGATTTTGTGAAACCCCATATAGCCTATAACCAGCGGACAATTAAGACGCTTCTAATGATATGTCATTTGTCGAATTCTGATAAGTAGTTTAGAAGTTACGAGGGAACAGATGAACATACATACATACATACATACATACATACATACATACATACATACATACATAGCCTGTCAAAATCATAACCCTCCTTTTGCTTTGCCGTAGTCGGGTAAAAAAAAACAATATTTTGATTACTTACACATCTCTATCAAAGCATGAAGCCGCCAGCCGCGTAGATACCTATGTTTATAAAATAAAAATAATTTTTACTTTAAATTATTAGTTGCGCGGAAACATTGCTGGTGTACAAACTATTCGTGTATTGTGTGATCATGTCGTTTTATAACGTAGAGTAATGTAACATGCTGATGGAGGTAGTAACTGCAATTAGCTGTGTTGTGATCAGGTGTTTTGGAAGTGGGTACTTATCGGTCAATGCTGCACGAGGGTTCCAGCATGACGGTGCCTCACGATATTTTTTCCGACCTGTACGTGAGTACATTATCATTAATGTCCATTATCAGTTCGGCGAGCAGTGGATTGGTAGGGGCCAACTGTGGCCAGCGCGGATTTGACACCACTTGATTTTTATTTGTGTGCATGTCCGTGCTAATCTCGTGCGACGAAATATGGAACATCTCCGCCTGCAATCCCCAGCAATCCAATCCCTCCGCAATGAAATAATACATTCGGAGAGTCAGACGACCTTCCTCCTTAAAAAAAATTCTTTTCTCAAGCTGCCTAAGTATCATTGTTTCTTTCGAGAGTCGATAAACGTGAACAAGCTACCTATACCTACAAGCATGAAGTCAACTGCGGTCATGACCTGTGCCTGTGTTGCCATGAAATTACCTATTTATTTTATTTAGGTAAGTTATTTATTTTTTAGGGGATATTTTTTTTTAAGTTTAGCCAGGTTTTGCAGGCATTAGTAGAATCAGTTATCGATACCTAACAATACCTTCACGGATCGGACAGGGTTTTCTTAACATATTGGTATGTTTTTACCAATAAAAGTATTCAAAAACATAATAATTGCTTTCACCATCTGATTCCAAATATTCTTCGTTAAAAAGTATTTTCATTGTCAAATGCGTCACTAACAACGTCTCCGCTACTGCTGTCTCCGTCTGCTATCTTCACTTAAGCGAATAACTAACTCATATACTCGTATATCTTTATAAAGGGTTTGCTCTGACATTTTCCTGAAAGATTAAAGATAATAATATGTAATTTCTATCAGAAGATGGATAGCACTAATTTTAATTCCCAACATGTTATAATTCATTTTTAAAATCAGCGGTAAATTAGATAACCTAAAATATCAAAACGCACTAAAATATGGTCTGCTTATACTTGTAATCCATACTAATATTATAAATGCGAAAGTAACTCTGTCTGTCTGTCTGTCTGTTACGCTTTCCCGCTTAAATCTCTCAACCGATTTTGATGAAATTTGGCACAGACAATCTTTAGACCCTGAGAAAGAACATAGGCTACTTTTTATCCCGGAAAAATTTGATGTTCCCGAGGGAAATCTAAAAAGCGCGATATAACCGAACTAAGTCTAATCTATAAAAACTAGTCTAACCTATAAATGCGCAATGTAAATAATCCTTTTACTTAGTAAATTTGAAACTTCTAGTAGATAAAAACAAACAGTAACATGATCACATATCTGTTTTAGCAACTGTTCAAGCATAAATATCAACCATATTTGATAAAATTCGTCCAGCTTGGTGTACTAACAAACATTGATGATAAACTTTAAAAGTAATTTCCCGAGCTCCACTCCGGTTTGTTTTTCTCATATTTAACACATTTCTTCGATGTTTTGTTTAAATAGAATTGAAAATGAATACAAATTTCAATAAATAACAAGTCACAAAACAAATCGATGACTGCCGATGTCATTCGATGTTCTTGTACTTATAAAGATTTAGTGTTGCCTTACATTTAAAATTTTTGTTCAAGAAACATCCATTTTCACGACTTTATAGACCCGTTACATGACACCATATTTTTTTGCACAACTCTCACAAACGTGTAAAAGTTGTCTCATCGCACCGAGCCACCGACATACAGCTGGACTCAGCAGCACCATGTCGTCAGCATAACTGATATTATTAATGCAAACATTATCCGTGTTCCGTTAGCGGCATAGATTTAATATGTGTCGTCTGTTTTTAAACGGTTTCCTCTTCTATGTATTGCTGGGAGGTTAGCACCGGTATCCAGTGGCGTAGCTAGCTTGGGTGGCACCCGGGGCGGAAGTTGGTGGTGTCACCCCATAGAAAGAAAAAAATGGCAGGTATCTCTCCACAACTGTGCTGTCATCTGCATACCTATAGATACCGGGCATCAGCAGATCGTTAATATGCAGCAGGAACAGACTTGCAGGGAAAAAAGACCCAGGAGGAACACCGGCACTAATCGACATGGGGAATTTAGTCAGAAAGTCAGTCAGGCCAGCGAAAATACCGTATCCTGGAAGTTTACTCAGTAGGCCCGCGTGCCATACCCTATCGAAAGCCTTCGGGACATCAAGAGAGACGGCCATCGCTTCCCCATTTTTCTCGAGGGCCTCGCCCCATAAATGAAGGGCATACACTAGTAGGTCACTCGTACGGTCACGGTGTCGGTCACTGGGGAGATCGTTACCTTCCAGGTAAGCCAAGAGGCGCGAGTTCAATACGCGCTTCATAATCTTGCAGAGTATGGAAGTTATTGAAATCGGCCGATAGTTGGTAGGATCGGCACGACTACCCTTTTTGGGGACCGGCTGCACGTTGGCTAGCTTCCAAGACTTGCGCACTACACCTGTTCTAAATGAGAGGCGATACAAGCGCGTCAATACAGGAGACAACTCGGGCGCACATGCCTTAAGAAAAATCGTTGGTATACCATCAGCTGGGCCACTAGCCTTATTCACTTCCAGACGACATAGTACTCTCAGAACCTCCTTGTTCCTAATGTGAACCTCCAGCATTGAAGTTTCGCAATGAGGAAAATTAGGTGGAGTAGCAGTGCCAGTAGTATCAAGACACGAATTGTGGTCTCTCTCGCCGTATGAGCCAGTGGGCCATCAGGCTTAACCAGCGGAGGCAGTGTGGGCCAACAGAAGTTCGCCTCGACCGATTTGGCAAGGGACCGGAAAGATCTGCTACCGGGTGGCTGCGCTGAGAGCTTATTGCCAATATGAGTAATGCGGTAGAAGCGAGCCTTCTTAAGCGACTTTTTGTAGGACTGAGCAGCATGATCAAAGGCTCTCTTTTTTGAGCTAATATCCGGAGCTCTGTGGTCCCGAGCTTTAACCCAGGTGAAAAATGCCGTGTTCTTACGCTGTTCAGCTTGAATATCGTCGGCGTTGAACCATAGGCGAGCCAAGCCACCGACGGGAACATCACTGAAGGGGATAAAATACTTCAAGCGCACCACATCGGATATAGCGTCCGCACAGCTAGACGGATTGTCAGAAGAGCAGCGGACCAGCTGGCAGAGATAAGACGCAAAAAAGTGGCGCATCTCATCCCAATTTGCCGTTCACCACGTGAATCGCAATCTAGTGGGGTGAAGAACGATACAGACTTCACCAGACAGTGGTCTGAAGTTCCTAACGGTGAGGGAACTATTACAACATATCTGTCCGGATTAGTGGTCAGCATAAGGTCCAAACAATTGGCGGTATGAACAACTACATCAGGCACCCTAGTCGGTTGTCCTACCAGCGGGGATAGTTCCATTAATAGCGCAAAGTTACGCGCTTCTCAACCAGCATAGTCGATCCTCTGTGTATGAGCAAAGCCAGTCTTGGTGGCAGGCATTGAAGTTCCCCAGTGCGACGAACTGGTTGGAGAGAATAGATTAGAATACCTACTCTTTATTATGTACACCATATAGATTACAGAAAATAAATATAAAGATTTTACAATGGGCGGTCTTATCGCTAAGAGCGATCTTTTACAGACAGAGGTGCACTTTAAATGAGAGGACGTGCGTCCGCTGTGCACACCTACTTTTCTTTTTATGCCTTTTCATTTTTAAAACTGAGTGAATAGGAAGGAAGACGACAGTTCAGTGACGTGATGCAATATTAAACCCAACAACATGACCAACGATACTGCGCCAGAGGAAGATTGGTCTGGAGACTGCGGGGACTCCCGAATCTCCCCTTGAATCGCCATCAGGTCCTCTCGTCGGGTCGCCAACCGGCAGGATGGAGCCACCCTGGGATTTGTCGCAGTTGGCGGGGCAGCCCTTCGTCTGTGGCTGGCACACTAATTGGGCCCCCAAATACCTGCGGTCACCGTGAATCAGCGGAACACCGTGCTTCGGATCCCGCTACCCTCCACGACCAAAGGCGGCGGCACACAACGCAACAAAACTGCTTGGACCCATCCTCCATACGGCTTCACCAGCCATTATCCCGGAACACGCCGAATCCCTTGGCGGCAAGACTTTATCTGGTGGGTGGTAACTTCTGCCGGCAGCCGATGTTATGTTTCTAAAATATATTTTCGTCTTTTAACTATCTATCATTATAGAATAGTACACGTTTAACAATTATTATATATGACATCCAAATACAACATACTTCACCATCTCGAGTATGGGACGGGGAATCTCCCACGACAGCGTCAGGGTCTTTTGGGGGAATCCCCGATTTATAAATAGAGCTGAGCTAGTGCTAGTGGAGGAATCGCTGAAAAAAAACAATCGATGCTAACGATTTAGGTATTTTTTAGAGACTGGGTGGGTGTCACCCCAAAAAAGGTGACACCTGGGGCGGTCTTGGGTTTGACATTGCATCCCCTCGCTCCTCCTCCTCGTACCGTCATCCTTCTTATTCCTAAGTTTTTTTAAGTGAATAGACTTAATAAACTACTGCGCTTTACCATCAACGATTGCATCACTGCATACCATCGGCGATGGTATATAGGCGGGATTGCAGTCAAGCACTAGTTTATAATTATTAAAAAAAAAACAACTATTTCGCCGAGCGCTAGTACAAGACTAGGGAATGGATAGGTAATCATTTATTTTATAGAATAATTATTTGCTTACGTACAATTATTTAAAACTTTCAGAGTGTAATTTCAAACACCTACATTAAATAGGAATGTAAAACGATGTAAGTTAAAAAATATGACGTGATCAATCTCGCATGCCATCTCGGAAACGTGTAGTAGAAGTCCTAAGCTGTGAAACTCGTTCACTGCAGGTGTGGCGCGCGCCGGGCTACCGCGGCAGCGTCGGCTTCATCTCGTCCATGACAGAGCACTTCTGCGCCTCCTGCAACCGCCTGCGCCTCACCGCCGACGGAAACCTCAAGGTGAGGCTGTCCCAACTACTGTATAGAGTGCGTGCTTTAGCACTACATTACATGTATGTCGCAGACGGAATATAGAATCCGGTGTTTTGCTAACAGAGCCTTTTTACGTAAAACAACAACGTTCAGCTGGATTGTCACACTACGTTTTACAACATCGCTACTGGCTTTTTTTTGTACGTAATGCAAAATTACTTATTTGCAGTCACAATGAGAACTCGACTTCTTCTTCTTTGGCCTCGTCTTTTCCCGTTACGCGGGGTCGGCTTTACTGGTGCTGAGGCGCCACCAAAAGGCACTTCTTCACGACATCGTCGTCTCGCCTTCACTGTGTCTATATGGTCGTACCATCTCAGCCTAGACCGTGATTTTCTCTGCAATTGGTACAATTTTAAAGTGGTAACTTTAAAATTGTACCAATTGCAGAGAAAATCACGGTACCACCGGTCACGGTATCTTATATATTTATTGCGCACCTTGTCTATAAGTGAACTCCGCCCGCCCAGTGCAGCATTCGCATCTCGAAATAAATGAAAGAAAAAAAAGAAATGGAATATTCAAGTAGTAAGAACATTTTTAATTTAATCCTAAACAGACCCCGGCTTTTGTTCTAATGGGCATTTTGTTATCGTACAGTATTCCTGCAGGAGAACGCCATCTACTCCACTCGCAAGTTATCAGCCCATCCGCGAGCGCCGAGTTCTCCGGCTCGAAGTTACAGACCATGTCTTCTGTCCTAGTTCTACTGATGCGCAACCCATTCGTCTCTAGTGCCTCTCTCCATTTCTCTAAATTGTCTTGTACATCTTAGAAGTTATCGGATAGTAGTGCTACGTCGTCGGCATATGAAAGGTTCCATGGAGTGGGTTTTAAAACTCGACTCATAATTAATATTATCCTTAAAATTACTATTTTCACTTGAGATGGGGTAATTAAATAATGTATAATAATTTTTAGTTCGAGAGCCTTACGCAACAAAAATTACATACAAGATACAACTAAAATCTGCAAGCTGATGTTTGAATTTAGTTTATTTATGAAAATCTTTAATCGTTGACTCGTGAATTGATAAATACAAAACGTTTCAGCAATTCTGCATGTTCAATTTCAGTAGTGAAGACTGTTAACTAATTTTGATTATTATTAGCACTCCATATTCTCGGTCAATAATACTAGTAAAAGAATTAGATCCATATGTCAATTAGTTTCTGATTTAGAAGTAAAAAAGTTGTAACCGTACGATCGGGCTGCCGGTTACAGTTTGATGTCATCGAACAACAGGCTCAGTCTGGCTCACTCAGTCCGCCTGCTGTAGCGCGCCCATGCCGTTGAAATTATACCTAAATACTTTTTGTATCTGTCGTCCAACCAAATACTAGGAATGTCCAATCCAAATACTAGGCTATCATGTGTTGTGCGTAAATGTAAAAATACAACTACCAATTCGCTTGAAAAGTTGTTTTTTATAGTTCCAAAGGACGTCAAAATGCGAAAATAATAGATAGGGAAAGGCTATGAAGAGTTAGATCCATTTGGAGATAAAAGTACAGTTTATTGTTGTGAAGACAATTTTGACTATTGACTTATCATGTAATAATACTGTACGAGTCAGCCATCGTACATGAGACGCGCATATTAGCTACATACATAGATCAGCATTATTCCGTCGCCTTGCACAAATTATAGCGTAAGGCGACAGTACACGATCAGCCTTCAAAGACTGTACTCATTTACACATTCATACCTATATTAGTTACGAGTTAGTTAAGTCATCAATAAATCATCATATTTGGCTATCCGTGACTATTATTGAAGTGTACAACCAAGGTGTGTGCGAAACATTCAGCAGCGCATACAAATACCTATTTATTTTCATCTTATAAGAGAATGTGTCGCTGCGGGACCGGCTGCGTGCCGGCGACTGTTATTATTTAGTTTGGTCGAGTGGTTGGTGATAGTGAGTGTGGTGCGCAGGTGTGCCTGTTGGGTGCGGCGGAGGTGTCGCTGCGGGACCGGCTGCGTGCCGGCGACTGTTATTATTTAGTTTGGTCGAGTGGTTGGTGATAGTGAGTGTGGTGCGCAGGTGTGCCTGTTCGGTGCGGCGGAGGTGTCGCTGCGGGACCGGCTGCGTGCCGGCGGCTGTTATTATTTAGTTTGGTCGAGTGGTTGGTGATAGTGAGTGTGGTGCGCAGGTGTGCCTGTTGGGTGCGGCGGAGGTGTCGTGCGGGACCGGCTGCGTGCCGGCGACTGTTATTATTTAGTTTGGTCGAGTGGTTGGTGATAGTGAGTGTGGTGCGCAGGTGTGCCTGTTCGGTGCGGCGGAGGTGTCGCTGGGACCGGCTGCGTGCCGGCGGCTGTTATTATTTAGTTTGGTCGAGTGGTTGGTGATAGTGAGTGTGGTGCGCAGGTGTGCCTGTTCGGTGCGGCGGAGGTGTCGTGCGGGACCGGCTGCGTGCCGGCGACTGTTATTATTTAGTTTGGTCGAGTGGTTGGTGATAGTGAGTGTGGTGCGCAGGTGTGCCTGTTCGGTGCGGCGGAGGTGTCGCTGCGGGACCGGCTGCGTGCCGGCGACTGTTATTATTTAGTTTGGTCGAGTGGTTGGTGATAGTGAGTGTGGTGCGCAGGTGTGCCTGTTCGGTGCGGCGGAGGTGTCGCTGCGGGACCGGCTGCGTGCCGAGGACTGTTATTATTTAGTTTGGTCGAGTGGTTGGTGATAGTGAGTGTGGTGCGCAGGTGTGCCTGTTCGGTGCGGCGGAGGTGTCGCTGCGGGACCGGCTGCGTGCCGACGACTGTTATTATTTAGTTTGGTCGAGTGGTTGGTGATAGTGAGTGTGGTGCGCAGGTGTGCCTGTTCGGTGCGGCGGAGGTGTCGCTGCGGGACCGGCTGCGGGCCGGCGACTCGGACGCGGCGCTGCTGCAGCTGGTGCGCGCGGCGCTGGCCAACAAGAAGGCCCGCCATGCAGGTACTCGCATCCCTCCTACTATAACTGTCTACAAGTCAACATTATTTACTAGTCCGGTTAAATTTAGACAGTTGAAATAACAAAAATTCCGACAGAGCCAAATTATGGTGGACACCTTGACCTTACCATACAAAATAAAAAAGTCCCAATCAATCCCATGCGGGCTTAGAAAGTTTTCGGGGTCAAAAAAAAAAGTTGAAAAATTAAAATTTCAAGCTTTTTAGGTGTTACTCAGAAACGGTAAGTTTTATCAAAAAATCCCCTCAGAGTGCGTTTTTCGACGTGGTTTACCTGGTGGACCTATTCCACAAACCGCAATGATGATGACTTTTAGAGACGATACTTATTTAACTGCGTGAAGGTTAATGTTGATTTTGGTTATTAAATTTAATTGCCGTTCTGGTTTTGTTTTTCAATCTGATTCATACTTTTCATAATCAAATTCAACAATCTCGTCTTCTTAGATTTCTTCTTTTTCTTCTTTCTCTTACTCAATGTACAGTCAGAAGTAAAAATATGTATACATTGCCAAGGCTCCAAAAATATGTAAACATCTTCGACTTTAAGACGAAGTGCTCAACTTGAAGAGCATAAAATTGTAGCCACCGGTTCATATCATAAATATGTATACGCTCCTTGCTTCATTAATTTATGAACCAACGCGTGAATACATGCTATTGATGGAAGCGTGTATACATAGTATTGTTCCTTTCGTGGTGGGCATAATTTAATGAAGCAATGAGCGTATACATATTTATGATATGAACCGGTGGCTACAATTTTATGCTCTTCAAGTTGAGCACTTCGTCTTAAAGTCGAAGATGTTTACATATTTTTGGAGCCTTGGCAATGTATACATATTTTTGCTTCTGACTGTACATAATTTTTTCAAATAAAGATGAATCAGTTGTTTCTTCATCAAAATCACATGAATTTCCCTCTGTTGTATTCAATTGAGCAATACTGACCTTAGCAATTAGTATGTGCCTGCAGAACACTCTGTACCGCGGAGGTGTTTCGGATAATAAATAAAATAATAATACTCCAGATAATTTGACGAAAGTGTATGCGAATGAACAATAGGATAGAACATTAGGATATCATATCAAATTCAAAATAATTTTCCTAGAAGGTTTGAGGTTTATTTTCTATTGAAAGATGAAATTTGTATAAATACAAGTAAAACTGCGTTTTTAAAATTTTGTGCAAACAACAGGGTGAATATGACAATAATCTCCGTAGTTTTAATTATTTTTGGAATAAAAAAGTACCTAGGGAGTAGGTACATATATTAAAAATGATATAAAACGATTCTGAACACTGTTTTCAGGAAGTGCGTTAACTAATTTACTTGTTGAATGTAGTACAGACACTGTTCGAGCGATATATCTAGCTTCTAGATATGCATCCGCCAAGCGTCGGTAGCCAGCTCGGCGAGTTCCTCGTTCGACCTGTATTTTTAGGCATGGAGAATCTGGCCACCATGGAGAACCGACCGATGATCCTCATCGGCGGCTAGCGCTCTCCGCGCCCGGCTCCGCGCGCCTCCTAGTGATGTGGACACGTTCACAGCGCGGAGCTCGGCGACGCCACGCCGGCCGCTGTGGGCGCCGGCGGGGCTGGCGGGCCGCCGTGTGGCCGCGCGCGCCTACAGCTCGCGCTCGCCGCCCGACGACGACGAGGAGGCCAGCGGCCCGTTCTCGCACCTGGACGCACACGGGCGCGCGCGCATGGTGGACGTGGGCTCCAAGCCGGTGACGGCGCGCGCGGCTACGGCCTCGTGCTCGCTGCAGGTGAGTGGCCACCTGCTGCGCCTGCTGCGCGACGCGCGCCTTCCCAAGGGCGACGCGCTCACCGTGGCGCAGGTGGCAGGCGCGATGGGCGCCAAGCGCACGGCCGAGCTGATCCCGTTGTGCCACCCGCTGGCGCTGGACGTGGTGCGCGTGCGCGTGGCGCTGCCGGCCGGCGAGTGTGCCGGCGGCGGCGCGCTCACCGTGACGTGCGAGGCGCGCGCGCGGGGCCGCACGGGCGTGGAGATGGAGGCGCTGACGGGGTGCGCGGTGGCGGCGCTGGCGCTCTACGACATGTGCAAGTCGGTGGACCGCGCCATGCGCATCACGGAGCTGCGCGTCACACACAAGTCGGGCGGCCGCAGTGACGTCACGCCGTCCCCGCCGCCCCCGCCGCCGGCCGTGCGCGCGCCCGACAAGTCGCCGCTCGGCGAGGGCGAGACCTACGCGCCCACTAACGTCATGCACTTCTGAACTGAATCAATCTAAATCTTCAGGTGTACCACAATGAACGCAGAACACGAGCTGGTGTAGCTTTAGTCGTGTAATTTTTACATACATATTTTGTTTTGTATTTTACTTAGATATTAAGAACAAATTAGCATTCCTTCCAGTTAGTGAATACGTGATGGTAACGTATAATAATGGACATCATAGTGTATTTGATGGTTTAAATCGTCCTATATTCAGGATTAAATAAAACGCACCACATATGTGGGTACTGTCATCCTCAGATGTACCTACCTACTTATAACGTGTTCAAGAATTAATTTGTTTACAATCTTTGTTATTAAACCTTTTAACCGCAATGTCATAATTCGCGTGAAGTGCACCCAGAGCCATCAAAGTTCGCTACAATTTTGCATAATGTTGTAAAATATAGTTAATACGTTCAATGTCGCAGCACGCACATTACGCACAAGCCGATCCCTTGGGAAAAGCGAGCCAAGTACCTAGGTGTTATTCTAGACGAACACCTCACCTTCGGAGAGCATATAAGGACGGTACGCTCGCGCGCCGCCTACG
This sequence comes from Sesamia nonagrioides, assembly GCA_017933935.1. Taxonomy (NCBI): domain Eukaryota; kingdom Metazoa; phylum Arthropoda; class Insecta; order Lepidoptera; family Noctuidae; genus Sesamia; species Sesamia nonagrioides. The sequence continues at coordinate 310,230 of JADWQK010001142.1, forward strand.
CACTCTATCATCTCCACTCTCTCCTCAACCCGCGCAGCAAGCTGTCCCTCAAGTGCAAAATGCGCCTGTACACAGCCTGCATACGCCCCATCATGACATACGCCTGTGTAGTCTTCGCACACACCAAGCCCAGTCATATCGTAAAGCAACAAACGCCCCTTGGTTCGTCCGAAATGAGATCCTCCATCTAGATCTCAAAATCCCCACTATCCAGCAATTCATGAAACGCCTCTCCAAGCGTTTCTTTGACACAGCCGCTGAACATCACAACCCTCTGGTTGTCGCGGCAGTAAAATACACCCCCTCCAAAATTAGCAAGCTTCGCCGACCTAGGCACGTTCTCACCGACCCTGATGACCCCATTACCCTCCACAACTTATTTTTGACGTGGCAATGAACGTGTTAATAGTTTGAATGTATGAATGTGTAACCACAAAACATTACACGTTGGGTAACAACTTAATTTTGGTTACACATTGATATGTGGACCTCGAAAAGGATTTTTTTATTTATTTATGGACGCAGCGCCGCAGCGGGTCCCACACTAGGAATTTGTCATACATACATATAAGTTCACTTACACAAACATCCAGACCCGGAACAACTACTTGTAGCTCATACTAATATTTGTTCCGTGCGGGAATCGAACCCGCGACTCACGCTAACCGTATTTGATTCCGGTACTTGCAGCCCGCCGCAGAATTTTGTAATCAAATAGATTACGTGCATAAAGTCATATTCATATTACAACAATTATTCAGAAGTAAGCACAAAGTATAAGTAGTAAAATAATAATGATCAATCAATCAAAAGGCATATCATATAACAATCCCTTCCAACCCACCCTTGAAAGACATAACATATGTAATGCAATCAGCCCATAATGTTCAAGTACTGTTGAGACGGCGGCCTCCTCTCGATGAGAGGGAGTGGGCCGTAATCGACCACGCGGCCCAGTGCGGGTTGCTAGATGTTACATGTCTTCGAAGTTTTTGGCGTTAACACGATCCTTGTAAGACAATTTTCTGAAATGAATATTTATGAACTTTTTTTTAAATGTTATAAGTAACCTATATGTCGGCCAAATTCGATAAATAATAGAAGTAAACAAACCGTTAATATGCAACGACTAGAAAAAGAAGCTGAAAAAAATAAAAAAATAAAGGAAGCTGTGTGCAAAACATTCACATTCCTAGTGGCAGTAGTTTGGGCTGCACTTTGATACGTCAGTTAGTCAGTTTCTCCTCTTCTACTGTAATGTACATCCTCACTTCTCATCCACAACCAGCTCACGCCACTACTCACACATTATAAATACTCACAGTGTTATTATTTCAGTAGACAGTAACTCAAAAAACGGTTTCTGTGGGTTGGATCCATTTTGCATAACTACGTCCATTTGTCTTTTCAATATTGCTGCCATGAATGAAATCAATGGCGATGCACTGTAGAACGAAGAAGAATCTTAAACAAACTTGTATTATCTGTATGCAATGTTTAACAAACACGAAAGTTTTAAAATAATGACAATGCATCGTTTAAAATAATTATGGCAGACAGGTACAAGTAGTTCTGGGCCTGTAGTCAATGTAACATCGCTTCGTAGCGAAACGAAATCGAATACCAAACCAACCAATGGCGGTAACGATTGACCACGTGATTTATGGCGTCGCGTGGTCAATCGTTTTCGTTATTGGTTGGTTTGGTATTCGATTTCGTTTCGTTGTGAAGCGATGTCACATTGGCTAGAGCCCCTGGTGTATGTTACCCCAGCATAAAAGTAGTGCCTTGAGTGATATAAATGGAACGAATAGTTAGTGCATAAACTGCTGCAAATGTGCGCTACATAAAAATTTTGTACACCTTGTCTTATAGAAAAAAAAAAATCCTACTTGAGTAACATAGGTACATGTAGTTCTGCACTCGAGGGGTTGGCAGTACTTACCTATTTTAATATTTTATCGCAAGTTACTAAACTGAGCACTCCTTCATAATGAGGCCTGGGATCACCACTAGTAATACAACGTTTTGTGGTTTCACTACATGTCTACATGTCTACTGAACCAATCACAATATTGTCATGTGCAAGTAAGGTACTTGTTCAATTTGTGTGATAACAATAATGTAAAACCTTCATTAAAAAAGGTTGTTTGGTGCTACATTCATGAATAAAATATACGAAATGATTACAATAGGTAGGTATATAGAAACAGTTTAACTGTTCATAGGTATTCTTTTGTAAGTAATGTGCAAATTATATTGTTGTCATGGGCGTAGCCACACTGGGGCACATGCCCCAACCTAGTTCTGAGCTATAAGGTGGCTAATTAAACAAAAAAAAAAAAAGAAACCGGAAGAGGGGGGATAGGTTGACTGCTGCCCCACCCTGAGCCTAAGGCTGGCTACGCCCATGATTGTTGTAGCTAATAATAATGATATAATGTTGTCTGTCATTTTTTTTATTATATTATATACAATGAAATTACAAGTGTAGTTTTAATATATCAACCTGTCATTTCAAGACTTCCTCATTGTATGAAAAACGGAATCAGCTAAAACTGGGAATGTATAGCTATGCTGCTGTGTGCATAATCATTTACTATACAATTCTTTATTTTCTATTACCTTAGGCCTTCGTTTTCTCCGTGAGGGAGGCGGGAAGTTATAGCATAGGTCATATGCTATAACTTCCCGCAATCCCATGTCCTATGACATACACGTTTTTTGGCGAGAAAGTCAAGCTAAGTGTCACGCTCATTTTTCATTGGACTTTTAAAATTATTTATAGTGTTGTTTACTAAATAAAAGTGCATGATTTATGTAGTAAAAAGGGCATTATGTAAATAATTCATAAAGAACAGTGAAATATCGAAGCATAGTCACCACATCATGACTTTGCCTCAAACCTCCCTCGTAAGACGGTTCACGCGGCAGTCTTTTTCGACATGAATAGTTCATTACGTAACATTGGCTAAATACACAAACCATACGAAGGCAAAAAAGAAAGAAAGTAGGACATACACTATGGGGATCAAACATATTTGTTCTATCATGGGAACAAGTATTTATTGGAAGAGTGCCATGTTTGTTAAAAGTTTATCACATTATGGGAATTATTCATAATCACTCTTTAAAATTAAAGAAATGTTTAAACATTGAAAAGGTATGGCTAAACAGTATGTAATCATTCCCTAATTAGGCAACATTTATGCACAAAGTGGTGTGTCCATGTATGCACCAGCACCAGCCCACCAGGACAGGGTTTTGGATTAGGGAAAGAAAGAAAATATGTTGTGTTATTATGTTAATTTATATTTGTAGGAAAAAAAAACAATGTTATTGATGTGCTCAAGTAATTTATACAATACAGTAGAATACCGATGTTCCGAACCAAATGAAACGAGGGATAGTTCGGATAATCGAAAATTCAGATAATAAATATATACGGACAAATCACACAGATTGAGCTAGCCCCAAAGAAAGTTCAAGACTTGTTTGGGATACTAACTCAACGGTACTATATTTATAATCCATACTAATATTATAAATGCGAAAGTAACTCTGTCTGTTACGCTTTCCCGCTTAAACCTCTCAACCGATTTTGATGAAATTTAGCACAGACAGTCTTTAGACCCTGAGAAAGGAAATAGGCTACCTTTTATTCCCAAGGGAAATCTAAAAAGCGCGATATAACCGAGTTCCACGCGGGCGAAGCCGCGTGCGGAAAGCTAGTAGATAAACATACAAGACCCAGGTCAATCAGGGCTCGATCCCCGGCCAGGATGGCCTGGCAGGGGATCGATCCCTGCCAGGCCTCCACGTCGCAGACAAGCGTGTTGACCGCTGCGCCACGGCGGATTTCAAATCAATTTTTTTAAAGGATATACATATGTATAAAAAAATCCAAGAGCGTGTCGGGGCATGCTCCGTGCAGGGTTCCGTAGTTTCCCGTCCGTCACAGTAAGTGTCCCCACTTAAAGAATTAAAAATATGGGATATTTGTTACATTGAGCAATATGCTAAGTACGGAATCCTAAAAACGGGCCCAAGATGGATGGTGATAAAGGACTAAAGAACCAACCAAACAATTTGACAATTTAATAGCTCATACCTATACCCATGGGGTCATGACAGACAAACTTAGGAAAAATCTTAACAGCTCAAAGTAATGCCAAGTACAGTACAGTAGTTTTGGGAAATTAGGTTACTAATTAATTTATACAAACTGGACAGGTTTAGTTTATTTTCGGTGGTAATTTTGGATATTGTGTATACCGACTTTGAAAGAAGATATGTTCAGAATAATAAAATATGTAAACTAATATATAAAAATATTAACATTGTCAAAAAATTATTTTAGTAAACCCTTATTCATTTTTAAAACAATATATCAAAAACTAGGGTTGAAAAGAAAAAACAAATGACCCCACTTTACTAACTTACTTAACATATTAACATATGGGACCCTCTTAATAAAACTTTTGTTTATACATTTTATTTTATCACTTTATTGGCATGATTAACATATTAAACGGTTACTGAGATTATCCACAGACAGACAGACTTGGCTAAACTATATATTGATGCTGGAAAGGCAATCATATCTAAGCGACAAAAATCTGTAAATTGTAATATACACCAAACGACACAGAATAATCTGACGGTTCGAATGGTGTTTAAAACTCAATTTACGGATTTTTGTCACTTAGATATCATTGCCTTTCAAGCCTTGATATGTATAAGGGTTCTTAGTTTACTACAGAACCCTAAAAACAAATTATATTGAATAAATGAATTATACAATTTGTTACTGAATATACTATCCCCAAACAAACGAGAATACATGATCAGAGGCAAGAATAAACTTGTTGCAACATGTACAGTTGCACCTTAAAAACATTTTTGATATGCCTAATAGAGTTGAAAAATGAGTCCAGATAATCCGTATTCTACTGTATAGGCAAACAAATATGTGGAGAGGTTAACTAATAATCACAATATTAAAGGAAACAGTACATACTCTCAGTGAACTGTCACATAATCAATCAACAAACAGAAATGATCAAGGTATTTTATAAAAATGGGTTGAAATTGTCTCTCATTAGTTGAAGTATTATATAAATATATCTGCTTACTACCTATAGAAGTAGTTACACGTACTGCTATTACAATGTAGAAAAACTTCAAAGCAATCAGTATAGAATACATAAAAGCTAAATAGTTCAATCTCTATCCTAGATTAACCACTAGCTACCAGAACATTGGACTTGGCAGGCTGCTCCGGTGCTACTTCAGCAGGAGGACGGTCCACGCGCTGCAGGCGGATGTCGTGACACTCTATATATTCATTTATCTCTCGACCCTTTTTAGTGAGTTGTTCTTCTAATGCTTTGAGAGCTTTGGGCAACTGTTCACTATTATTCTCTAGCTCAGGCAAAACTTCTGCCACCGTACGTTCTACTAACACACCACCCACCATTCGAAAACATTTACGAGTTTTATCAACTCCTCGTAGGGTTTCGATTACAATTCTGTAACACATAGAAATTGTTTAACATCAGCATCAGCACAGGGCAAATCAATTTGACATGCATGATAGTCGGCAGTGGGGACACTTACTTATGTTCGTTGAGATCCATCTCTAACTCTGAAATCTTATTTGCGAGTTGTCGCTGTTCACTGCGAAGAGTTTGAAAGCCAGAAAAAATCTCTTCGCTAGATTTCGCTTTAGGGTTTTTGGCAGCTGCTTTTTGAGCCATTGTTATAGGTATATTACTATTTTTACCTAACTAATATTATTCCACCAGGAGACTGCAATTAAATTAAGTGAATTATAATAAATTTAATGAAAAATGATAACCATTTGTTTTACTGATTTGACAGTTAGAATTTTAGGTTAGCAATTCGTTCGCATATTCTCCTTTTTGGTGAATGGTGATTGATCACTGATCAGAGACATTTTTTTTTTTGGTTGATTTCTTTCCGTTCGGGCGAATGGAAAAGGCAAAGGCATAGTACGCCATACAGCCAAGTCTTCAGTAATTTTTTTTCTTCATTATCTATCCTAACTTATCCTTTTTTTTTTTTTTTGACGCTGTGGGAATGCATTTACGCACTGTACCCCGAAGGGCGTGTGTGGGACTCGCCCAGCCGAAGCCGGGAATACCCACTAAACCCACAGCGACACTCCGGCATCGCGATAGTGGCGGGGGAGTGGGAAACTAGCGCAGCCTGAGCTACCTCTCCCCCGCCGGCGAAACCCGCCTAGTAAGGCGGGCCCTCAATTGTCCCTCCTGGGGAGGGGCCGTGGCTCCCGCGTGATGAGCGATGTAAGGCGGGCGTCGGCCTCACGCCCGCCGCTCACCTCAGGGAGGGAGAAAGCGGGCGAAATCCCGCCTTCTCCTCCCCCTACGCCGCCTGCGGAGCGCCGGAGCGAGGGGATCCTCCTCCCGCTCGCGCTCCGCGGCCTCCTTCTGCGACATCACGACCTCGCAGAAGGAGGCCATCGCCACCCATGCCTCCTCGCTCCCCACCATCGCTCTGACGATGACGGGCAGCGAGAGGTCCCCTCCAACCGCCGCGACAAGATCGCGGCGCGGCACGGCCCACGACGGGCACACCGCGAGGGTGTGTTCCGCCGCGCCCTCCGCCGCGCCACGATCCGACACACACCGTCGTGCCATGCACGACGGTGTCTCCTCTCGTCCTATCCGGTGCAGGTACCTGCCGAAGCAGCCGTGACCGGAGAGCACCTGCACCAGACGGAAGGACAGGAATCCGTGACGCCTGTCGAGCCAGTCCTTCAGGACCGGCCCGACGGCGTCGAGGGTACGGCGGCCGAACACCGCGGAGGCGAGGTCCCGCGTCCAATGCTGGACGATGGCGTCCCTCGCCTCCCGGCGGACGGCTTCCCTCACTTCTGGGGCCGGACGCTCGCCCAGCGCCCTGCGCCCCGCCGTCCACTCGTACACTCTGGCGAGCACCCACGCCTCGAGCTCCCAAGGCGGGTGCCCGCCAGAGCGCACGCCGCTGCGAAGCCCACCGTGCGGTAGGCCCGCGATGCCCGCTGGGCGATGGCCCTTTGGGGCGTCCGAAGGGCGGTGAGGTTCTCCCTCCTATTGATGGAGTCCGCCCAAATAGGGGCCCCATAAAGGGCCATACTCCGCAGTATGCCGGCGTATAGACGCCGGCACCGCATGCTGGGCCCCCCCAGGTTTGGCATCAGCCACGAGAGGGCTCCCGCAGCCTTCAGCAGGCGCGTCGACAGCCCGCTGAAATGCGGGCCGAAGCGCCACCTGCTGTCCAACGTGAGGCCCAGATACTTCATCTGGGCCGCGACCCTGATCCTGACGCCCTCCACAAAAATGTGGGCGTCAGGTGGGGGGCGCTGCCGGGGGCCGTGAAAGAACACGGCCTCTGTTTTGTGCAGCGCCACCCTCAAGCCCAGGCGGCGGATCCTTCCCGCCACCAAAGATCCGCCCGCCGACGCTAAACTGGCCGCCTCCCGGAAGGTGCTCCCGCGGGAAGTGAGGAGAGTGTCATCTGCATAGCAGATGACACCCGTGCCTCGAAGGAGGGTTCCCCGCAGGAGCCAGTCATAACCGACGTTCCACAGAAGAGGCCCTAAAACAGACCCCTGTGGAACGCCGGCTCCAACAGCGTATCGCCGGAGCTGGCCAGCCCCGTCTACGAGGAGGACAGCACGGTCCTCCAAGTAGCTGGCCAGGAGGCCCCGTAAATACAGGGGCACTCCGTGGTACCGGAGCGCTTCCAGGATGGTGGAGTGGGGGATTGAATTGAAGGCGTTGGCAATGTCGAATGACACAGCCAACACTCCATCCCCCACTCGCACCGCCTCTGTCACCTGGCCCTTTAGACGGGCCAGGGCGTCCACTGTCGAACGACCAGCTCGAAATCCGAACTGGGCGTCCGACTGGTCCGGTCCCACGCTCCGCAGATGCCGCTTGAGACGGCCGGCGATAATCCCCTCGAACATTTTACCGACCTCATCGAGCAAAACGATGGGCCGATAAGCCGAGGGGGAGTCCGCCGGCCGCCCTTCCTTCCGGAGGAGGCACAGTTGGCCATCCCGCCATGGTTTCGGGAACCTCCCCAACGCGAAGCACGCGCTGAAGAGGTCCCGGAACCTGCCCTCCATTTCGGTGGCCGCGATGGCCACCACCCGTGCGGGGACCCCGTCCGGGCCGGGAGCCGTCTTTTTGGCGCGGAGACGAAGAGTCGCCGCGCCAAATTCTTCCTCTGAAACCGGAGGAGGAGGAGCTTCCTCCTCCGGTAGAGCCGCTCCCCTTGACGGGCACATCACTGGTGGGGCGAAGTGCGGATCCCTGCGCGGAAACAGGGACCGCACCACCCCATCCAGGAGCGCTGGTTCGAGGGTCTCGGCAACCGGGGGACCAATGCGGCGCAGTTTGTTACGCGCCGCCTTATATGGCCTCCCGAATGGGTCGTTGTCGAGACCCTCCAACAGCTCGGCCCTCGCCGCGTCCTTAGCGGCGCCGATGGCCGATTTGAAGGCCGCCCTCGCCCCCACGTATCTGGCGTAGAGGCGGTCCTCGTCGGCCAGATCTCGTCGGCGCCGCCGACGCGATCGGGTGTAGGTTAAAATTTATATATGCAGACTTTGAGTTTTGGACTGAATCTGAACATTTTTTACTCCACCAAGGAAGAGGAGGTTTTTTACGTGACTTTCTACGACTGGTATGATTAACATGACTATTATTAGCAGAAGAAATGGGTGTACTACTACGCTGTAGAGAATTAACTATATCAGATTGCAATATTTCACAAAAAGCACTGTATGCTACCAATGGGGTATTATTTTGTAAATGAAAATTAGACAACTGTAAATCTACATTGTGTTCATACATTATCCAATCCACCAATTTAAAGTTAGGGTAGATGGGCAAATGTATATTATTGTTGTTATATATATCATTATTTACAATAACATTAATAATTACAGGAAGATGATAGCTGCCAAGTGGATCATTATGCACCGACCAATCACAAGATAAAGCCAGAGATGGTGAAACCAAAGTTAAATCTAAAGCATTCGGACGCCATGTCAGAGAACCAACTGTTGTTACCTCGCCACTATTCAACAAAACAAAATTTTTTTCCTCAATACATTCTAGAATATCTCGACCTCTGGAATTTACAGAATTACATCCCCAAGATGTGTGATGAGCATTAAAATCACCAGCAAAAATCATGGGTTCAGGAACTGAATCAACTAAATTTAGAAATTTATTTTTATTAAAACATGGAGTACAATTTGTAGGACAATAAAAACTTACGAGACTTATTTCTTTATTATTTACAACAATTCTTACACATATATTTTGCAGAGAATTATCTGAATAGATATTTATTTTATTATATCCTGTATTGTTACGTAATAAAATAGCAACTCCATTATGTCGATTGCCAATGTCGTTTCTTTCTATTTGATATCCTTTTATATTAAAAACTTTAATTGGTGTTAACCAGGTTTCTGAGATAATTGCAATATGAATGTTATGTTCGGAAAGAAACTGTGTTAGTAGAAGTTTATTACTTATAATGCTCTGAGCATTCCACTGCATGATATTAAGCTGATCCATTATTATAGGAATTAGAAGTATTTCGGAAAGTTTGATATAACATTTCTTTTATTGAAGTAGAATTAATGGGAGTATTTTTTTGATTTGATATCATTTTTGTAATGGTTTGTATTAGTATATTCATAAAAAAATCGGATTTGGAAAGGTTTTGTATCTGTGTTTCAATATTTGTTTTAGTTAGTTGTGGAAATGTGTTCTCTTTAAATAAGTCAGAGAACATGATGGTCTTGGATTTAATTTTGCTCTCCTCTATTTTAAGTTTTTTTGTGGACATTGATTTGAAATGGCAATGTGATTACCACCACAATTACAACATTTTGCATTTTCCTGTTGGACATTACAACTCTTGTAGTGATGGTTCTGGGAACAAATTGAGCATACCACAGAATTGCGGCAGAATTTGGCAATGTGCCCGAATTTCATACATTTTAGACATTGTTTCACCGGAGGAACATAAACTTTAACCTCATGCCGCCATGACTCGAGGTATACAAATTGTGGTAATTCGATAGACGCAAATGTTATAGCGACGGTCTGTGTGGGAAGGTATGAAACCTCACCACCGTCACTTCGGACACGACGCATGAAGCGCCGCCTCACCTGAATGACGTTGCGTGAACTATCAACAAGTGTATAAATCTGTTTGTTTGATAGGTCAGTAGGAACTGAAGTTATAACCCCAGTCACCTCGGTGCCACCTGCTGGTATCGAAGCTTTTAAGCCTAATTCTTATAAAAGCTTTTTATTTTGTAGAAACACATTGGCGTTGTTGGACAAGTCGAAAGTAATACCTATTTTATATTTATTATTAGATTTTAAGTGTGAAATACCAGCTATGCTGTATTTCCTTAAAGCATGTGAAAGAGCCAGCCTATCCTTGTCACTAAAACTCTTTTCGACTACATGCGACAAAAAGACAATGAATTCAGTTTTTGTAGAGTTCTCAGGGTACTTTCGAGAGTACCCTGGTACCTTATGGACCAGATATTTTCTGCTCGTATCCTCGTCCGAGTCCGAAGAGTCCGTCGGAATGTCTGTATGAGGATCAGGGGGATCCGTCTTTTTCCTTTTCTTCACTCCTTTCATTTTCTATATACAGTTACACACTATATTAAATTTCTATTTACACTATACAGTAATTATACGTAAATATACAAATTTTCAAATAATTTAAAAATAATATCAAATTTAGGCGCCTTTCTCATTCAAGGTTCCCGCGCTTTTCGATAAGACTGCCTTTTTTTTGGTTCGTTTCTTTCCGTTCGGGCGAATGGAAAAGGCAAAGGCATAGTACGCCATACAGCCAAGTCTTCAGTAATTTTTTTTCATTAAACAACTATCCTAACTTATCCTAATTTATCCTAACTTATCCTAACTAATCCTAAACTAACTCCTTTCGTTTTACGCGTTTGGACGATAAGGAGCGGTTTAGCGTAAAGACATGATGAGGCCACTATGCTACAATATTTCACTGTTCTTTTTGAATTATTCACTGAATGCACTTTTACTACATAAATCACGCGTTTTTATTTAGTAAACGACACTATAAATAATTTTAAAAGTCCAATGAAAAATGAGCGTGACACTCATCTTGACATTCCCGCCAAAACCTTTCTTGCATTTTGAGTTTTTGACATTGAGAATGTCAGTCAGATAGTGCTATGCTTGATGTTTATAACTCGGTATCGTTAATCTAATTAAGTTTCGATTCGATATCTAATCGATGTGCCTGATGGTTTAAATTAGTGCAACGCAATTAAATAAATATCATCAATACACACTACTTAACTGTCGTTCTTAATTCTATAATTAAATACGTTGGTAGATTATAAACCAGAGGATAGATATTATATATTTATTAAGATACAATACACGAAATTTCGATGTATATGTTTATGTTTTCTGGTTTTATACAGTTATTTCACTTAAATGCTACGCGATGTTGATATTAACCGTCATAATTATAATGAAAATTATACAGTTCCGTGAGTTAGTTCTGTCTGTTCTACATGTAGTCAACTGACAGAAATAAATTTTTCATTAAAATCGATAATCTAACGTCATTGATTATCAGATGCACAATGGAATGTGAGTAGGAGTATTCTCCTTCTTAAATCTTTACAAAGACGAATAAATTGAATGTCACTGACTATGGAACTTGCTATGAAACTTTCTTTTAAGTTATTTTATTCATAATTGAGATAATCGAATGCCGGTAATGTCTAAGTAACAACACTACTGTCGTACTAACGAGAAATCGAAAACTGTAATCCGTTTCACGGTGATTTTTACCTACCCATTTCACAGGAGAGTAAATAAACTAAAAAATTGGGTTTAAACACACTGCACCGTCAGCGATAAATTATTTTATTTTTAAAAGTAGATTTACTTACCACCTTTAACTGTAATTAGGTAAAAAATTATTTATTTTTTTTAAATATAAAATCGTTTATAACGTTTCAATACAATATGAATCGTGATCATGGTTAGATTTTATGTAAAAAAACGACCAATAAGTACACTATATTTTCCCTGTGACCCCTTTTCTAAATAATATATAAAATTTCCTATATAAAATTGATAAACTGCAACTGGGTTATACCAACACAAAGACGCACAGTCAATTTCTTTATCCGATTTTAAACTTTACATATAAAGCATTAAGGCTCAAGGTTGATTGGGAATATCTGACAGTTTCGGGTAGCTGGACCTGCTGTCGTCCGTACATGTATCAAAAATAAATTCAGCACATTAATCATAATTATTCTCCTCAGCGACATTCCAACTAAAAATCTAAGCAAACAAGACATTGTGCAGAGTTTATATTGAATAAAAAATACAAATATTGGATAAATAAATAAAGATTTAAAAATATAATTATGCTGCATGAGCCATGACTTAAGTACACACGTTCGAAATCACGTCGAATCTTTCAAGGTTATAAAGTTGCTTTTATAGGAAAATTGACCTTTGTAGTGTTTTTAGATAATTAATCTAGGTAACTAGTCACACATAATTATAATTAAAATATGTATATACCCAAGAATCTCGTGTATCTATTATTTAAAAAAAAAAACCGGTAAAGTGAAAATATAAGTTTTTGAGCGATGCGTATTAAAAAGCCAGTGGCATTACAGCAGGCTACAGACAAGCATGACGATTCAACATTGGTGAACTTCGTTCAATAATCGTTCAATTTTAATACTCTCATAGTACGATTATTAGCAGCGCTAAATTAGGCCTAAATCAAAACTGACTGGAAACTGAACGTTTTGCTAAGAGGTCATGGTAAGCCCCCTGTTGTGTAGGGTGACTATTATAAATTATAATAGTCACCCTACACACAAAGACAGATCAGATTCGCTTCCATCTTCAAAGAGCAGTCAACTTTCTAGCTGCCTGGTTTAAGAAATGGAGGATCGAAGTTAACCCCCTTAAGAGCCAAGCGGTTCTTTACAGGAAACCGCGGGTCAGCGTCACCCTTCCACGTCCCATCACCATGGACGGCAAGCCGGTCCCTTGGGAGAAGCAAGCCAAGTACCTTGGTGTTATCCTCGATCAAAGCCTTAAATTCTCAGAGCACATTAAGACGGCCCTGTTGAAGCAAGGAGTTATAAATATAGTTTTATAGGTAATCTCTTCATACTGGTTGCATTCGATTGTGTCAAGTGATTTGGCGCATGACAATACTAGAAGGAAAAGTGTTGTCTGTTGTTTTATGTTGTTATGTGGAGTCATGTTTTTTTCTTGTAAATAGTATTGTGTGCTTTGGTTTCTGAATATATTTTATTTTACACTCTTTGCTATCTACTGTTACTTTGCTACCTAAACTCTATCAGGTTATGGGCCAGCTAGCATAGAAGTGAAAGTAAGTACTAAGTAAGGATGTCGCAAACCAATGAGAAAGCGAATCACCATGCACAGAGCATTTCCTCAAGTTTACCGAGTATAGAAAAACTTGACGGGAATGCAGATTACAATACCTGGAAGTTCTTGATGGAATTATACCTTATCCATGAAGATCTTTGGGACATGACAACCTCAACATCGATCCCTGGTGACATTGAGAGTCAAAGACGAGATCAAAGGGCTAGAGCTAAAATATGCCTGATGGTAAAACCACACTGTCTAGTGCATGTGAGACAAGCTGCAACGGCGAAGGCGGCTTGGGATGCTTTGAAAAATGCCTTTGAAGACAAGGGTTTGAACAATAGATGTCGACTCCTGTCGAAGCTAGTTAGTTTCAAGTTGGGGCAGTTCTCATCAATCAGAGAATACGTAACTAACGTGATGACAGTAGCTCAACAACTACGTGATCTTGGTAAAGAAGTCGATGACGAATTAATGGCAGCGCTTTTACTCCAGGGTTTAACAGACAAGTTTGAACCGTTGAAATTGGCGATTGAAAACTCAAATGTGACACTCACGACAGATTACGTCAAAACGAAATTGCTACAACTAGAAGATACATACGCAGCGGGAACAGCAGGAACCAGTTCTGAAAATGCACTTCAAGCGAACGCAGGCAGCCAAAAATCCAAAGAACGGAAAGGGAAGAGAACCATAAAGTGTTACATCTGTGACGGGCCACACAAGGCTAGATTTTGTCCAAGGAAACAGAATTCAAAGAAGGATGCAGCAGCAAATAAGGCAATAGCAATGTCTGCAAATGGCTCATCCAAGGAATGGATTTTAGATTCAGGAGCGTCAAATCACATGACATGTAACAAAGAATGGCTTGTAGATTTAAAGAAACTTGATAAGAAGGTTGAAATAGCATGTGCAAATGGAGAAAAGCTGTATGGAGTAGCTGTTGGAAAGGTAGAGAGCAAGGATAATGGTATGTTGATCAGAGATGTATTGTATGTACCTGGATTAACAACCAATTTGTTGAGCGTAAGTAAACTTGTAGATAGAAACTTAGTAGTAGTGTTTGGTCCTAATGGGTTCAAAATTGTACAAGGAGAATGTAAGATAGATGCAAATGCTGTGTCGCATGCAGGTAATGTAGAAAACGGGGTCTACAAATTGAATCATTGGCAACAGGAGGTGGCTCTAGTTACGTCATCCTCTGAGAAAATGATTTTATTGCATCGACGTTTGGGGCATTTAGGTGGTAAAAATCTTATATTGCTTAAAAATAAAATGGCACTGGGCGTGAACTTTTGTGACACAGACTACCATCTGGATTGTGAAGCGTGTGTCTTGGGTAAGCAAACAAGACAGCCGTTTGCCAGGTCAGGTAGCGGTGGCAACAGAGCCAAGGAAGTGTTAGGATTAGTTCACACAGATGTATGTGGGCCAGTGAGTAAAAAATCATTCTCAGGTTGCAGATATTTTCTCACCTTTATTGATGACTACACCAGAAAGACCTTCGTGTACTGTCTGAGAAGTAAAGGAGAAGTGTTTGAAAAGTTCTGCGAATTTGCGAAAATGGCCGAAAGGCAAACCGGCAAGAAGCTGAAGATCATACGATCTGACAACGGTACTGAGTATGTCAACAGGCGGATGGATGAATTCTGCAAAGCTAGAGGGATTATTCATCAGTTGACAGTGGAGTACACGCCGGAGCAGGATGGGGTAGCAGAAAGAGCTAACAGAACCATTGTGGAAAAGGCCAGGACCATGCTACAGGAAGCCTGTCTTAGTAAGCGATTGTGGGCAGAAGCGGTTAATACTGCAATCTACCTGAAAAACAGATCACCTACAGTCGCAGTAAGAAACAAAACCCCTGAAGAGATGTGGTCTGGCACGAAGGTTGATTTGAGTCACCTAAAAGTCTTTGGATGCACAGCATATCTTCATGTCCCAGATCAAAAGAGAAAGAAATGGGATGCGAAGAGTCAAAAACTCGCATTTGTCGGTTATTGTGAGGAAACCAAAGGTTACAGATTGGTTAACCCACAAACAGGACAGTTGTATAAAGGGAGAGATGTCGTTTTTTTCGAGAATCTTACATACAACTCAGGCGATGAAGCACGTCCTCAAGAAGAAGGTGTTCCATTAACTGAACCCATCCAGATGAATGATGTGGTGGAAGACATGCCACAGAGGCGTTGGAGTGTCGATCATACTACAGGTGTGAACGTACAAGACCAAACTGTGGACTGTGACAATATCCGTACAGAGACAAATCAAGTTAATGAAATCATTGAAGACGATGAAGAGTGGGCAACGTCAGATGAACGTGAAGAATCAGACGCGGAAACTGTCATAACTGAACAGTTTGAAGAGCCTGAGGTGACAAGAAGATACCCTTTGCGCGAGAGGAAGGCAAAGGAGTTCCCAGATTATGTCAGTTATAATACGGTTGTGCGCAGAGAGCCTACTTCTGTAAGGGAGGCATTATCTCTAGAAGACGCGAATATGTGGAAGGCGGCAATAGAAGAAGAGATGAATGTTTTAAAAGAAAATAAAACATGGTCTCTAGTAAAGGCTCCTAATAACGTAAACGTCGTTGATTCGAAATGGCTTTTCGGAATCAAAGAAGAGGCGGGGGGAAAGACCCGTTATAAAGCTCGCCTTGTAGCTAGAGGTTTCAGTCAACGAAAAGGTGTGGATTACTTTGACACCTTCTCACCTGTGGTCCGACATGGCTCTTTAAGAGCGTTATTTGCTTTAGCAGCAAAGATGGATTTAAAAATTGATCACATGGATGTGAAAACGGCGTTTCTTAACGGAGATTTGAGAGAGACGGTGTATATGAGACAGCCTGAAGGTTTCGAGGTAAGAGGCAAAGAAGATCATGTGTGTCTCTTAAGGAAATCGCTATATGGACTTAAGCAAGCTCCTAGGGCGTGGAACGCCAAGCTTCACGAAGAGCTCATGCGATTGAATTTCATTAGATCTGAAAATGAACCATGTGTGTACACGCGGTCCAGGAATGGAAATATAATTATCATGGCGGTGTATGTTGATGATCTCCTGATCTTTTGGAATAATGCTAAAGAGATGAAGTTAGTGAAAAAGGATCTGATGTCTTTATTTGAAATGAAAGATTTAGGCAAGGCTCAACTTATGTTAGGCATTCAAATTGAGCAGCGCAAAGATGAAATAAAGATTCATCAAGAAAATTATGTAAATAAGCTATTGAAGGTGTACAAAATGGAAGACTGTAAGCAAGTTTCAACACCAGCTGTACCGGGTCAGAAACTTGAGAAGTGTTCTCCTCAGATTAGAGAAAGGGTTCCCTATCGTGAGCTGATAGGCTCCCTTATGTACTTGGCAGTCTGTACACGGCCAGACATAGCACATGTTGTGAATCACCTCAGTCAATTCAATGAATCCTATGGTGAAGCACATTGGATAGCAGCCAAGAGGGTGCTCCGTTATCTCAAGGGAACAAAGAACTTAGGATTGATATACTCAAGAGCAGAACATGAAGAAATCCTGGAGGGATACGCCGATGCTGACTTTGCGGGTGATGCAGATAGGCGTTCATATTCTGGCTCAGTGTTCCTTGTTCAAGGAGGAGCTGTATCGTGGCAGAGCACCAAACAAAGAACCGTTGCTCTTAGCACAGCAGAGGCGGAATATGTGTCGATGTCGGAGGCAACGAAAGAAGCGGTGTTTTTGAAGCGCTTTATATCAGAAATGATAGGAGCTAGAGACATGCCTCCTGTTGCCATTCATTCAGATAGCCCATCAGCTATAGCTATTGCCGGCAATCCGGTTCACCATCAACGGACAAAACATGTTGATGTAAGGTACCACTTTGTGCGGAATATGATTGAGGCTGGGATTGTTACTGTGAAATATTGTGAGACTGAACGGATGGTTGCTGATGCATTGACTAAGGCACTTGCCAAGGTCAAGTTCCATTGGTGTGTAAATAGTATGGGTCTAGCTGTATAGTATTGGTGTGTAGAAATGCAGCTATTTAGTATGGTTGAGATTAAGGAGGAGTGTTGAAGCAAGGAGTTATAAATATAGTTTTATAGGTAATCTCTTCATACTGGTTGCATTCGATTGTGTCAAGTGATTTGACGCATGACAATACTAGAAGGACAAGTGTTGTTTGTTGTTTTATGTTGTTATGTGGAGTCATGTTTTTTTCTTGTAAATAGTTTTGTGTGCTTTGGTTTCTGAATATATTTTATTTTACACTCTTTGCTATCTACTGTTACTTTGCTACCTAAACTCTATCAGGTCCGCGCTCGCGCCGCCTTCGCTCTAGGTCGACTCCACCCCCTCCTCAACCCGCGTAGCAAGCTATCGCTCAGGTGCAAAATGCGCTTGTACACAGCTTGCATACGCCCGATTATGACCTACGCTTGTCCAGTGTTCGCACATGCCAAGCCACGTTATATCCATAGGATGCAAGTAGTCCAAAACCGATTCCTCCGTAAAGCCACAAACGCCCCTTGGTTCGTCCGTAATGAGATCTTCCATCTTGATCTCAAAATCCCCACCATCCAGCAGTTCATGAAACGCCTCTCCAAGCGTTTCTTTGACACTGCTGCCAAGCACCGCAATCCTCTCATAGCAGCGGCTGCTAATTACACCCCCTCCACCATCTCCCGCCTTCGCCGCCCTCGGCATGCTCTCACAGACCCCGATGACCCCATTACCCTCCTCCAAGAGGCCAATAGGGCCACCAGCACACTACATAAACACAGACCGACCTACCGACCTCGCCGCCGAGGTCCATCGCGACGCGCTCCACGTAGTAATCCCCTCCCCCGTCCCTTGTCCGATGAAGGCCAGCCCGCGCCGCAGCTGAGCCAGTAATATCATAATGTCCCAACAATGACCTCTGAGTTTGTTTCGGCGTTTCTTCTCAGAGCTAGTACTAGGAAACGTCGTGGTCATCAACCATTAAGAATACATTCGATCCAGCCGTTCCTAGCTGTCCTCTCTAGCGACGGCTTAAGCCGAGGTTCGTACCCCACAGGGGGTGCCCTTAGTGCGTAGTCGCCCAATTTTAATTTAGTTTTAAGTGCCACTGGCTGGAGGCTTTAATTTTAATTAAGGCATCCACAGGAAAGTCCGGTTAATTAGTTCCGGCCTCTAATGGCCACCTACGAGATACCATATAAAAAAAAAAAACGCAAAACTTCGGTTTTTATTGAGCTAAAATGCAGTGTACTATTGCTACATTTCTTGAAAAATAATAACGTTTCTGAATGTCAACGCAGTGTTGCCAACGTAGGCGATTTTTCGCCATTTAGGCTACTTAGAACGAGAATCGGCGACGAAAAAATCTGAAAGGCGACTGGTCGCAAATTAGGCTACTCAACTCTAGAGCTACGTTTTATTTATTTTTTGTATATACTACCTACTATGCCAAGAGATATGCGGCCATGCGTGTGTGTAATGTTGGTACAATTTGGTATTAAGATGGTCACGCTATTTGTTTATACTTAGTTTCCGGCGGGAATACCCTAAATTTGTCTTAGCTAAATGTCAAATATTCCCAATCATTCTTGAGCCTTAATGCTTGAGATATAAAGTTGAAAATCGAATAATGAAATTTGACATTTGTAGTATCTTGATGTGCTGTCGTCTGTACCTAACCAAATTTAGAGTTATACGTAGATATTCAACGTGCACGCAATTATCTATCTTGTACAGAAATTTCGGTTATTACTTTGCCTTTCTCTTTGAACGACTTCTCCTGTGTAATTGTTGTGATAATAGAAAGGATTAAAAAAAAAATAATTCTTTCGTTTATTCCCGAAGCTGTAATTTTTAATACATTGATATAATTCAATGTTTTAATATATCTTTTCAGTTGTTATTACGACTCAACAAAGTTTTTATTCTTTAAAAAAATGAGAAAATGCTCCTGTAAATTTAAGTAAGTCTATGTGATAATGGCGCGTATTTCAGTTCTCTTGATGAGTATTTTTTTTAAATATTTCTTTTAATTTATTCCCGGAGCTGCAATTAGAAATACAAATTTTCATTCGTTATTAAGACCAAAGTTTTTTTATTAATTAAAAAAAAAACGCTCCTGTTTTACGCTAAGTATATTAAAAAAAGTGATTTTAAGTGAAATTGATAAACTGATATCGATAAAATGTTTAAATGAAAAATATTAAAATTGACAGCTACGGAAATAAATAAAAATAATATTTAAAAAAATAATCATGAAGAGAATTGAAATACGCGCCATTATCACTCAAGCTAAATGTCAGAGTGTGTCGATTGTCAAGTCGGATGTCGACCAAATTCACACTCATTATAAACTACATTTTATTTTATCGTTATTATATTAAGTTCGTTTTATTTTATCGTTATTATAGATAAGTATATAAAATACTTATCGTTATTTTGGTGTTTGGGCTACTATTAGGCTACTACAACCAAAGAAATTATACTACAACTGAAATTGGGCGATATTAGGCTACTTCATGCATGATAAACGGCGACATTAGGGCCAGCACCGTTGGCAACACTGGTTGACAGCACAGCAAGAGAACTTTAGAAAATTATAGTCATTAAAGACTGTTTTTTTATTTTCGTACAGTTTTGCTAATATGAATCTCTGCATTTTAGTGTGTTTTAATGTATATAAGTTAATTTTAAAACAATAGTATTTTTTATTTGACAAGTAGCAGCATCTAACGCTGAAACTGAGTCTGTCTTTACAGTATTATTTGTTATTAAAACTTCGACAAGCAAATATTAATTGTATAAAGTTTTATAAAGACATCGTCGGCGTCTAACAATATGAAGTACGAAGAACCAGCGTTACAACGTGAGTGGGAAAACAGCAAGGAGCATCATTGTGCCGACATGGTGAGCTAACGTTGCCCCTTGTGACTACATGATTCATAGGATTACCTTAGTTATGACTGCCTCACGCCTACCATGTGTCAGTACTTAGGTCACTTGATACATAAGAACCCCTAACATGTGATAAAAAATCATAATTTAGCATGATGAAAAATTCCTAAAAGAGATATTCCACACAAGATTAAAATCTCCTATTTATTTATATACTTTATAGTATAGCAAAAAATCATTACATAAAAAAAAAACATTCAACACTACAAATTATACAATCATCATCATCATCCCAGCGTTAATCCCAGTCGCATCCGAAGCCTTTTCGGCTTTGGAGTCTGGGGTCCGCTTTACTAGTCAAACTGCTGATATGGCTAAACTTCGACATTTTTCCGTGAAGCGATTGCCGTCTGACCTCCACAACCCGAAGGCGACATCGAAGCATTGCAGTTAGACCAATTGTTGGACTTTTGAGGGCTCCAACAATCCGTAACGACTGCCACTAGATGTTTGTATGGCAACCGGGACCAATGGCTTAACATGCTTTCCGAGGCACGACCAGACCAGTGCAAATATTCATATTCATGCATACAAATATTTGCACTGTGCGGGGATCGAACCCGCGCCACCTTGCGCAGCGGCCGCGTCCGCTACCACTACGCCACGGAGGCTGTCTACTACAAATTATACAATGGGTGGCCTTATTGCTAACACAATCCCCACTGGTGTTTCAAAGGATGCAGTTTGTCAATGCGGGTTCACAGAATTGGAATATCCACCTTACAGTCCAGTCTATACTAGATTGACATATTTATTCACCAAACAATACTTCTACACAGCTGTTAAGTTGCTCATCATCTCCCACTGAATCCTGTAATTACGTTAATTCCTTCTTCGTGAATATAGGCAGGAAACTCGCGGATGATATTGTAAAAGCACAAGAATCACAAGCCCAGCACACTCCAGCAAAACAACTGGCGCCTAGGTTTTCTTCAAAATCATCTTTCGTCCTTGGAACCAATTCTGATAGAGGTACACATGCAATTAGTTGATAAGGCTATTTATAAGAGTGACCTGTTGGAAATGTTTAAGCTAGACACTTGGATTTCAAATATCAATGTCAGAGCCTACATTCACAATACATGTGACAGTATGGATAGACCTAAGCGAAGATATAATGTAACGGAGCTATGCCACAGGGTGTTGACTGAAGCTCGTGACAAGTATCAAGAACATTATAAATTATTTACAGATGGATCAAGGGGCACAAGCGGGGTAGGTGCAGCATTCTTAGACCCACAAAGGAATATTTATAAGCAACTTAGGTTGCACGAGGATGTCTCTGTGATGAGAGCCGAGCTTACGGCGATCACGGAGGCATTATCTTATGCTAGCAGTGTAGGGGAACAAAAGATAGTTATCTTTTCAGATTCCAGAAGCGCTCTACAGCATTTGGCTCGGTGTGTCTCGGGTATCCGAGGTATTCCGATAGCCTTTGAAGCCTTGGGTCTATTTCATAGAATGCAGCGAGATGATGTTTGTGTCGAGTTTCAGTGGATACCCTCCCATGTTGGCTTGTTGGAGAATGAGATTGTGGATCGACTGGCTGGGAGTGCAGTAGATGATGGCGTGGATGTTTTGAGTCAGCCCTATGGTGGGGAGATTATAAGAGAAGCTAGAAGATTATGTAGAGAGACATGGAAGATGTCGTTTAGAGAGGGCTCACAAACTAAGGGTGCCTGGTACTATACCATGCAGGACACACCGGGATCAGTGCCTTGGTTTGAATGTGCCAGCCTCTCCAGGGAGACATTGGTTGCTGCTCTCAGGTTGCGGGCTGGTCATGTTCCACTGAACAAGTTTTATCATCTCGTGGGATTTAAGTCATCGCCACTGTGTGATGCGTGTCGGGTGCCCGAAGATTTTATTCATGTGTTGGTGGAATGTGACCAGTATCGCGGACTGAGGAGGAGCCTGCTGGCAGGCATTGATCTCCATAATGGTGGAATCAATGTGGTTCTGAGCCGGCCAATGTCCGAAGAGGCCCAGTGTATCTATGGGTTCCTAAAGAGATGTATGAGAGAGAGAAATGATAGAGAGGGGCGGAGAGCGTGAGAGTAAGATTTTAAGATGTTATGTCTGAGATGTGTGGTGTGTGTGATGTGTGAGTGTGTGAGGTGTATGGGTGTGTGGATACACTGGGATTGATCCCATGAGGCTGGCATAGTCACCCTGAGTGTACTGAAGCCTCTAAACACAAGATTTAAAAAAAAAAAAAAAAAAAATCTTTCGTCCTTGCGGACACTGACCCTGATGAAATCAAGTCTGAGATAATCTCATTGCGCGATCTAATGCCTCAACTGGATGGGATGGTATCTCAGCATTATTTTTGAAGAGATACTCTGCTGCCCTGTCACAGTGTCACCTATTCTATGCCACATATTTAATATTTGCTTCAAGGCTGCAATCTTTCCCACTGCTTTCAAAAAGGCTATAATTTATCCGATATTCAAGGGAGGTGAAGGGAATTTACCAAACAACTACCGCCCTATTGCCGTCTTGAGTGCTTTATCTAAAGTCTTAGAACGCTTAATTAATAAAAGACTGATACATTACTTAGAACATCATAACTTACTATCAACACAACAATACGGGTTTCGCAAACATAGATCGACAAATAACGCTGTCCTTGACTTATTAAATTATGTGGTAGAAAATCTTAACAAGAAGAATAAGGTACTGACAATCTTCTTGGATCTTGCGAAGGCGTTTGATACCGTCCCGGTTTCCGCACTCTTATTTAAGCTGGACGGCATGGGGGTTAGAGGTTTACAGTTGGAGCTTTTCAGAAGTTATCTCTCAAATCGTAGTCAGATCGTTAAGATCGAAAATCATAAAAGCGATGAATTTCCCATTTATTATGGCGTACCACAGGGTAGCATATTGGGCCCAACGCTCTTCTTAGTCTTCATTAATGACCTGTGTCACCTTAATGTACCTAATTCCAAAATAATTTCATTTGCTGATGACACCGCTATAACGTTTGTCGGTGGTGCATGGTCAGATCTGGAGCATAGTGCTCAGCTTGGCTTTAACACCGCATTGGAGTGGCTTGGCGCCAATATGCTTACTCTAAATGCCTCCAAAACGAATTTCATGACGTATTCGATTTCTTCAAACTCTCAACCAAAAACACCTATACTGTTAAAGGCTCACTCATGTGGTCAACCAACACTGGCTCTTTGCCAATGTCCAACATTAAAGTCAACAGAGCAGATTAAATACTTGAGTATAATCCTGGACAGGAACCTGAACTTTAAGTCTCACATAAGTGTCCTGACCGGCAGAGTACGCAAACTTATCTACATATTTAAAATTCTTCGAAATATCGCTAATCCAAATATAATACGAAGTGTATATTTTGCTTTGTGCCTGTCAATAATTACATATTGTATCTCGTGTTGGGGTGGTGCTGCTAAGACCACTCTAAAATCATTAGAAATTGCACATAGGGCCATACTAAAAGTGGCTACATTTCGCCCAATTCTATACCCGACTAATCAATTATATAAGGAATGTCAGGTTCTCAACATACGACAATACTTTATATTACAAACAGTTACCCTGCAGCACCATAATACCCCATACAGAGAAATAACTAAGCGTCGTAAAGATAGTATTTGCATATTGCCGAGAGCACACTCCTCCTTTTCAAAACGATTCTTTTATTATTTGGGTCCGTATCTTTATAATAAAATAAGCAAGAAGATACAGATTTACAGTTTATCATATCATAATTGTAAAAAATATGTCCGACTATACCTTCAGGATCTGTCTTATGATGCAACCGAAAAAATATTCACATAACAAAATAAGTATTGCTCTGAGCTGTACACACACCACACATGCATACCTACACACACGTACCACTTACACCCATACACACACACATACAACTTACACACATCCACAATCATTTACATAACACACCTGCATTTAATAATTTAATCAAAATTTTTATAGAATTTAAAAGTAGTATTTACTCACAATACTTAACTGTTAAAATA
This sequence comes from Sesamia nonagrioides, assembly GCA_017933935.1. NCBI lineage: Eukaryota > Metazoa > Arthropoda > Insecta > Lepidoptera > Noctuidae > Sesamia > Sesamia nonagrioides. The sequence goes on from JADWQK010001142.1 coordinate 334,651, forward strand.
GTAGTGTCAGCACAAGTACTATACAATATTATGTTATATACCTGTACCATAGGCATAAGGGAACGAGACTGCTTCTCCTTAACACAGGTTATTCTGTAACCTAGCTAGGGGAACAGTGCTTCACCCACTCGATTGTAGACCATCTAACATATTTTGTAAGAAACTTTTTTAACTATGTGTACCTACTACAATCTGTCTCTTTTAGTAAATAAATTTATTATTTGTTCGAACCATTTCAATAATAATGAGCTGTTTGTATGTGTGTACGCATGTGTATGTATGTGTGTAAAAATCTATCTTTTAAAGCATGCCATTACAAGTAACCAAGTAGTATCAAAATAAATTCGTTAGAAGCAACACCTCTTTTAAGTTAATCCAGATCCTTACAAAGTAAACTGAACCCTATCTACACCAGAACATGGTCGAATTTCGAACCGGATAAATAATCTACTTGGGCGGTCTAGTGAATAGTGCGAATACAAAAGAAGCGCATTCCTTAGATAAGGAACCGGTTTTCTATGAGTGATTTGTGCCAATATAAGAACAAAGTAATTGAGACGACTGCTACGGAATATTACGATTGGATTATCTCAGTAAATACGTGACTTATATTGCATCTTTTTTTGGAAAAATGTCTACTGCAGTGGAACAATTGCTGACAGAGTTGGAAGATATTGCATTATTGCTGCGAAAGGCGCAAACTAACCTCAAGAAATGTCCAAAACAAAGACTTACAAAAGGATACATCGAGGCACGTTTACAATCCATTGAAGAATATTGGCAGAAGTTTAGCACGGCGCATCATAACTTATTAAAAGTGATACCTAAGGAAAAGAAGAAAGACGTTCCGTATTTCGCAAATGAAGAATACTTTGTGGTTGAAGATTTGTACCTATGTTTGCAAGGTGATTTGAAGGACCTTTTATCGGTTAACCAAAACCCGAGATTAAGTGACGTTGCATACAATACCGGCACGCATTATGAAGGAAATCTTAAACTGCCTCAAATACAGTTACCTACCTTTTCGGGACATTATGAAGACTGGACCACGTTCCGGGATCTTTTCACATCGTTAGTGCATAACAACTCCACGTTGTCCAAGGTTCAAAAGCTTCATTACTTGAAAAGTAGCATTACAGGAGAAGCAGAAACATTATTGAAGCACATACAAATAACAGAAAGTAATTACGAGCAAGCTTGGAACTTATTACGAGATAGGTACGGTAATCGACGGATTATAGTGAATTCACTCATTCGAAAATTGATAATGCAGAAGAAGATTACTACTCAATCTGCTAACAATATAAAGGCATTGTTAGACACAACAAGTGAGTGTATTAATAGTCTAAGAAACCTCAACGTGTCAACTGATTCTTGGGATCCGTTCATTATATTTGTGACGGTGCAAAAGCTGGACCCAGATTCACACCGAGAATGGGAACAGTTTGCGTACAAAGATAATTTAGAAGAATTACCGAAATGGGAAGAACTTGTGAGATTCCTACAAACCACATTTCGCACACTAGAACTGATTGCTCCGCCGTCAAGAGAGAAACCATCAAGAGGTAAAGAATATACAGTCCATTCTTCTACAGTACCTTCTATGACTAAACAAAGAAGTTGCCTACTTTGTAAGGATAATCATACGCTATGCTATTGTAAAGATTTTAACAAAATGGAACCAACTCAGAGGTGTGAATATGTGAAGAAGTACCAGCTATGTTTCAATTGTTTGGCGCCAGGACATTCAGCTAAGAAGTGTCGGTTAAACATGTCCTGCCGCATATGCCACAAACGCCATCATTCTCTTGTTCATCAACATGCACGAACAAGTACCAATAACCAATCAGATAACAAGCAACAACAAAATGAAGTACAAAGCAAACCAAAGGAAGCTAATGAAGAAGTTGAGCTTGCATCGCACTTCACCGCCAGCACATGTACAGCACTATTGGCCACAGCACTTGTGCCAGTTTGTGACGAATCAGGGCGAGTGACAGTACTGCGCGCGCTCATTGACCAGGCCTCACAGGCCACATTCATTAGCGAGAGAGCTGCTCAACTGTTACGACTCAAGAGAATACCTGCACACGCAACAGTTAACGGAGTTGGCTCGACCACAACTGCTGTCAAACAAGCTGCCTATATCGAGCTGCAATCAAGATACGACAACAGTTTCAAGTTAAGAGTGAAGGCTTATATTATGTCAACACGCATAACCACGCAATTACCATCACAAACCATTCCAACCAACACCTGGTACCATTTAGAAGGTTTATTATTAGCCGACCCAGGCTTTAATAAACAAGGAAGAGTAGATCTGCTACTAGGTGTAGAAGTATGTGCCCAAATACTAAGAAGCGATATAATCAAAGGTCCCCCAGGTTCTCCATGTGCTCAAAATACCAGCCTAGGGTGGATCTTGTTTGGAAACATAAACGAATATGGAACTACCAATGAAGTCATTGTGATGCACCATAGCCTTGACTTAGACAAGATGTTAAAATCAATGTGGGAGTTGGATACTGAAGCCAAGAATACACTAACACAAGAAGAAAGAAGATGTGAACAAATCTACCAATCCACTCACACAAGAACAGAAGATGGACGATATATCGTCAAACTACCAACTAAAACCGACAAGCTGTTATCAACACAAGGAGGAACAAGAGAAATAGCTACGAAGAGACTTAATCAATTAGAGAAAAGACTGGAGAAGAATCCTACACTAAAAACAGAATATGCAAAGGTCATGGATGAATATATTAACATGAATCACATGGAAGAGGTCCCACAACAGGAAATAAACAATGAAAGTGTTTACCTGCCACATCATGCAGTCGTAAAAGAAGATAAAGAAACTACAAAGGTCAGAATAGTTTTCAACGCATCGCAAAAGGGAAACAATGATGTTTCTTTAAATGACGAACTTCTAGTTGGACCCCAGCTACAAACTGATATGAGAAGCCTCATCATGAGATGGCGTATGAAGAAGATTTGTTTTGTGACGGACATACAACGCATGTATCGAATGGTCTTAGTGACGAAAGAAGACAGAGATCTACAAAGAATAGTATGGAGGAGTGACCCTAATCAACCAGTCAAAGACTACAGACTCACACGCGTCACGTTCGGTACAGCATCCGCTCCATACTTGGCTGTCCGAACTTTACATCAAATCTCTGATGATGAAGGAACCGTATGCCCTGATGCTGCTAAAATGATCAAAGAAGACTTCTACGTCGACGACTTGATGGCTTCAAATGATGACGTAGAAGATGCAATACATATAGCAAAGAACGTAAAATCGTAAAGACATTGTGGGCCTGTCTGTTGAACGAACAGCTGAAATTGCCTGTATAGAGTTGGAGGGCTTCATTGTGTTAAGTGTGTACAGACCCCCTTCAGGATTGTATGACTGCTTTGAAAAGGTAATGGATGAAGTCTTACACAAGATTTGTGTTTCAAACAAAGCCATTATCGTTTGCGGTGATTTTAATATTAATTTATTAGAGAACTCTGGTTATTGTAATAAAATTATAAGTCTATTTCAGTCCTACAATCTTGTAAACCTATTTTTGGAGCCCACAAGAATAACACCTACTTGTGCCACGTGCCTAGATAATATTTTTACAAACATAATACCAAGCCACAAAGAAGTTTTAAATTTACTTGATTCTGATCACTGCGGACAAAGGATTACTATTCCAAACCATAGTAAAAAAGTGGCCAAAAAGGATATCACTGTTAACCCCAAAACTGAAAGCCGCTTGGAGGTTTTTAGATTTGATCTCATCAATAAATTGCCAGTCTTATCCAGTGCTGTTAATGCTGATCCTAATCATCTCTATGACAATTTTTTTAATATATACTGTAAGCTATTTGATTCCACCTTTGTTCCCAAGACTATCTCTGTTAATAGTAAAGCATCTTTCTCTGATTGGGCTACCATCGGTATTCATAAAAGTAGAACTCGGCTTTATGAATTGTACAATGAGAGGATTTATATTAACACTGTTGAATTCAATTTATATGTTAGAAAATATTCAAAATTATTCAAACAAGTTTGTTATATGGCCAAGTCACGTTACTTGAGTTCAAAGATAAAGAACAGTGGCAATGTAATTAAAACGACTTGGAAAATTATTAATAGTGAAACGGGAAGGTCCAGTGATAGAAATACTGACTATAGCCTGTCTATTAATGACAACATAATTAAATCAGACTCGCAAGTCTCTGAGGCATTTGAAAATTTCTTTTCGGATATTCCTGTTTCAACTACTAAATCCCTAAACTCATCACCTTCTGTTGCGGAGTCTTTGCTTAAAGAAAATGTTAATGTTTGTGATTCGGAGTTTCATTTTGAACATGTCATCAGTAGAGATATAATTAAAATCTTTCACACTCTGAATGTAAAAAAGACTGCTGACCTATGGGGTCATTCGGTGGAAGTTGCTAAGTCTATTATTGATATTGTGGCACCCACTCTAGCTGTTATCTTTAATGCTTGTATTGACTGTGGAGAGTTTCCTGATCTCATGAAAAATAGTAAAATAATACCTTTGTTTAAATCTGGTAGTACATCAGACCCCACAAATTATAGACCTATTTCTGTACTACCTACCTTTAGTAAAATTTTTGAGAAATTAATTTTAAACCAAATGCTAAATTTTTTTAATAAACATAAATTATTACATAGCAAACAGTTCGGTTTTACAAGGGGTCGTTCAACTACTGATGCCGGTGTTGAACTTCTAGGTCATATATATAATGCATGGGAGGATAAATGCGATGCCTTGGGCATCTTTTGTGATTTGTCCAAGGCATTCGATTGCGTTCTTCACGATGCGTTAATCAGGAAACTCCGCCACTACGGGATCCGGAACTCTGCACTGGATCTTATTACATCTTACTTGAGTGGTAGGATTCAAAGCGTTGACGTTAATGGAAAAAGATCTTCTGGATCTTTAGTAACAATGGGAGTCCCACAGGGGTCAATTCTTGGTCCTTTTTTGTTTCTTATTTACATCAATGACCTGCCGTACCTAATAAAGGATAACCACGATATAGTGTTGTTTGCAGATGACACTTCACTTTTATTTAAACTGAAACGTCAGCAGCAGGTTACTGATGATGTAAATAGCGCGATCTCCAAAGTAGTCCATTGGTTTAATGTTAATAATTTACTCTTAAACGAGAAAAAAACCAAATGCATTAAGTTTACTCTACCTAACGTGAGGCAGGTGGAAACTAAAGTGTTGATAAAGGGCGAAGAATTGAAATCTGACGACAGCACAGTATTCTTGGGTATAACTCTGGATGCTAAGCTTCAATGGGGTTCACATATAGAAAAATTGTCAAAAAAGCTAAGTTCTGCTGCATACGCAGTTAGAACAATTCGTAATTTGACTGATGTTGAGACGGCCCGTTTAGTGTACTTTGGCTATTTCCACAGCGTAATGTCGTACGGCATTCTGTTGTGGGGAAATGCCGCCGATATTCAAACAATATTTGTTTTGCAGAAACGAGCTGTTCGTGCAATTTATAAATTAAGTCCGAGACACTCTCTCAGAGAAAAATTTAAAGAGATTAATGTACTGACCGTGCCGTCTCAATATATTTATGAAAATCTTTTGTATGCTCATAAAAATATAAAATTGTTTAAAAAATACAGTGATGTCCATGATATAAATACTAGGAACAGGCACAAATTTATTGTACCTACAACAAGGCTCAAGAAAATAGGTGGCTCTTTCAGATGCCAATGTATACATTTTTACAATGGACTTCCAGAGGTGGTTCAAGATCTGAGCCTGAATAAATTCAAATTCTTCATTAAACGTAAGTTGTGTCAGAAAGCATTTTATAGTGTGAAGGATTATATTGAGGACAAAAAGGCTTGGGCTTGAGCTGCGTCCGATTTCTATACAATGATTGTTCTTTGATTTTTCCTCTTGTAGTTTTAATATGTAATTGTTTATGTTATTTAGTCAAAGCCTGTATTACACACTATGTAGCCAAGCATATTGTACGTTACGGAATTGTATCGCTGACAGAGGTGTTCGGCACTTGTGCAGCTGCAGCTGCACAGGAGTTAAACTTTCCACAGATTCGGGAACACTGTTGGAGCTGCTGAACCTTGGACAAAACTATCTTAGCATTGTGTAGATTCAATTTCTTAGTATTGTATAATTGCATGGCAAACGTGTGAGCACAATGTACGAATGTGCTGTAAGGCATTTATTTGTTGGGTTAGTCTTTTTTATTGACTTAATTGTGCTCTGGCTGTTGAGAGTATGTCATGCTCACTCAAATGTCTCGCTGATGGTGGCGTGTGTTTTGGGTCATTGGGTTCCCTTCGATATGGTTGAGCTGAATGATGCTGATCCATACGTCATGTTCGTGAACGGACGCCGTCGGAGGGGACTGGTCATCTCTTAGCTGCCACGGCGTATTTTAATTTCTGAATTGATTTTTGTATGTTTTCCATAATGGACGCTCTCAGCGTACAATATGTTTCTGCATCGTTCTCACGCGGTTGATTTCAACATGAATGATGTAATCAAATATTTGTAACAATAGCTTAAAAATTTAAAAGAGTGTCCATGGAGTTTCTTGCCCGTTCTTCTCCATAGGTACCTACTCTTTGGAATGGGCGACTAGCTTCATCTTATTGACTGACCGACCTTCTGACAATTCAAAAGTGCCTGTAACTGGTTTATTTGAAATAAATGATTTGATTTGATTTGATTTGAACGTAGAAGCTATACTACAGAAGGGAGGGTTCACACTACAGAAATGGTGCTCAAACGATATTGACTTTTTGAGACAATTTGATCCTGCAAAACGAACAACGCACGCCAGTCTAGACATCTCCATCAATGGCACCATTACCGCCTTGGGCCTACGCTGGAACATGGGTAAAGACATGCTTCAGTACAGTCTAACCTTGCCACCTATGAGTAACCAGATCACCAAACGCACGATCCTCGCCGATGTGCAACGGCTATTTGATCCACTGGGTTGGCTAGCTCCAGCTATGCTACCAACAAAGCTATTGATACAGAAGCTGTGGTTGCAAGGAATAAGCTGGGATGAAGAAGTAGACGCTGATGTCAAGCATGAATGGACTGCACTAAGATATAGTCTTCAAGATGTTAATGAAATTGAAGTACAGAGATGGCTGGGAATCACCAACCATAAGGCAACTACCATAGAAGTTCACGGTTTTTGTGATGCTTCTACCAAAGCATACGCAGCTGTTGCATATGTCAGAGTGCAAGAAGACAATGAAGATACCCAAACACAAATAATAGCTGCAAAGACGCGAGTAGCACCTCTTAAACCACTGTCTCTTCCACGATTAGAGTTATGCGGTGCCCTTCTCTTGTCTAGACTGCTCAAACAAATTAAAACAGCATTAAGAATTTCTGATGACAAAATATTCGCATGGAGTGACTCCACAATAGTGCTTTCTTGGCTACTGGGAGACCCAACAAGATGGCAAACCTTCGTGAGAAACAGGGTTGTTGAAATATTGGATAATACAGGATTCAATTGGTTTCATGTACAAACAAACGATAATCCTGCTGATGTTGCGTCACGAGGAGAACATATTCTGGAGTTGAAGAAAGATGAGCAGTGGTGGAAGGGCCCAGAATGGCTAAGGCAGAAAACAATAACATTCAATAGACCAAATAACCTAATGACAAGTTTAGAAAGAAGAGAAGTAATACAAACAAACTTTAAACTAGAAGAAAAGGAAGAAAGCCTAGACAAACAATTTGATCAATTTAATTGCTTAGAAGAACTTCTAAAATCAATAACTTATTGCAGAAGATTTCTCAAAGGGAAGAAGTCAGAAAAGAAGGATACAGTCATAACCACTGAAGCACTAGAAGAATCGCTGAAAGCCTGCATTAAAATTTCACAAAGAGATGCATTTTATGAAGAAATCTTGAGTTTAAGCAAAGGAAAGGAAGTAAAAGGAAATAGTAAATTGAAATTATTAAAACCATACCTGGACAATGAAAATATTCTCAGGGTGGGCGGCAGGTTGCGCCACGCAAATATCTCTGAAGAAACTAAAAATCCGATTATATTAAATAATCACAGCAACATGTCAATACTCATCGTGAAAGATGCTCACCTGAAGTCATTACATGGAGGGGTACAAATGATGATGGCCTACGTAAGAACAAAATTTTGGTTGATCAAAGCAAAAAGTATGATCAAGTTTAGAATCCGCAAATGCTTGATATGTTCGAAACACAGCGCTGCAGCCAAAAACCAACTCATGGGTGATTTACCTAAGGTCAGGGTAACTCAAGCCAAACCTTTTCTGAACAGTGGGGTGGATTTCGCCGGACCCTATCAAGTTTTAGCATCCAAAGGTCGAGGAGTAAGAACATACAAGGCTTACGTCGCAGTGTTTGTTTGCATGTCCACTAAAGCCATTCACCTCGAATTGGTCGGCGATCTCACAACCGAATCATTTATTGGTGCCTTCAAAAGGTTCATCGCCAGACGTGGAAGATGCTCACAGATATGGAGTGACCAAGGGCGCAATTTCGTGGGTGCTAATAAAGATCTGGCAGCAGCTTGGAAGGAGGCAAAATTTGAACTTGAAGGCTCAATAGCAGAGTCTCTTGCACAGGATGGAACGCAGTGGCACTTCATCCCTGCCTATAGCCCTCATGTTGGTGGCTTGTGGGAGGCGGGCGTGAAGTCCATGAAACACCACATGAAAAGGATTCTGACCCATCATCTAACATATGAAGAAATGAGTACCCTGCTTTGTCAAATCGAAGCGTGCCTGAATTCTAGGCCGCTAAGCCCGATAGATGACGAAGATACAGATAACCTGACACCTTTAACACCAGGTCATTTTTTGATTGGTGAATCACCAATAAGTACACCACAACCTGATCTTCGAGACATTCCAATCAGTCACCTGTCACGCTGGAAGCACATGCAGAAGTTGATGGGAGATTTCTGGCGTAAATGGCAATCAGAATACCTAACCAGCCTCCAACAGAGACCCAAGTGGCTTAAACAATGCAACGAGCTTGATATCGGCAAAATTGTTCTCATCAAAAATGATCAGCTCCCACCAGGCAAATGGGCGTTAGGTCGCATTATTGCTAAGCATCCAGGTGACGATGGACTCACTAGAGTGTACAGTGTTAAGAGTGGTGACAGTATAGTTAAGCGAAGTTTTAATAAGCTCTGTCCTTTGCCAATAGATATTGATAATTAATATGTATGATTAATGTTCCAATATATATAATGAAGCTATGTTAATTCATACCATTGTTTAATGTAAATTATTTGTATTTCTTCGCAGTATTTATGACTTGTGCTTAGATGCTTGATGATGAAACCTAAATTTATTAGTTATCTTGTTATGTTTGTTTGTAAATGTCTTTATGAGCCCTTTGGTGGGCGGCATGTTCGAACCATTTCAATAATAATGAGCTGTTTGTATGTGTGTACGCATGTGTATGTATGTGTGTAAAAATCTATCTTTTAAAGCATGCCATTACAAGTAACCAAGTAGTATCAAAATAAATTCGTTAGAAGCAACACCTCTTTTAAGTTAATCCAGATCCTTACAAAGTAAACTGAACCCTATCTACACCAGAACATTATTATTATTCCGTTTATTTTTTACATATACATATTCGTTTACATTTTTAAATATTTATAAAAAACATAAAAACATTTAAAAATATAAAAAATAGTGTTCCACCGATGGCGGGAGCAGGGTCCAAACTACCGGTGGTTAGGGCTCCAGAGACAGGAACCTCCTCACGATGCGGGCCGTATCGAGGAGTACTGCCTTTTGAATCAGGCCTTTGATCCAACTGCCTAACGAGAGCCTCAATAGATGTTGGTCGAGGCTCTTGGCTATCAAACCATTGGCCGATACGACAATCGGTACAATGACAGCCGAGTTCACATTCCACATGTCAACAACCTCGTGCGCCAAGTCGAGATATTTCATTTGTTTCTCTTTCTCAGCTTTCACGAGATTCCCGTCATGTGGAATGGTAACATCGACAATCATTGCGAGGCGCGCTAATCGATCTATCACTACTATATCAGGCTTATTTGCAACAATAGTCCTGTCAGTAATGATAGACCGATCCCAGTATAACGTGACATGGTCATTTTCAAGAACTGGGTCGGGCACATACTTATAATACGGTACCTCAGAATCAACAAGTTTATATTTCAAAGCAAGTTGCTGGTGGATAATCCTAGCTACTTGGTTGTGCCTGTGCAAATACTCGCTGTTAGCCAGACGAGAGCAACCAGAGATAATATGTCTGATGGACTCACCCGGATGGTGACATGCCCGACACACGTCAATCGTCCCGTCCTTCATAATATATCTCCGATAGTTATTCGTCAAGATAACTTCGTCCATAATCGCACAGACGAAACCTTCAGTTTCCCCGAAAAGGTCACCGAATCGTAGCCAGGATACGGAAGCTAAAAAGTCAACATCGGTCCCATGAAGAGCCCGATAAAATCGCCCGTGAAGTTCCTTGCTTTGCCATACCATCCTGCGGTCATCTGTGGTAAGTATTATAGGCTTGTGCCAGTTCTCTTTCGCCATGGATAGCGGAGTAAGCCCCTTGTCTACTGTGACTACATCATGATGCATACCCACTACGGTTTTTAAAAAATATTCTCTGAGACTGCATACCTCTCGGTTGTGGAGGGTCTTCCCATTTAAAAAGCCTCGACCCCCGCACTTCCGCGGAATATACAGTCTCATCACCGATGATCGTGGGTGATGCATCCTGTTTGCTGTCAGCAGTGTACGGACCCTTCTATTCAGGGCGTCAAGTTCGGTCTGAGTCCATTTAAGTATGCCGAAAGAGTACATCAAAACCGGCATGACCCACCCGTTGAAGGCGCGCACCTTATTTCCGCCTGAAAGAAGACTATTTAATACCTTCTTCAGGCGACCAAAGAAGCGTTCCTTCAACGATTGCTTCATGTCAGCATCGTTGATACCTAACGCTTCCGACATACCCAAATATTTATAGCTCTCGAATGAGGAGAGGGATCTAAGGTGTATGGAATCCGGGAGTGTAATTATTATTATTATTATTTCCAAACTTGAAGTGGGATTTAAAAGGAAGAAAATTATCAAGCAACAAAGAGTTGCGGGCTGTTGTCATTTTGAGGATAAAATTGTGATTCATTAATTTTTTATAAAGGTTTAGAGATGTTGGTTCACAGATGATAATAATAATAATAAACGTTTATTTTTTCCACCACATAATTAAACATAAGTTTAACACAAAATTAAGTAGATATAATGATGTAGTGGAAACTGGAGCCTGTACTAGGACTACCTGTGTTACAGGTCTCCAGGCCTCCTGACTACACGGTCGTGTCACAACTAATATAAACATATACTAACAGGTGACAAAGATTATGGGATGAAAGAAAATTGTCAAAAAAATGCAAAAAGGAAAACACAAAGTAAATAATTATGTAATTTAAAAGATTAGACAGCAAAGTATTGTAGGTTCGTGTCGATGTTTGAGTGTAGGTGTGGATGTGTGAGTGTGGCTGTGGTTATGAAGTCTATTTGTGAAGAGTGTGTGTGTGTGTGTGTGTGTGAAGGAGATGTCAAAAGTGTGTTAATATTGAAAAATAAAAGTGATTTAGTTTCATTTCCTTCATTAGTCCATAATTAGGCCAATTTATTCATTATGGTACCTCCAAGGTAAATTATATACAAGGCCTAAATGTATATACAATATGTAAAGAAAACCCTGTCCGACCCATAAGGATAATAAAGGTTAGGTAAACACTTGACCAAATATAATACAAAATTTTACATAATCATCATAGTAACAATGCTAATGAATTTTGAAATAATCTTTTTTTCCCGGGAATTAATTCCAATTTCCCCGAATTTTGGTAATTTTTAAAAAGTGACAACACCGGTATTATTATGAGCGAATAGCGACGCGACCACGCGCCGCTTGCCCTGCCCCCCGCCGCCCGCGGAAGGGTTGCTTACCGCACATGTATTAAGTTACCTCTTTTTGGGAGATAATATTTATTTTTTTAGGGGGATTTTTTTTTTAAGTTTAGCCAGGCTTTGTATACTTTAGTAGAATCAGTTATCGATACCTAACAATACCTTCACGGATCGGACAGGGTTTTCTTTACATATTGTTTGTATAAAATTTATTATTTTATTATTAAGTAGCCTTCCGCCCGCGGCTTCGCCCGCGTGGAGTTCGGTTATATCGCGCTTTTTAGATTTCCCTCGGGAACATCAAATTTTTCCGGGATAAAGGGTAGCCTATGTTTTTTCTCAGGGTCTAAAGATTGTGCCAAATTTCATCAAAATCGGTTGAGAGGTTTACGCGGGAAAGCGTAACAGACAGACAGACAGAGTTACTTTCACATTTATAATATTAGTATGGATAATTTATATATAGCTTAACTAAGAACTTCAGTGCAATTAATTTTTACACAATACCTATCTACCAATGTGAGGACAATTGATTGGTTGAATGAAATAGTGACATTATTTTACTTTTATTATGCACATATTTATAAAATAACTTAAATAAAAATTAATAGCTGTTGTATGATTTTAATTGGTGAAGCTCATTTGAGATACTTAGCTAAACATTTTTAAACCAGCTTTTTGAAGGACCGCATAATTTTTAGATACTGAGTTTAAATGCATCATGCTGAGCCGTTTTTGTTTAAGTATGATAAGAATGAAAGGGGCGTAACAGGGCGGCGACGATGTGACGCCCTCGGATGCGGCGCTCGGCGCGTTGTTAGAGGACGCCGAGCCCGCCGACGCCGACGCCGAGCGACGCGAGCGACGCCTGGGAAGCCGCCTGGCGCGCCTCGATGCGCTCAACGTGGCCGGCATGCTGGCCGCGGCCACCGAGAGCGGTGGCGCCGGCGCCGCGCTGTCCGAGCGGCTCGAGGCCGGCCTGGCCGCCGGCGCCGCGCTGGCCCAGCGGCTGCGGCGCTACGACGAGCTGGCACGCGCGCCCGCTGCGCCTCATGCGCGCGGACGCCGCGCGCGCGACGCCAACGCGCGGCTCCTGCTGGCCGAGCTGGCCGACTTGTACAGCTGGCTGGACGCGCCGCTGCGCGACTTGGACTCGCTGGCCGAGGTGTCGCTGACGTCGCCCGAGGGCAGGGCGCGCGCGCTGGGCGCGGGCGAGGCCCTGCGCGTGGCGCTCCGTGCCGAGGGCTCGGCGGCCGCGTGGTGCCGCCGCCTGGCCGCCGTGCGCGAGCGCCTGCGTCGCCTCGCCCGCGCGCGTGACCAGGTGAGGCGTAAATAGTACGGAGCGAGCATTAATTTTGATACTTTCTTCTATAGTATGCAGAAAGCTTGCGAATCGGTCCAGTAACTAGGCACCGTATACGGCATTTTCTCGATATGTTTATAACGCATGTGCCTCTAGCTGGCGGCGGCGCTGGCGCGACACCTCAACAACGCGCTCATCCACCTCGGCAACGAGGCGGCGCACGAGTCGCGAGCGCACCGCCACCACGCCGAGCTGCTGCCCTACGCGCCCTTCATGCGCTGGCTGAAGGACATGGATGAGAAGGCGTTTGACGGGCTGGTCAAGGTACGAGTGTAGGGAGCCGTGCGGCCTTGTGCCGGGCCGGCAGACCGACTGACTCCGTCGTGTTCAGGTGTACGTGGGCACGTGGGCGCGCGTGTATGAGCGCGAGGTGCGCGCGGCGTGTGAGCTGGCGCGCGCCGGGCTGGCCAGCCTGCCGCCTGACCGTGCCGACGAGCCGCTCGACACCGTGAGTAAAGCGCCACTGCATCTATACTAACCGCCGTATATGTTTCTGACGCCCCATCTGTCCGCAGGTGCTGAGTCTGGTGGAAAGCTTGTGCAATGCTGAGCAGGACTTCTGCGCGCAATTCTTCTTTTTGGACATTGACGTCAAGGTATTCTTATCTTGATTGGTGTCAATATCCAGCGGCAGATCTTGGCGACGTGCTGTGAAGCCAACAGTTTAATTTTAGGGTGAAGGTGGCGACGGCGAGAGGAGCGAGGGCGGCGAGCGTGGCGAGGCACGGCGCGCAGGTGTCGAGACGCGGCGCTTCATGTGCGAGCTGTTCCCGTCGCTGGAGAGCGACCTGGTGGCACTAGTGGCACATGTGGAGCGGCACGACCCCTAGTACGTAACCGTGACGTAAGACGTGCGAGTACGGTCGGGCGGCCACTTTACGAGTGTTTCTGTGCAGCGGAGCCATGCGTGCGCTGGCCTGCGTGGGGCGGCGCGTGCTGGGCGCGGCCGAGGGCGCGGGGGAGGCGCGCTGGGCGCGCGCGGCGTTGGCGGGCGTGGCGGTGGCGGCCAAGCGAGGCGCGGACCGCAGCGTGGCCGAGCGTCTGGCCGCGCTACCCGAAGCCGTCAAGCAGGTGAGCCGGCTATATCGTCACCTGTAAAAACTTGAAAGTTGGGTGTGAAGACACATGCTAGATTTTTGAAAACCTCAGATAGTCTCTGGATAATAAGGATTGAATAAACTACGACAGCTCATGTCTCACAGGCGGCCAAGAAGCCCAAGTGCGGTTTGCTGAGCTTCCTGCAGGAGTTGGAGGCGCTGAGCGCTGCGTGCGAGCGCATATTTGTGTCTAGTGGGCGCCGCGCCGACCTGGACCGCTGGTACGTGGCGCTGGCCAGTGCCATGATGCACGCCGTACAGCACGCCGAGCATCCGCGTACGCCGCGCGCCGTGGTGCACATGGGTGAGTGAGCCAGAGTATGCTGCACATGGTGAGTGAGTCAGAGTGTGCTGCACATGGTGAGTGAGCCAGAGTGTGCTGCACATGGTGAGTGAGTCAGAGTGTGCTGCACATGGTGAGTGAGTCAGAGTGTGCTGCACATGGTGAGTGAGTCAGAGTGTGCTGCACATGGTGAGTGAGTCAGAGTGTGCTGCACATGGTGAGTGAGTCAGAGTGTGCTGCACATGGTGAGTGAGTCAGAGTGTGCTGCACATGGTGAATGAGCCAGGGTGCGCTGCACATGCTGAGTGAGCCAGGAGTTAAACCTATACTAATTTTATTGTAGGCACATCAAATCTTTATTACACATGTCGTAATCCCTAAATCCCTACATAGCTATAATGATTTTTGGAGTTTACTCCTTAAGAATCGATTTTCACATATAAGGCGCCCGGTATGAGAAAAATCCGAGGGGTAAAACCTACTAACAAGTAACGAATTTTAAGCGTTACTATTTTAGTTTAGATTAGAAAGTTGCGCACCCAAGGTGCGCCCTTGGGTGCGCAACTTTCTAATCTAAAAAAGTGGCATAATTATCATTTTACAACTAGGTATATTTTGTTAGTTGTTAAGATAATGTTATATTTAAAAAAAAAAATATCAACTTTCTTAAAATTGGTTAAAATTTTCATAAATATGCATTTATAATTTTTTTAATTTTTTATGATTTATTTTATAAATAATTTTTAAATTAATATTTTTTTTTTCTCGTACTTAAGGAGTAAACTCCAGTCGTGCGTCGGAGCTGACACACACACTTTTTATCGAATCATCTAAATGTCCGTTCTGTGCGCATTTTTTTCTTTTTTTTATAAACTAATGCTTAACCGCACTCCCGCCTGATGGTAAGCAGTGACGCAATCGTTGATGGTAAAACGCACTAGTTTATTAAGAGCCTAGCTACTCAAATTGTAGTCCGACGGAAACAACGTCCCTGGCAAATTGTTCCAGTCCCTCGATGTATGCTGTATAAAGGAGGAGGCGAAACGCTTCGTCCGGATCGTAGTGGTGTTAACAACATAAAGGTGGAAACTCGCCGTACGACGGGTCGTCCGATGGTGGATTCAACAATTCCCTCGCACACTCCCCAAAAATGCATCCTATAGAACACCGAAAGACTGGCTACTCTACGCCTGTGCTCCAGGCTTTGGAGACCGTCTCGAGGTAAATCAGGGTCACCAATCAGCCTCTTCGCACGCCTCTCCACTGAATCCAAAGTGGCCAGATGACACTTAGCAGCACCAGCCCAAATGTGGCTGCAGTACTCCACACACGAACGGATCTGTGCTTTGTACAACATTAGAAACTGCCCTGGTGTGAAGTACCGCGGGACCTTTGCGATAACGCCAAGTTTCCTGGCCTTGGACTCAATGAACCACCCAAAGTTTAGGTTCGGGGAAATCGCAACTCCCATAAGCTGAAGGCGGTCGGTACACACCAAGGATACATTTCGAAAAGTAGGGGCTCCTTTTGGCGGTGTAAAGTCACGCCTGTGGTTCCCAACGGTGAGGAAACTGTTACAACAGATCTGTCCGAATCAGTGGCCAGCAGAAGGTCCAAGTAATTGGCAGTATGACCAACTATATCAGGCACCCTAGTCGCTTGCTCTACCAGCTGGGAAAGGCCCATTGAAAGCGCGAAGTTTCGCGAATCTCTCCTAACGTGGTCGGTCCTCTAGTACGGGAAAAGCCAGTCCTCGTGACAGGCGTTGAAGTCCCCCAGAGCGACGAATGGTGCGTCAGGGTACCGGTGCAGCGCATTATCAGCAGCCTCACTGAGGTGGTCAAATGATCGCGTCGTCTCCTGATCACCGCTGTGCGATCGGTAGACACAAGTGTAAACAATTTTGTCCACACCAGTGTCAACCAACAGCTATAGGGACGAGAAGTGAGGGTCGTCGAGGTGACGGAGGCGCCGGCAACAGATCTCATTGCGGACATACACACAGACCCCGGCACGCTGCAGGAAATGATCCTCCAATGCGTATCCCGGGTAGCTGAGGTATGCCGCATCAGACGGACATCTGATCTGGGTATCCGTCAAGAAAAGTAGATGGGGCTTCTCAGTCTCAAAGTGGTGATGTACTGCAATGAGATTGGGAGTGTAGACCTCGAATATTAGAGACGTGCACTTTGAATGAGAGGACGTGCGTCGCTGGATACACCTACTTTTCTTTTTGGAACTTTTCATGGTTAAAAATTGAGGGAATAGGGAGGAAGACGGCAGTTGAGTGGGATGATGCAATGTTAAACCCCACAATGCGACCAACGATGGTGGGCCAGAGGGAGATTGATCTGGAGACTGCGGGGACGCCCGAACCTCCCCAGGAATCGCCATCGGGTCCTCTCGTCCGGTCGCCAACCGGCACGATGGGGCCACCCTGAGATTTTTCACAGTTGGCGGGGCAGCCTTTCGTATGAGGCTGGCACACTACTTGAGCCCCCAACTACCTGCGGTCGGCCAGCGGAGCACCGTGCTTCGGATCCCGCTACCCTCCACGACCAAACTCCCGACACAACATCATTTGGCGCATCGTACCCGGCACACATCCCAACACAACTGCTCAGACCCGTCCTCCGAACGGCTTCACCAGACATCATGCCGGAACACGACGAATCGCTTGCCGGCATGACTTTGTCTGGTAGGTGGTAACTTATGCCGGTGGCCGATGTTGTGGCCTACCACCGTGAAAAAAGGTATCGCTACATTAAGTATTTTTTGCTACCTCCTAACTTCTAGTCCGACGTGTATTGTATTACAAACTGATGTCCCTTAGAGAACTACCACCAGCTGCACGGGGTGCTGTCGGCGCTGCGGCGCGAGTGTCGCACGCGCTAGTCCGACGTGTATTGTATTACAAACTGATGTCCCTTAGAGAACTACCACCGGCTGCACGGGGTGCTGTCGGCGCTGCGGCGCGAGTGTCGCACGCGCTAGTCCGACGTGTATTGTATTATAAACTGATGTCCCTTAGAGAACTACCACCGGCTGCACGGGGTGCTGTCGGCGCTGCGGCGCGAGTGTCGCACGCGCTAGTCCGACGTGTATTGTATTATAAACTGATGTCCCTTAGAGAACTACCACCGGCTGCACGGGGTGCTGTCGGCGCTGCGGCGCGAGTGTCGCACGCGCTAGTCCGACGTGTATTGTATTATAAACTGATGTCCCTTAGAGAACTACCACCGGCTGCACGGGGTGCTGTCGGCGCTGCGGCGCGAGTGTCGCACGCGCTAGTCCGACGTGTATTGTATTACAAACTGATGTCCCTTAGAGAACTACCACCGGCTGCACGGGGTGCTGTCGGCGCTGCGCGTGCCGGCGCTGGAGGCGCTGCGGCGCGAGTGTCGCACGCGCTACTCTGACGCGCTACGTGCCTACGTCACGCAGTACTTCGGTCGTCCGCTAGAGAAGCTCACGCAGTTCTTTGAGGTGACTACACTGACAGACTTTCGGTTTATTGGGTGTGGTGGCCAAGTATCAATCGATGGCTACCGTCAATGCAAACAGAAAACTTAATAAGATCCAACTCTGTAAGGGGTCACGCGAGTGTTGATCTCCTCTGATATTTGTGTTTATCGGCGGTGAACGTTGCCAAAAACTTAAACTAAATGGAACGCGACCATAGTAGACCGCGTTCATCCGCCGATCACCAAACGGCGTGGCGAGCGCACTTCCTTTTGAACTGGCAAGCTAGCGAGTCATGGCCACAATCTTTTAACGGTCACAAAAATGTAATTAATTTTAAGTATTTCAAGTAATCCCCCGGGGGATTAGGCCTCAAAATTCAAAATTAATAAAGTTAGGGAGTCTGCCAGTGAATTGTGTCGACGTGCGCCTCGTGATCTGATCTGGTGGTCTACGAACTCCGCATCTGAAGGTTAGAGGTGGTTTGTCGCTTTTAGCACCTTAGAGATATACTCCGAAGACATGATTCATATCTGCTTATTGTGTCTAATAAGTATATTGCTATTCTAAATACAGTCCACTTGAATCTTGTTTAAAATCCTTCGTGGTCCATCATATTTTTCTTTATACGAAACCTTAATATAATTTGTTCACAATAAGCCACTGAATCTCATCATCATCTTCATGTCAACGTTAATCCCAGTCGCATCCGAATTTTCTTTTTTAAATTATTATTATGAACTAGTGCTTGACCGCAATCCCATCTGATGGTAAGCAGTGATGCAATCGTTGATGATAAAGCGCGCCAGTCTGTTAAGAGCCTATACAATAAAAAAAAAAAAAAAAAAAACTGTGTGAATAGAAAGGAACACAGCAGTTGAGTGAGGTGATGCAATGTTAACCCAACAACACGACCAACGATGCTGCGCCAGAGGGACGCATTATCTGGAGACCCTCCACGACCAAACTCCCGATACAACAACATTTGGTGCATCGTACCCGGCACACATCCCAACACAACTGCTCAGACCCGTCCTCCGTACGGCTTCACCAGACATCACGCCGGAACACGGCGAAGCTTTTTCAGCTTTGGACCTGTCTGAGTCTGGGGTACGCTTTACTATTCCTATCATTTTCACACCATGCTATATGTTTTTCCAAATATGTTTAAAAATTGCTGCAGTGTGGTTACCGAGCGCACAGCACAGTTCACAGCAGATTGTGTTTCTAGGCACGTGCGAACGTCGGGATAGAAGCTCGGATATCGAAAGGCACGGTACTCCCTGCTCCTTTGCATGGCAGATAGCATTGTATTCCACGATACCCTAATGTTCCTACTGTTGGGACACAGGCCTCCTCTCAGTGAGAGGGAGTGGGCCGCGATCTACCACGCTGGTCCAGTGCGGGTTGGTCAAACGAATATGTTTTTTTATTACAATAATAAAAAAAACTATATTCAGGTTTTGCATAAAGAAGGAGGACTTGATCCAGCAGAGAACCAAAGTTCAGAGAGAGAGCTCATAGAACCTTATTAGCCGTAGAACCGATGAGCGTTGGAGTAGACTTATGCTTGAGTGGAGACTACGAATCGGCAAACGTAAGGCGGGACGCCCTCGGGCTAGGTGGAGCGACGATCTTTGGTAAACGTAAGGCGGGACGCCCTCGGGCTAGGTGGAGCGACGATCTTGGTAAACGTAAGGTGGGACGCCCTCGGGCTAGGTGGACCGACGATCTTGGTAAACGTAAGGCGGGACGCCCTCGGGCTAGGTGGAGCGACGATCTTGGTAAACGTAAGGCGCTAGGCGGGACGCCCTCGGGCTAGGTAGAGCGACGATCTTGGTAAACGTAAGGCGGGACGCCCTCGGGCCAGGTGGAGCGACGATCTTGGTAAACGCAAGGCGGGACGCCCTCGGGCCAGGTGGAGCGACGATCTTGGTAAACGTAAGGCGGGACGCCCTCGGTCCAGGTGGAGCGACGATCTTGGTAAACGTAAGGCGGGACGCCCTCGGGCCAGGTGAAGCGACGATCTTGGTAAACGTAAGGCGGGACGCCCTCGGGCCAGGTGGAGCGACGATCTTGGTAAACGTAAGGCGGGCCGCCCTCGGGCCAGGTGGAGCGACGATCTTGGTAAACGTAAGGCGGGACGCCCTCGGGCCAGGTGGAGCGACGATCTTGGTAAATGTAAGGCGGGACGCCCTCGGGCTAGGTGGAGCGACGATCTTGGTAAACGTAAGGTGGGACGCCCTCGTGCTAGGTGGAGCGACGATCTTGGCAGGATGACTGGTAGTAACCGAATTAAAGTTGCCGAAAATCAAGTTGAATGGCGTAAAATTGGAGAGGCTTGTGGCCAGCAGTGGACTGCTACAGGCTAATGATGATGATGATGTGAAAGAAAATATCTTTAAGTCGGTCCTTTGTTCGTATAGGGCGTATCGGAGGCCGTGGCGCAGGGGGTGCGCGAGGACGAGGTGTGCTACCGCGCCGCCTTCAGCAAGCACGAGCTGCGCCGCGTGCTGGCCATGTACCCCGCGCACGAAGGTAAGTCACCTCTACTGTACCAGGCGTGCGCGAGGACGAGGTGTGCTACCGCGCCGCCTTCAGCAAGCACGAGCTGCGCCGCGTGCTGGCCATGTACCCCGCGCACGAAGGTAAGTCACCTCTACTGTACCAGGCGTGCGCGAGGACGAGGTGTGCTACCGCGCCGCCTTCAGCAACTAGGATGGAAGAGGTAGGATGTACGAAGTAAATACCAAAATGCGACGGATATTACCTAGCGGTCGCTTGCATGAGCGCGAGCGCCGTCAGTATTTTGTTTCTAGTTAGAATATCTTAGCAGTTTTATTGATATCTCAGAGATGGCGCGCACGTAAACATCGTAGGGGTGAGATTTCTGCGGAGCTGTATGTACCAATAGTAGAAGGGGGGCTATTACCATACCTCTAATACAGCTGAGAACAGCACAGGGGTCTTCATCAGGTACTTAAGATATTTTGGACATCAAATGAAGCGGCCCAACAAGTTAAATATTTTTTGTAAAGGCGGTGGCATGTCAATCTGTAATAGTTTGGTTTTTTGTCTCTAATAGTTTGTTTGGTTTGTCTTTTATATAATCAGGGTCATCAGGTACCCAAGATCTTCGATAATCCTACTTTTTATAGTTTTTCCTTTATGTGGTCATTGAACCCTAACTCTGTATAAAATAACAGCTCTCTGAATTCTACTTTCGCTTAATTTCGGAACTAAATGACCTACAGACTTGAAATCCAAGATTTCAGGTCATTTAGTATGTCATTATAGCTTACTGGTTGACGAAAATTTCTGCGTTCTGGTCTTATCCAGAGGTACTCAAACAGGGGCCTGAAAATGCGTCGAAATTGTTCCAGTAAGGATGGTACGGCAGTGTTTGCTTAGCGCTCGACTTGGTGGGGCGCACTGCAGTGCCCTCCGATTCTAGAAGGAAAACCTGATATGAGGTTTATTTTTTTAATATTAGCATTGGAATTAGCAATAATATCTAACAGTAGTGATCTTATGAGTGCTAGTGACGACAACGTATTTCAGTGCGCAAGTCCTTGCACCGGCTGTACCGCACGGTGGAGAAGCACCTGAGCGAAGAGGGCGGCTTGCTGCAGGTAGTGTGGCGCGCCATGCAGGAGGAGTTCATCGCACAGCACGTGGCGCTGCAGGTGAGTGTGTGTTGTGCCGGCGTACGTAGTGCTGGAGCACGAGATGTTGACGTGTGTGTTGTGCTGGAACACGAGATGTTGACGTGTGTGTTGTGCTGGAGCACGAGATGTTGACGTGTGTGTTGTGCTGGAGCACGAGATGTTGACGTGTGTGTTGTGCTGGAGCACGAGATGTTGACGTGTGTGTTGTGCTGAAGCACGAGATGTTGAAATGTGTGTTGTGCTGGAACACGAGATGTTAACGTGTGTGTTGTGCTGGAGCACGAGATGTTGCCGTGTGTGTTGTGCCGGAGCACGAGATGTTGACGTGTGTGTTGTGCAGGCACACATATAGTGCTGGAGCACGAGATGTTGACGTGTGTGTTGTGCTGAAGCACGAGATGTTGACGTGTGTGCTGTGCTGGAGCACGTGTGTTGTGCTGGAGCACGAGATGTTGACGTGTGTGTTGTGCTGGAGCACGAGATGTTGACGTGTGTGCTGTGCTGGTGCACGAGATGTTGACGTGTGTGTTGTGCAGGCACACATATAGTGCTGGAGTACGAGATGTTGACGTGTGTGTTGTGCTGAAGCATGAGATGTTGACGTGTGCGCTGTGCTGGAGCACGAGATGTTGACGTGTGTGCTGTGCTGGAGAACGAGATGTTGACGTGTGTGTTGTGCTAGAGCACGAGATGTTGACGGGTATGTTGTGCAGACGCACGAGATGTTGACGTGTGTGTTGTGCTGGAGCACGAGATGTTGACGTGTGTGTTGTGCTGAAGCACGAGATGTTGACGTGTGTGTTGTGCTGAAGCACGAGATGTTGACGTGTGTGCTGTGCTGGAGCACGAGATGTTGACGTGTGTGTTGAGCTGGGGCACGAGATGTTGACGTGTGTGTTGTGCTGGAGCACGAGATGTTGACGTGTGTGCTGTGCTGGTGCACGAGATGTTGACGTGTGTGTTGTGCAGGCACACATATAGTGCTGGAGTACGAGATGTTAACGTGTGTGTTGTGCTGAAGCATGAGATGTTGACGTGTGTGCTGTGCTGGAGCACGAGATGTTGACGTGTGTGCTGTGCTGGGGAACGAGATGTTGACGTGTGTGTTGTGCTAGAGCACGAGATGTTGACGGGTATGTTGTGCAGACGCACGAGATGTTGACGTGTGTGTTGTGCTGGAGCACGAGATGTTGACGTGTGTATTGTGCTGAAGCACGAGATGTTGACGTGTGTGCTGTGCTGGAGCACGAGATGTTGACGTGTGTGTTGTGCTGGAGCACGAGATGTTGACGGGAGTGTCGTGCTGAAGCACGAGATGTTGACGTGTGTGTTGTGCTGGAGCACGAGATGTTGACGTGTGTGTTGTGCTGAAGCACGAGATGTTGACGTGTGTGCTGTGCTGGAGCACGAGATGTTGACGTGTGTGTTGTGCTGGAGCACGAGATGTTGACGGGAGTGTCGTGCTGAAGCACGAGATGTTGACGTGTGTGTTGTGCTGGAGCACGAGATGTTGACGTGTGTGTTGTGCTGAAGCATTAGATGTTGATGTGTGTGTTGTGCTGAAGCACGAGATGTTGAAATGTGTGTTGTGCTGGAACACGAGATGTTAACGTGTGTGTTGTGCTGGAGCACGAGATGTTGCCGTGTGTGTTGTGCCGGAGCACGAGATGTTGACGTGTGTGTTGTGCTGGAACACGAGATGCTGACGTGTGTATTGTGCTGGAGCATGAGATGTAGACGTGTGCGTTGTGCTGGAGCACGAGATGTTGACTTGTGTGTTGTGCAGGCGTACATAGTGCTGGAGCACGAGATGTTCACGTGTGTGTTGTGCAGGCTCGTATCGCGGCGTGCTACCCGGCGGCGGGGCTGGCGCTGCCTCTAACGACGCAGCACATCCTCGACGCCTTCTCCGACATCGCGCGCGAGCACTGACCGCGTGACCATCCTACGACAGCGCTTTTGTTTCATATCGACATCCACACGACAATATAAACATCGCGGGGGAATTTCTCACGTACTGGATTATCAATTCTCGGAGTTGAGTCGAGCATTGGGAATCCAACCATCGTCATCAAATCTATTCCAGCGCGTCAAAATATTGCCCCGCAAAATCTCGTCCAAGAGAGAGGTGCTATGTATCTAAGCGGACATGCCCCCTAATCGGCGAACACATTTTTGTCAAATGATTGCGACTAGTTGGTATCAGTTGGGATCGTTCGGATCGCCCATTGGTCCGTTCGGTCCAAACGATCCCAACCAGTCCCAAACATTTGACAAAAATGTGTTCGCCGATTAGGGGGCTGGTTCGTATGCAAGTACGTTTACCCTATCAATGTGCTGCGAACTAGAGTCGATTCAAATAGCAATGTTTGGTGCCGAGTTCTTATCAGTGACAACTAATATTGTAAGAAGTACTATTTATTATTACATACATATATTGTAAATAGTCGTAGGTCCTTACGTAATACGTTAGCAATATAACTTAGTCGTTATTCTGTCGGCATCTGTATATTTTGTTTTTATAAAACTGCTATACAATAAATACATACATAATTTCTAATTTCTCTTATCTTATTAAACTCCTTGCGGCACAGTAATAATGTTCACGCACCCGCGCCGGGGACATTCGCTATTTATACGAATAAAACAAATGCAACCCAGCCTTAGAATCTCAGGCTCTGCTGTAATAAAAACGTGATCATCATCATCATCTTACCGTTGATCCCGGTTGCATCCGCGGATTTTATTTTCGCATTGGAGCCCGGGGTCCGTTTCTTGCTCAATTTCTTCCTTTTCGCGCGATCTTTAGTATCCTGTGCTGTGAGATTTTTGGCACGCATGTCAAGGGTGGTTCTAGGGGAGGGGGGTCACGGGGGTCATGACGCCCCCTGAGCTGGGTCCAGGAGGACCCTGCACAGGAGGATTTTACTTAAGTATTTAGTATTTCAATATTTAATCAATTTATATATTACTTTGTTTGACGGCAAACGCTCGGGAACTTAATACTGTAGTATGTATTTCCGGGCTGGATTCAATAATTAGTGACTTACATATACAGGACCGTCTGTCTCCTAAAATACTTAATTTGTTTCAGCTGACGTTTTCATGCCAAAAACCGAATACAGTAATCAAGACACATGAGCATAGACACTCATCAAGTGGGTTATAACCCACTTGATGAGTGCCTATGCTCCACAGGCCGGGTGCGGTGACTCCGAAAGGACGTTGTTTTGGAGCCAGCTCGAAGGATTGCTTCACGAGATCCCATTATCCCAGGGAATCGTTCTGGGTGGTGATTTGAACGGTTATGTAGGTTAGAAGTGTCATGGGTTTGAGCGTGTTCACTGTGGCTTTGGGTACGGTAGCCGCAACGCGGAAGGGATAACGTTCTCCGAACGGGTGCGGCCGCTGACCTGGCAATTGTGAACACCTATTTCAAAAAGAAACCCGAGCACCTTGTTACTTACTGGAGGGGGCGAAGCGCTACTCAGATCGACTTCCTACTAACTAGGAATTAACAAATCTTCATTTGCTCTTTTTTTTTTTTTTTTTTTTTTTTATAAGTTATAAACAAGCGCTTGACCGCAATCCCGCCTGATGGTAAGCAGTGATGCGATCATTGATGGTAAAGCGCGCTAGTTTATTAAGAACCTATTCACTCTAGCCTTGAAGACACTCAAATTGTAATGTGACGGAAACACCGTCGCTGGCAAATTGTTCCAGTCCCTCGATGTACGCGGTATAAAAGAGGAAGCGAAACGCTTCGTCCGGGTCGCAGTGGTATCAACAACGTAAGGGTGGAAACTCGCCGTACGACGGGTCGTCCGATGGTGGAACGGTGATGGGGAATTAAATCATGCAATTCCCTTGCACACTCACCAGAATGCAACCTATAGAAGACCGAAAGGCTGGCTACTCTACGCCTGTGCTCCAGGCTTTGGAGACCGTTTCGAGTCAAGTCTGGGTCGCCAATCAGCCTCTTCGCACGCCTCTCCACTGAATCCAAAGTATCCAGGTGACATTTCGCAGCACCAGCCCAAATGTGGCTGCAGTACTCCACACACGAGCGGACCTGTGCTTTGTACAACATTAGAAGCTGCCCCGGTGTGAAGTACCGCCGGACCTTTGCGATAACGCCAAGTTTTCTGGCAGCCACCTTGGCCTTGGACTCAATGAACCGCCCAAAGTTAAGGTTCGAGGAAATCTCTACTCCCAAAAGCTGAAGGCGGTTGGTGCACTCCAAGGATACATTCTGAAAAGTAGGAGCCAAGGTGAACGGGCTCCTTTTGGCGGTGAAAAGACACGCCTGTGTTTTGGCGGCATTGAATGCTACAAGATTGGCTTTGCCCCATTCGGAGACTGCCTGTAGTGCAGCACTCGTACGCTCTACCATAGCCTCTCTTTCGGACCAGATTGCTTCCTTACTAGCCCGAGCTTCCGGCAGATATCTCTCCACAACTGTGCTGTCATCTGCATACCCATAGATACCGGGCATCAGCAGATCATTAATGTGCAGCAGGAACAGAGTTGCAGAGAGAACAGACCCCTGAGGAACACCGGCATTGGTCGACATGGGCTCCGATGAGCATCCGTCGACAACAACTCGGAGGGACCGTTCAGTCAGGAAGTCTTTAACCCAGCCAGTCAGGCCAGCGGAAACGCCGCTCTTTACAAACTCTCCAAAATAGTTAACAAGGAAGCGATTTTAACAGCCTATCACGGTCTGGTAGCACCATTACTGAGATATGTCATTATATTTTGGGGTGATTCGAGACAATTAATTTATATTTAAAACTCAAAAGAAGTGCATTAGAGCAATGTGCCAAATAAATAGTACAATTAGCTGTCAACCTCACTTTAAAAATCTAAAAATTCTCACATTGCCTTCCCTATACATTTACGAAGCAAGTATTTTTGTGAAATTGAATCTAAACTACTGTTACAAATGGACCTTATGTCGACGGCATAAGGTTCAATATCGCGTGACATGCAGTGAGTCACTTTTAAGCCCTATTCCTCCAGATCTAGACATTTTCTAGGTACAATAATAAAACGCATTACTAGACTTGGGACGGCCTATCGAATGGTACAGGTCTCAACAGTTTTGTCAACAAAGTGTCGACATCGAAATTTCTAGAAACCCGTTTCCGGGAATTACCGTAGGTACTTCCGAGTGACCTCGAAGTTATGTGCTATTATTATTACGTCTAGAGGAATCTGGAATGTTCGATCGGCTGGACTATATAAAGCACCGTGAGGCCTGCGCAGAGTCAGTCTACACTCGACTAGCGATACGAAAACAGCGACAGTTAAGAAGTGATCTTTGAGAATACCTACTGCGACAACTGTGAGTACTACGTGGAGTAACATCTGTACTGTTATTGTGTGTTTACAACACGGACTTCGTGGACATAAGGGAAGACTTCGGTGAGACATCAGCTACGTTCTACTTGTCATTGCCTACAATCGACTGTACCTTCGTTGCCAATAAACTTCGTAACCCTTAACCGGCGTTTAAGTACCCCTAGCCCGTAACACTACTTTAAGACTGCTGTCAAAAGCTATTATCGTAAATTAAGGGATAAAAAAAGGTTAGAGGTACAAATACCCTATGGTAAAACGGCACTATTAAATAAAAGTATTTTATGCATAACATCATTAATCTATAATAAATTGCCTGATGACATTAAACAACTACCAATTATACAGTTTAAAAAGAAATTACATTCATTATTAATAGACAAGTGTTATTATGATGTCAGAGATTACTTGTGTGACAAAAATATTCAATTTTGTATTTCAATGACAGGAAAGGAAAAATAAATATTGTACTTAATAATTATGACCAATATGACTTGAATTTGTATGTATTTATAAATTGTAATATTGTATTAATGTATCAAAAACTAATATGACTAATTTGTGTTTTGACTTCTAATTTGTATTTAATTATTGTATGCCTTAACGGCGGGACATAGCAGAACTTCTTTTAATTATTTAAGACCTGTATCTATGATGTATACCTATTGTCTACAATAAAGATGATTTGATTTGATTTTTAGGAGACACCACATCGGCAAAGTAGCCAACTGCAAAGTCATACCCGGTGAGAGCCTCAATGCATAACACCGTCTCCTTGTCATGGACCTCTGCGTCAAGGCCCAACGTAGACGTTTAGAGCACTGCCTGCGACAGATCCGGTGCTGGCTGACGAAAATAAGTCCCAGGAGTTCGCGTCGGTTATCGACAAGTGCGTTGGTACCGACGGCAAAACTGTACAGGAACACTGAGACAGGATCCAGGCAGCTATTGCTGGGGCGGCGTAGGTGGTGTTCGGTGTCTCTAAGGTCGGTCGCAAAAGTGAAAAGGAGACCTGGTGGTGGGACGACACAGTCCAGAGGGAGACAAGGGTGAAGAAAGCCCTCTTCAAAACGTGGCAGGCGACCGGATCTCCTGAAGATCGCAACGCATATAAGGTTGCCAAATGTGCCGCTAAAAGAGCTGTAGCCAGAGCCAGACGTGCCGAGTTACAACCGCTCTACGAGAAGTTGAAATCGTTTGAGGGGCAGAAACTCATTTAAAGTTGGCACGTATGAGGTTCAATGTGGCACATGATATATC
Organism: Sesamia nonagrioides; assembly: GCA_017933935.1. Taxonomy (NCBI): domain Eukaryota; kingdom Metazoa; phylum Arthropoda; class Insecta; order Lepidoptera; family Noctuidae; genus Sesamia; species Sesamia nonagrioides. The sequence goes on from JADWQK010001142.1 coordinate 363,155, forward strand.
CAAGTGCCGTTGTGTAAAAGACGCTACTGGCAACCTGCTATTGGAGGACCTCGCGGCGAAGTAGAGATGGCGCTCGTACTTCCACGAGTTGCTGAATAAGCAGCAACAAGAGATGCAGACACCGGAACTCCCTCAAAATCTTGGATTAGTGCCCCCGATAACGCCTGAGGAAGTCCATACGGCTCTTCGTCGCATGGCGAATCGTAAAGCTGTCGGAACTGACGGAGTCCCCATTGAGGCCTGGAAGGCGATGGGTCCTCGCGGTGTGGCATGTTAACGAACTTCCTGAACCGCGTACTCCAGAATGGCAAAATCCCGTACCAATGGAGGCTGAGTATTATTACTCGAGTCTTTAACTCGTGTTTATAATAACCTACCAAAACAATTATTAGAAAGCTTAAGCTGTAATATGTTTAAACATAAAGTAAAAAAAAATCTCGTGGATAAACCCTATTATTGTGTAAACGAATTTATAAATGACATCATCATCAACCTTTTATCGTCCCACTGCTGGGCACAGGTCTCCTCTCATACAGAGAAGGATTGAGCGTAATCACCACGCTTGCTCAATGCGGGTTGGCGATTTCAGACCTATAAAGTCCAGGTTTCCTCAAGATGTTTTCCTTCACCTTCAGTCATTGGTGTCCAAGATATACTTAGAAAGTACATATAACTTTAGAAAAGTTACATTGGCTTGCCTGACCTGGAATCGAACCCGCGCACTCATTCGTGAGAGGCTGGTGTTTTAACCACTAGGCCACCACGACTTAGAAATGACATGCAATCTAATAATGAAAGATGACATTATTGTATTTGGTACTTATTGACTTCACTTGTTTTAATTATTATCTGACATTATTATAAATTCTCAATTGACCTGTATTTTTTACATTTATTATTTTTATGACCATTTTGTATCTTACATATTTTGTTTTGAATGAATTTATATTTATGCCATTATTAGTTATGTAAAATTGTAATTAGAGACAAACGCCAATTAAAATTGCATGCCTTCAGGCGGATTATGGAGATGCCAAACTATTTTATCTATCGATGTGAATTATGTCAATTACCCATTATCGCAATAAATGAGTTTGAGTTTAAAGCAAGGGCTCGGTACAGGAGTGTGATAATTAACGCGGTATAAAGGTCATGTCCTTCACCATGAAAGTCCACGTTTCTTTTTTAACCAACCCGCAACCCTGACCCAAGAGGCATCGGTCTTCGTGGACCCCGTCACGATGTGCTGACATCTCTTTGAGGCGTGTTATGGACTTCTTACCGGGCGGCGAGCTGCCCACTGCTCACCACCCGCAGGCCCGCGCCTACGGTGTCTGAGAGTGCGATGTTGTCTCCCTACCAGGGCGTCTCCTGTGGCGGCTAGTGGCGTGAGGGCACTGGGATTCCCGCTGCCTCACTCGATCCGCCTCCTCCTTCGCTAACAACACTGCTTTGCAAAAGGAGGTGACGGCCTGCCAAGCACTCTCGCTCTGGACCAAGGTCGGACGCGAGAGATCGCCGCCGATCGCCGCTGCGAGCACACAGCGGTGCTCTACCCAAGCCGGGCAGACCTCCACCGTAAGCTCCACCGTGTCCTCAGGGCGATCCACACAATGGTGACACCCTGGTGTTTCCTCCCACCTTATACGGAACAGGAACCTCTCGAAACAACCATGTCCAGTGAGGATCTGCGTCAGGCGTAAGGTAAGGGCGCCGTGGCGTCTCTCTAGCCACTCCTCAAAGAGGGGACTTACCGGCGCTATTGCGGCGTGCTCAGCGCCACTAAACCCTTTCCCATCATCGTCGGAGTTCACCAGGGATCCGTCCTTAGTCCGTTTCTGTTCAGCGTGATATTGGACGTCGTGTCAGACAGCATCAAGAAGTTACATGAGCAACCTCCTTGGCTGCTCATGTATGCTGATGATACCGCGCTGGCAGACGCGGATAGGGAACGGTTGGTGCGGCGGGTGATTGTGTGGAAGAACTCGCTTGAGAACGGAGGTCTTAAACTCAATGTGGCGAAGATGATGTACATGACCAGCAACACGACAGAACATGACCAGCAACGAGACATGGTCGCACTCGACCATGTCAGACCAGTTTAAATACTTGGAGTCTGTGCTCTACGCGTCCGGCGACATTGATTGCGACGTTAAGGCACGTATTTCCGCAGCTTGGGCAAAATGGCGTGAGGTGACAGGTGTCATTTGTGACCCCAAAAGTTAGTTAAGTTCAAGGGACAGGTCTATAAGACTATCATTATACCTGTTCTTCTGTATGGCAGTGAGGCATGGCCTGTGCTTGAGCGTAAGAGATGACATGCGTGCCAACAATCTCAAATCACGGGATGCCAGAGATCGTGCGAAATGGAGGAGTAATTGTAGGAAAGTGGACCCTGGGCTCCAACGCGAAAGCAGCGGTTGCAACCGGGATTATACGCTGAGATGATGATGAGTTATCAAGACATTGCAACTGTGAAACAACTAGCCACCGATTATAGATTGTTACTAGATAATACTCCAGTTCCTGTCGTTGCAAACGAATATCGCCTGTGGATGGTGAAGTGGCAACTGAGACAGACCGGGCGCCTTATATATGAAAATCGATTCTTAAGGAGTAAACTCCAAAAGTAAAAGAAAAATTGATTTTGTTATTGAATTAGATATTTTTAAGTAAAGTGCTTAATACCTATTATCAAAATACGTTATGACTTGACCACGACTATGTGACCCCCCCCCTGGTGCCAAAGCTGGATCCGCCCGTGACGCATGTCATCTCTTGCAACGCCAAGCCAGGACTTCTTTAGTCTACTCCACTTTTTCCGGCCCGGCAGAGGCGCCATGGCAAGACATTTGTGACCCACGTAACATGCCGGTTTTCGTAAGACGTGACCGTACGAACGTAGGCGACCCTCCTGCAGTCTGCTTGTGTCGCTCAAGCACAGGCCACGACTCACTGCCATATAGGAGAACACGTCTAATGATGGTTTTAAAGACCTGCCCTTTAAGCTTAACCGGCATTTTGGGGTCACAACGGACACCTGTCACCTCACGCCATTTTGCCCAAGCTTGCCCTGACGTCACAATCAATGTCGCCGGACGCGTGGAGTACAGATCCCAAGTATTTAAACTGGTCTGTGCACTCGACCATGTCACCGCCTATGCGCACGGACATGGGGTCTGTCGTGTTGCTAGCCATAAACACGGTCTTCGCCACATTGAGTTTCAGACCTCCGTTCTCGAGCGAGTCCTCTCACACATTCACACGCCGCACCAACCGATCTCTGTCCGCGTCCGCCAGCGCGATATCGTCAGCATACGTAAGCAACCAGGAAGGTTGCTCATGTGAATCCCTGATGCTATCCGACCAGACGTCTAGTATCACGCTGAAAAGATACGGACTAAGGTAGGAACCTTGGTGGACTCCGACGGTGACGGGGAAGGGTTTAGTGTCACCAACAGAGGTCCTAACAACGGAATTGGAATTGAGGTACATGTCTCGAATTTTGTCAACATAGGCATTTGGTACCCCTTTGGACCTCAGTGCCCACCATATCATCCCCCGAGGGACACTGTCGAAGGCCTTCTGCATATCAAGAAAGAGCATATGCAGAGGCGTGTTCTTCGATCTGTATCTCTCCATGGTGATCCTTAGTGCGAAGATAGGATCCATGGTTCCGTACTCTGGACGAAACCCACTGCGAAACAGCACACTCCTGCTGGATCCGGGAATCTATAATCCTCTCAAAGATCTTCATGGGGTGGGACATGACCTTTATACTAATACTTACAATACTTAATACTCGGTCTCCATTGGCTCGGGATTTTGCCGAACAGGAGCACTCGGTTCAAAAAGCTAGTTAACATGCCCACACCGCGAGGACCCATCACCTTCCAGGCCTCAATGGGGACTCCGTCAGCTCCGACAGCTTGCCGATTCGCCATAGGGCGAAGAGCCGTATGGACTTCCTCAGGCGTTATCGGGGGTACTTGGAGTTCCGGTGTCTGCACCTCTTGGTGCTGCTTATTCAGCAGCTCGTGGAAGTAAGAGCGCCATCTCTCCTTCACCGCGAGGTTGCCAACAGGGTCTTTTACACAGCGGCACTTGGATATATCTTGTGCCACTTGGACCCTAGAACGTGCCAACATGTAAATGAGCTTTTGCCCCTCAGACGATTCCAACTTCTCGTAGAGCGGTTGCAAGTGGTCTCGTCTGGCTCTACCTCTTTTAATGGCACGTTTGGCAACCTTGTATACGGGGTCTTCAGGGGATCCCGTCGCTGCCGTGGCGACGTCCGTCGCCACGTGTTGAAGAGGACTTTCTTCACCTTAAGTCTACCTCTGGACTGTGTCGTCCCACCACCAGGTCTCCATGTCACGGTTGCGGCCGCCCTTAGAGACGCCGAGCACCACCCGCGCCGCCCCATTAATAGCTGCCTGGATCCTGTCCCAGTGTTCTTGAACAGGTTCCCTATCGGTACCGGCGCACTTGTCGCCAATAAGCGACACAAAATCTTGGGACCGGTTTTCATCCAGCAGCCATCACCGGACCTGGCGCGGGCAGTGCTCTACGCAGACGTGTAGAGCACGTTGGGCCTTTACGCAGAGATCCATGACAAGGTGACGGTGTTGTGCAGTGAGACTCTCATCGGGTATGACTGCAGTTGGTTACTTTGCCAATGTAGTGCCTCCTAGTTAGTAATAATAATAATAAAACTTTATTGTTCAGATAAACGTTACAATATTTAAATAGCACTAGCCTCCACACTAGGTTTCCCTGTGTTGTGGAGACTAGTCTGTCGCTGATACTTATATTTTTTAGTAAAATTTGGAAGAACGAAGTTGTTAGGAACTTATTTAATGTGTATTATTTAGAATTTTGAAATTTTGTGGTGTACCGTGTATAGTAGAATAATAACGTGTAACAAAAACGTGATATTAATAACAATCTAAGGCTTAGATTATTACTAATTCACTGGTCAGCAAATAAATCGAGCCACCCGCTACCTAGGCACTCTAATTCGATTTTCTCAAAAACTAAAAACCTACAATTATCAAAGTTGTACCTACAGAAAGTGAATTTCATGGTGATTAAAATGAAAGGAAACTCATTTGGTTTAATCAATATTTCAGTGTTTATTAAGGATTTCACAAAGAGTCGTTTTCCAGTCGTGACAATCTTTAGTAATGATAAAGTGAAAAAAAAAAATTATAGCCAAAAACAAAGATAAAATAAAAAAAAGTTTTTGATCAATATTCCGTATTCCCTCCCCTTGCTCGGATAACTGCCAGCATCCTTGTATTCATCGACCTTATGAGCCTTTTTTTTTTTTTGTTGGGATGGGAAATCATCAAATGACTTCTCCCGCTCTGGGCAGAGCGGAAGGGCGTGTCAGACTTTTACTGACTAAAACCCACCTGTTTCTTTACTTGCCTGTGCAACGGCCAGGGCCACGGTTTCTTGTTTAACCAACCCGCAACCCTGACCCAGGAGGCATCGGTCTTCTTGGACCCCGTCACGATGTCCTGACATCTCTTTGAGGCGTGCGTGAAACACGACGCGCCGTCGACTCGGGCCTGGTCCTTACCGAGCGGCGAGCTGCCCACTGCTCACCGCCCGCAGGCCCGCGCCTACGGTGGCTGGGAGTTTGGTGTCATCTCCCGACCAGGGCGTCTCCTGCGGCGGCTAGTGGCGTGAGGGCGCTGGGATTCCCGTTGCCTCACGCGCTCCGCCTCCTCCTTTGCCAGCATCACTGCTTCGCAGGAGGTGACGGCCTGCCATGCACTCTCGCTCCGGACCATGGCCTGGACCAGGGTCGGACGCGAGAGATCGCCGCCGATCGCCGCTACGAGGACACGGCGGTGCTCTACCCAAGCCGGGCAGACCTCCACCGTGTCCTCAGGGCGATCCACACAATGGTGACACCCTGGCGTTTCCTCCCGCCTTATTCGGAACAGGAACCTCCCGAAACAACCGTGTCCGGTGAGGACCTGCGTCAGGCGGAAGGTGAGGGCGCCGTGGCGCCTCTCTAGCCACTCCTCAAAGAGGGGACTTACCGCCGCTATTGTGGCGTACCCAGCACTGGGTTGCGACAATCGCATTCTCCATATCGCCATGAGATCCCGCCGGAGCTCTGTCCGCCGTACCGCGATTTCTCGCGGCAGCGGAGTTATACCCCGGCGTTTTGCCTCCTCTCGCCACTCCCACATGTGGGCGAGGACTTTGGGCACCAGATCCCATGGCGGGACCTTACGAGCCTGACGATAGAATCTTGAGGAATTGTATTCCACTCCTCTTCAATTGCGATTCGCAGCTCTGGAAGCCTTGTTGGAGCAAGTACCCGGGCTCGAACCCGACGTTTCAGCTCATCCCACAAGTGTTCTATCGGATTCAAGACCGGGCTTCGAGCTGGCCAGTCCATCGTACGAATGCTGACGTCGCGTATATACTGGGTCACCACATGAGCAACATGAGGCTGTGCATTATCATGCATCAATTGCATATCCTGTCCGATATAGCCTGCGTAAGATACCACATGGTCTGCGAGGATTTCAGTAATGTAGCGATGAGAAGTCAGTCCACGTGTACGACCCGTCGGTTCGATGAAAACTAACGCTGTATGTGCTGTTAACGAGATGCCGCCCCAGACCATTACGGATCCTCCGAACTTATGACCACTTGGCGTTCGTCACGCAGACTTTGTTGGACTTGAACTGCGTTGAGGTGGCGATTTCGCAGAACAGTAAGGTGGATATAACGATCATCTGCTGCTGATGTAGCTCTAGGTCTGCCCGTACCTGGACGGCGATCGAATGCTCCAGTCTCTAGGTATCGTCTGTAAACTCGTTGCACCGAAGATCTGCTGATTCGAAGCCTTCGAGCGACTTCATGTTGCGCAATGCCTGCTTGAAGTAATGCTACAGCTTGAGCTGCTTCCCGAGGTGTTGTATCCATTATTAACCTTTTGAACGCCAATCACTTCTATACAAGTTCGAGATTTTCGTGCCCTCAGCGCCACTACTTGATTAGAAGTAATCACAGTATAAAATAAATTTACGACTTTTACAAGACCTTTTATTTTGTTTTTATGGAAATTTGCCCTGTTATCAACCATATTTTTAACTTTTTCACGCATAATAAGTTCTTATTTGTTTAATTTTCAATAGAAACAAAAACGCCAGAAAATATTTGAATGCCCCCAGCGCCAATTACTTGATATCAAGTAAGCCAGTGATGGGACACGACGAAGACCTCGCTATATTTCATCTCGTCGAAATGATCATAAATACTATTATTGCAAGAAAATGACGTAAATATAGAATATTTTATAAATATTGCACACTTTAAACTAGGTTTTATTTACCTTAATCAAGAATTAATAGGTTTTCTAATCATTGTCGATAGTGAAACCCCGTTTGAAAAACCCCATCCCTACAAAGTTAGTTAGTTGTCGGTCTGTACACGCCACCGACGTGTATAGAAGGAAATCTGTGACGTCATAAGCGGACGGGTTTCAAGGTCATAGTGACCTTGTGCATTTTAGTGTAGTGCAATGTTTACATCTTGAGTTGGCGCACGTGTCCTTATAAAAAAAATTGTGACTGTGAATATGACGAATTATTGCGAGTTGTTCAAGTCTGAATCAGAATTTTGCAATAGTTCGTCGTCTTGACATTCCGTTAAGTCGTCAACTTCTGTTTCAGGAATTTTCTTCAGTTTTCTATTAGTTTCTACAAACCAGAAAAATAATTGCGAGTATTTAGCGACACCATTAAAAAAAAGGTCTTGTGTAAAACAGACACTTAACCTCCATTATATTTTATTTTTTAAAACGTAGAAAACCACGTATTTAGCTTCTATTAATTGTATTTGTTGTAAGTAAACGAAATAAATTATGCAGGAATCGGTTGAGTTTATGCACGTGTAACTCGACCACAGTGAATATAAAATGTATACCATAGAAATCTAGACATCCCTAGAACAGAAAGGATTTTGACGTGCCTCGAGCGCCAACTACTTGATATGAAGTAGAAGGATTACATTTGGAGACAAATAGGGATGTGCCTTGTAGAACACACGTCTAATAAATTTAAAATTCTTTTCTTTATTGTGGGGAATATATCCAGGTTTTCATACTGTTTTTTTTATGAAATAAAATAAAATATGAAATTACGATTACAGTTTTTATTTAGCTTCGTAAATTGGTGAATAAAAATTATTTTAAATGTATAATATTATTTGTCGATAGGACACTAATCCCATCCCTACGTTTTACTATAGATACGTTATACATTTGTAGTGTGGCGCAGGAGGACACATCGCGTATTATATAGATGGGCGTTCAAAAGGTTAATGGAAAAAAAAAATAGCAAAAACACTCGCGTCTGAGCAAACGATGGACAAAAACTAAAGAAATTATAGGAAATATCCGACTACCCTCATTGTAGAGAAAAAGAACGCTATTTTCAAACTCTGGTGAAAACAGAGCAAATCGTTAGCACTGTGTTTGTTGCTTGATTACAATGTGAGTTCACGGTACTTTCGAATTAATTTGTAGTCATTTTAATCACCATGAAACGCACTTTTTGTAGGTATAACTTTGATAGTTGTAAGTTTTATACTTTTTTAGAAAATCGAATGAGAGTTCCTAGGTAGCGGGTGGCTCGATTTATTTGCTGACCAGTGTATTACGTTTTTGCGGGAACGAAAAATGGGTAGCTATCATTCTTAGAACTGAGGGGTGATTTTTGCATAAAAATCGTTTTAGTTTTAAGGTTATTTCCTTGGCAAGAATGTTGAAATACGGTAAAAAAAAAAAACAAAATACCTATTTATATTGTTTATATTAAACTATCACATTGATATTGCTCAGTCTTTGTAACAGTGTTCCGGAGGGAGCACTTATGTGAATACTATGCGATACAATGTGTCCCACACTGGATTTACAAAAACTGAACATGTTGATGGTATGCATTCACTGCAGCGATTAGTCCAGGGACTTCGGGGGCGAGTAGTTCAGGTACACTAGTCCGGAAGCCTTAGCCTGAAACAATCAATTCATATTTAAGTATGCAAAATTAGCACAAACAAACGATTGTAACGGTAACTTGAGTGCTGCATTATATGCATATTAAGAAAGTGGCTTTTTTCTGGTTGTCAGATTTTCTACTCATAGTTTTTGGAACTGATTGCAATATAAACAAAAGCACTAAAAACAAAGTTCAACACTACAATTATTTATTTTTGTTCGTTTGAAAATTCAATGATAACTGGATTGTGGTTTCAAGATGTCAATAGGGACTAAACAAAAAACTAATTAGTCCGTCAGTCAGATTTCAAAAAAAATACTACACACGTATTTTTCTTTTTTCATATAAATAAATAAAAAATGAAGACGACACAGCGCGTCGAAAACTCGTGTGACGTCACTGCACGCTACACTTTTTAGCGACCAGTGACGTCACCAGCCACCACTCCTGATCTTTGATGCTTTTTATATTTGTCAATTTTTATTGATTTAATAAAACAAAATATACGTATCAAATATTTTTCTATAATCTGAATGACGGACTAAATAGAATCACTTTTTTACCCAGGAAACATTCCTATTGGGAGCACAAAGTTTAATTTTTAATAAACTGATACCCGAGGTGTATACAGTTATACAGGATCTGCTTAATATGTTGACATAAATTACAGCCCCTCTATGACGATGACAATTTGACAAAATAATAAAAAACTCTCAAGTTGCTGAGGCCACTTAGAAATTTCCTCTCAGATATTAAAATCCTTGAACACTCCACCTTCTATTGTTATTTTTTTAGAGTAAATGTTAATTGTTACGATTGGAATTACATTTTGAACATATTCCCCCTTATTCATAAATACTGCTTAAAGTTAACTAGTGATTAGCGATTCTTTAACCATACAATTTTGACGTGTGGTGTTTATTAATAAATGATGATTTAAGTTAAGTGACGTGCAAACGTCAAAATTGTATGGTTAAAGAATCATCAGTATTTGTATCATTATCAGTATCTATAATTACCAATAATAAATCTTTAAAGATAACTCTGCTATTCCATGGGATAATTCTGTAGAAGCCGTGGTACCTACTCTAGCTGTTATCTTTAGTGGTTGTATTAACTATGTGAAGCTTCCAGACCTCATGACAAATATTAAAATAATCAAAGTTTAAATTAGGTAGTACACTAGGTCCCATGAATTATAGATCGATTTATGTACTACCGACATTTAGTAAAATTTGAGATATTAATTTTAGACCAAATGCACATAATTTATATTTGTTACAAAATCTTTATTTTGTAATAAATATAAATTATTTCGCAGTAAACAATTTGGTTCTTTAAGGGGTAGTTTAACTACGGAAGCCGGGTGTTTGAACTTTAGAACCTAAGTGTTTATAATGCATGGCAAGGTAAATGCGATGCCTTTAATTTCCCACACTTTTGTGATTTATCCAGACAGGAAACATTCAACTGTATTCTTCACGATACGTTAAAGGGATCCCGAACACTGCTCTGGATCTTCTTACTTCATATTTGAGTAAGACGAATCAAGGCGTAGACGTTAATGGAAAAATTTCGACCGCTTCTATGGTAACAATTGGAGTCCGACAAGGCACAATCCTTGGTCATTTTTTATTTAGATTAATGGTTTACCGTAACTCAAAGGATAATCAAGAAAATAAAATAGGTATAATGTTGTTTACAGATGGCACTTCATTTTTGTTTAAACTCTAACGTGAGAAGCCGCTTGTTGACAATTCTTTATAGGCGAAATGACTTCTTAAATTAAATTTTTAGATAAAAAAGATAACAGCAATATAATGGTTAGAAGACATCTTATCTTAACCTAAAAAAATATATGTTATGACAGGATTAATTGAGTACATCTATTGTCCCGAGTGTAAAATAAAAAACAAGTAGAATGGTAGCCAACCAACTAATTTGCCGTTTACATGGGTTCTACTGAGCCCATTTTACCATTTTGTTTAATTACGTTATTTATATGTGTAAATAAACGGATTAGCATTAAATAAATAAATTTAAATTGTTAAAAATATTAAAAAGGCTACAAACTGCACGTAAGAGGTTTAAAATCGTTCCTAAGTTTTGGACCGCAACCTTTGCTGCCATCTATTATCTTTTGATAAGAACTGAGAGGCTGTTGTACGGGATGATACCCCACGAGTGGGGAAAGAAACGTAATTTACAGTGTTTTTAAGCATTTTAAAGAGTGTGATTTAAATATGAGTGTGCACAGTATATAGTACATAAAACGGCAGCTGTATGCGGTGTATCCGAGAGAACAGTTTATAGTATTCATAGTAAAAAGAAACGTAATTTACAGTGTTTTTAAGCATTTTAAAGAGAGTGATTTTAATATGAGTGTGCACAGTATATAGTACATAAAACGGCAGCTGTATGCGGTGTATCCGAGAGAACAGTTTATAGTATTCATAGTAAAAAGAAACGTAATTTACAGTGTTTTTAAGCATTTTAAAGAGTGTGATTTAAATATGAGTGTGCACAGTATATAGTACATAAAACGGCAGCTGTATGCGGTGTATCCGAGAGAACAGTTTATAGTATTCATAGTAAAAAAAAGGGCCCGGAAATCTATGATTGATAAATTAGACAAATAAACACACTGATAAGGAGAAAAGTTCACCCAATATATTGTTACGGGCTAGGTATACTAAAATGCCGGTTAACCTTTTGAACGCCAATCACTTCTATACAAGTTCGAGATTTTCGTGCCCTCAGCGCCACTACTTGATTAGAAGTAATCACAGTATAAAATAAATTTACGACTTTTACAGGAGCTTTTATTTTGTTTTTATGGAAATTTGCCCTGTTATCAATTTGCCCCCAGCGCCAATTACTTGATATCAAGTAAGCCAGTGATGGGACACGACGAAGACCTCGCTATATTTCATCTCGTCGAAATGATCATAAATACTATTATTGCAAGAAAATGACGTAAATATATAATATTTTATACACTTTAAACTAGGTTTTATTCACCTTAATCAAGAATTAATAGGTTTTCTAATCATTGTCGATAGTGAAACCCCGTTTGAAAAACCCATCCCTATAAAGTTAGTTATTTGTCGGTCCGTACGCGCCACCGACGTGTATAGAAGGAAATCTGTGACGTCATAAGCGGACGGGTTTCAAGGTCATAGTGACTTTGTGCATTTTAGTGTAGTGCAATGTTTACATCTTGAGTTGGCGCACGTGTCCTTATAAAAAAAATTGTGACTGTGAATATGACGAATTATTGCGATTTGTTCAAGTCTGAATCAGAATTTTGAAATAGTTCGTCATCTTGACATTCCGTTAAGTCGTCAACTTCCATTTAAGGAATTTTCTTCAGTTTTCTATTAGTTTCTACAAACCAGAAAAATAATTGCGAGTATTTAGCGACACCATTAAAAAAAAAGGTCTTGTGTAAAACAGACACCCTCCATTTTATTTTTTAAAACGTAGAAAACCACGTATTTAGCTTCTATTAATTGTATTTGTTGTAAGTAAACGAAATAAATTATGCAGGAATCGGTTGAGTTTATGCACGTGTAACTCGACCACAGTAAATATAAAATCTATACCATAGAAATCTAGACATCCCTAGAACAGAAAGGATTTTGGCATAGAATAAAGGTTTATTATATTCTATTCAATAATGATTAACTGAGTTTTGTGACAACGTTTTGTAATTTTTTCACTTTCAATTATTAAAAATATAGGGTATGTTCCATAATATACATTAGTATACATACAGGCCAGTGATAATGATGTCATGAATGTGACGCCAAATTGCTCATATTGTACTGCTAAGATGAAATATGGCATGCTTTATTGACATCACTTACCGTTATAATTTCTGAAACACACTTATCTAAGCTAATGAAAACGATGATAATTTAAGGGATTTAAAAATAACTGTCACGGGCAGAATTCAAGCCGTGAAGTTTTCCGAACCGTGATGTTCCACTGACAACTGAATTATTTAAGTATTCATTTAAAATTCACTTCAATATTACAGTGTGTCACAGTGACTTGTTATCAAGCCTGTATCATTTAAATTTTGAAATCCCTTTGTATACGCCTCATCTGCAGTTTTTATTGTCACACTCAACTCCTTATAGTCCTTATTAATACATGCAGTAAAGAGCGGGCTAAAAATTGTTTTCAACATTATATTAATATGTAATATTGTTTTATTTATGATACAGATATCGATGTTGATCTGCAATAAATAAATAATTTCATAAATATTGTTTATTGTGACAATCCCCGCCGATGCGTTACTGTCTAGACGATGTCGGCATTTTACACGAGATCAAAGGCGTCAAACTACTGTATGATTTTTATACTATAGTAAAAGTGTCATCATCATCAAAAAAGTGTGGTTGGATAGAACTACAAAAACAAGAGATGTGCTTTTCATAACGGCTTATCTACCACTCCAAGAGTTCCTACTGGAAAGGGAAAAAGGTTAATTGTTTTACATATTGGTAGCGACAAAGGATTTGTGGAAGTAGGTTTGTTACTTTTCGAGTCAAAATCAAAGATTGAGTGACATGTTCCACTCAAGGAACCCGATGCTTCCTTCCATTGTTGTTATGGACAACGCTCCCTATCATTCTCTCAAATTCAGGAAAATACCAACAACCGCTTGGAACAAAAAATAAATGGTAAAAAGCAGAGGGACACTCCTGGACATACTATATTGTTGCCAAAATACCAACAACCGCTTGGAACAAAAAATAAATGGTAAAAAGCAGAGGGACACTCCTGGACATACTATATTGTTGACAAAATACCAACAACCGCTTGGAACAAAAAATAAATGGTAAAAAGCAGAGGGACACTCCTGGACATACTATATTGTTGACAAAATACCAACAACCGCTTGGAACAAAAAATAAATGGTAAAAAGCAGAGGGACACTCCTGGACATACTATATTGTTGACAAAATACCAACAACCGCTTGGAACAAAAAATAAATGGTAAAAAGCAGAGGGACACTCCTGGACATACTATATTGTTGCCAAAATACCAACAACCGCTTGGAACAAAAAATAAATGGTAAAAAGCAGAGGGACACTCCTGGACATACTATATTGTTGACAAAAAATAAATGGTAAAAAGCAGAGGGACACTCCTGGACATACTATATTGTTGCCAAAATACCAACAACCGCTTGGAACAAAAAATAAATGGTAAAAAGCAGAGGGACACTCCTGGACATACTATATTGTTGCCAAAAAATAAATGGTAAAAAGCAGAGGGACACTCCTGGACATACTATATTGTTGCCAAAAAATAAATGGTAAAAAGCAGAGGGACACTCCTGGACATACTATATTGTTGCCAAAAAAAAATTAAAAAGCAGAGGACACTCCTGGACATACTATATTGTTGCCAAAAATAAATGGTAAAAAGCAGAGGGACACTCCTGGACATACTATATTGTTGCCAAAAAATAAATGGTAAAAAGCAGAGGGACACTCCTGGACATACTATATTGTTGCCAAAAAATAAATGGTAAAAAGCAGAGGGACACTCCTGGACATACTATATTGTTGCCAAAAAATAAATGGTAAAAAGCAGAGGGACACTCCTGGACATACTATATTGTTGCCAAAAAATAAATGGTAAAAAGCAGAGGGACACTCCTGGACATACTATATTGTTGCCAAAAAATAAATGGTAAAAAGCAGAGGGACACTCCTGGACATACTATATTGCTGCCAAAATACAACTTTTAAGATGTTCGACGTGAAAAAAATATTTTATGACGCAATTCGCTTAGTGCACGCTGATCGATGGAAGAAATAAGAAAGCCTTAGCGAAATATTATATCGAGGACAAAAAGGCTTGGCCTTGATTGAGCTTCTGATTTTACAAAATGAATGACTTCAATAAAAAGGGGTTTCTCAATTTGACAGTATTTTTTTTAGTGTGCGTTCGCGCAGCGGAATGTTGTTGAATTTAAAGATTTTAAATATGCAGATATTTAGTGTATGACGTCATGTAATTGTGTATGGTAAAAAAAAATTTGTGCGTGCAGCCATTGTGGAGAAATTCACCAAAAACTGATTCCGCTGGGCGAACGTTGTCCTGGCGGAACTTTTTTTAATCCATTGACTTTAGAAAAAAGAGATGTGTCCAAAAATTAGTGTGTATTTGTGTGTAATTGAGTATGTATGAATAAAATTTGTGCATGCATAGACTTCGGAGAAATTCAAGTTTCCGCTGCGCGAACGTTTGGCCATTAGCTAGTTTTCATATAAAGCGCTTATATAGAGAGCTGTAGATTTTTACATACGTTGTTTTGAATTTGTGCATATTTGTGTACAAAACAGATTTAGAAAAAATCGTAGGGCTAAAAAGATAAAAATATAAACGTAAAACACGCTTTTTAGGTCATAGTTCTTAAAGTTTGCACTTTGGGGTCTAGATTTTCACGTTTATACAAACCTTGTAAGTGTCTGCAACATATTGCCAAATATAAATGATGTTCCTTTAGTAATTAAAGAGATATAGGACAATTTACCATGACAAAATCACTGTTTACAAAGCAGTCAAATATCACGACATTCTAAAGGAATTGCATGGTAAAATGTATGCTAATAATTAGTGTATTCATTCAACTATTCACATGCAAAATTTCATGTCATTGAATTCAGTAATTAAAGAAAAACAATTAAAATACTGACGAAGCATCGAAAACCTACATAACCTGACCAAGTTCGGATAGCTATAAAAAAGCGGCCGTGCAATATATTTAGGTAACATTCCAAAATTTACAGTATAATACCGGTATTGAATTGGTATAGGTGATAACACAATTGTTTCGATATAATATAAAGGTCATTTATTTTTGTACACCTACTTTTTAAATGTATTTGACTATGACAAAGTAGGTACTATTTACGTAGTTACTTTATTTAAGTATGCGCTTGAGACTTGAGATATAATCTAAATATATTAATTTAGGCAAATAAAATTCATACAGCTAATTTCTATTGAATATTTCACGGATCCGGATTCTTACTATAGACCCCTCAGGGAAATTAAATAATTACCACAAGTAAGTACTACCTACTGTTTTTAAATGTTGATTTATTTTTATATTAGGCAGACTCAAACCTAAACAACTGAATAGTCTACTTTATTGATCTGTGATTGTTAATCTGTAATTTTATTATTGGAACTAGAAAATATTAGGTATACTTAGAAATGTTGAGGTTATTTACTGTATTTGCTACTCATTTAAAATATTTCTTGAAAATACCTTTTTATACAAATGTTTTAGTTTATAAGCACTTTTTTAATGTTGATCAAATATAATACGACTGAATAGTCCAGTTATCTGATGTGATTTTAATTTTTATTGAAGCTCGAAATATTATACGTCTTACCTTTATATTCATAATAGTTTATTAAACCTATTTTAGTAAAACACATTTAAGTCTATTGCTGCCGTTGCAAGCGTTTGTTAACGTTATTATAATTACATAATTGAGCATTATATGTAATTAAAAATATTTTTGTACACGGATATTTAAATAGTACTTGTTAATTGAAGATGTATTTTTGTCGTAGATAGTGGGCGTTATTATAAAAAAAAACATTTTTCATTCAAGAAATGCAATTGTTTTATTTTTTCCTAACGCTTGTGTACGCAACTGTGTCATATTAATAAATACTATATTGGAAGGTTAAGAACGTTCTTAAGATATATGGCACGGCCGCTTTTTTATAGCTATCCGAACTTGGTCGGGTTATGTAGGTTTTCGATGCTTCGTCAGTATTTTAATTGTTCTTCTTTAATTACTGAATTTAATGACATGAAATTTTGCATGAATAGTTGAATGAATACACTAATTATTGGCATACATTTTCATGCAATTCCTTTAGAATGTCGTGATATTTGACTTCTTTGTAAACAGTGATTTTGTCATGGTAAATTGTCTATATCTCTTTAATTACTAAAGGAACATCGTGATATTTGGCTTAATATGTTGCAGACACTTACAAGGTTTATAAACGTGAAAATCCTAGACCCCAAAGTGCATACTTTAGAACTATGACCTAAAAACATGTTTTACGTTTATATTTTTATCTTTTTAGCCCTACGATTTTTTCTAAATCTGTTTTGTACACAAATATGCACAAATTCAAAACAACGTATGTAAAAATCTTCAGCTCTCTATGTAAGCGCTTTTTATGAAAACTAGCTAATGGCCAAACGTTCGCGCAGCGGAAACTTGAATTTCTCCGAAGTCTATGCATGCACAAATTTTATTCATACATACACAATTACACACAAATACACACTAATTTTTGGACACATTTCTTTTTTCTAAAGTCAATGTTTTAAAAAAAGTTCCGTTAGACAACGTTCGCCCAGCGGAATCAGTTTTGGTGAATTTCTCCACAATGGCTGCACGCACAAATTTTTTTACCATACACAATTACACGACGTCATACACTAACATCTGCATATTTAAAATATTTAAATTAACAAATATCTGCTGCGCGAACGCACACTTTTTAAGGTCGTACCACCAAATGATTCGAGCATTTTGTTCCTCTTCACCGCGCCCCACCTCTACAATACTTCGCAAAATATTAATAGCGCCATATGTGGACGAAGTACTTACAAATACGAGTTAAATTCAGACCACAGAAGTAACAGACATGGCACTTTATTTTTGTTTATTGGTAAAAACAACATTTTTGGTTATTATAGACTGAAACAAATGTTGACTGACAATACTTCATAATAAAATTTTATGTATTTTATTTTTTAACCGACTTCCCAAAAGTGTGGTTCTCCGATTTATGTGTGCTCGTTGATAACTTATCGTTAATGAACCGATTTTGACCATTCTTTTTTATATGAAAGAGGCGTTGCTTATGTAATCTTCATTGTTACCACGTCAGTGTCGATAATGGAAATTCTAAGAAATTTAGGCCAATTATCGAAAATTGTAGGCATGCTTCGGGTGAAAATCCTGATACTCGTATTTATATCGGATGATACTATAAAACCGTGAAGATTTGGGCCCTGACCTGATGATGGAGATGACAGAGAATCACGGAATCCACTTCGAAGCAACTGTAATGTGTTTGGACTTACTTAATTTGTATTGATTAGAGCTTTACAACTAAATATGTTATGGTTGTAACTTCAGGGTTGGAAGTTAGTTTTGTAGATTGAAAGAAGCAAGTTTTATGTCAAAGGGATAGAAAAAATAATATAATAAAGGTTAATTTGTCATTATTTATTATTTTAAGGGAAAACGTAATTAGGGTCAAATAAATTTCTGCAGACAGGAAATCTACATAAAAAAAGATTTGATGTTTTTTTTTTGGGCTCAGGCAAGACTGATATTATATTATTACTCGTTTAATAAAAACCGGCCAAGTGCTAGTCGGACTCGCACACCGAGGGTTCCGCCGTACAAATGTAGCGGTCTCCAAAGCCTGGAGCACAGGCGTAGAGTAGCCAGCCTTTTGGTCTTCTATAGGATGCATTCTGGTGAGTGTGCAAGGGAATTGCATGATTTAATTCCCCCATCTCCGTTCCACCATCGGACGACCCGTCGTACGGCGAGTTCCACCCTTACGTTGTTGACACCACTGCGATCCGGACGAAGCGTTTCGCTTCCTCTTTTATACCGCGTACATCGAGAGACTGGAACAATTTGCCAGCGACGGTGTTTCCGTTACACTACAATTTGAGTGTCTTCAAGCCTAGAGTGAATAGGCTCTTAATAAACTAGCGCGCTGTACCATCAACGATCGCATCACTGCTTACCATCAGGCGGGATTGCGGTCAAGCGCTGGTTATAACTTATAAAAAGCGGTTTATTGATAAACAAAGTAAATAAACAAAATCAACGAGAAATTGTCGCAAATTTTACTAATTTCGGTACACATGCGAACAGCATCTAAGCGCTCGTGCGTATGGCGCACGGCTGCCGCTCGCTGTGCCGCGATACCCTTCCCTTGACCAGCCGCCTGCCTTCGCGCCAGCGAGCAGCTGGATTCGCTGCGCGTTCTTTCGTTACTACTTACTCCCCGTCCCGCTTCGCCAGTAGGAAGCAAGCTGTCTGATAATCGTGTTGACAACAATAGGAAGTACAATTAATGTCTATGAATATATTTATAAGTACTAAAATAAAACGCAGCAGTTAGAGACATTTAGGTTATATACAGAACTACATTCGACGCTGCAGGACTAAAGTCAACAGACTGCAGCGGAAGATGGCCATTCGTATCGCACGAGGATACCGAACGATATCATTTGAGGCGGCAACTCTCTTGGCACGCTTTCCGCCACTGGACATCTTGGCGGATATAGACGCAAAGGTCTACAAGCAGATCTCTAACATCCGCCAAAGCGGGAATAGTGTGCCAGGAACTGCACTCGTAGAACTGAGGCGACGGGAACGGCAACTCGCGCTCGACCGGTGGCGCGAGCGGTTACAGCTGCCGCAATATTCGCGCAAGCGCGTTGTTGAAGCCGTTCTGCCGCACTTCGAAGCCTGGCTGAAAAGAGGGAAACGCATCTCCTTCAGGCTCACACAGGTACTCACTGGACACGGCTGCTTCGGTGAGTACCTGAACAGAATTGGGCGAGAGAACACGGCAAATTGCCACCATTGCGGAGGCAGCCTGGATTCTGCACAACACACGCTCGAGGAGTGCCCCGCATGAGACTCCGAGCGGCGGGACCTGGTTGCTAGGATCGGGCAAGACCTGTCTCTGCCAGCAGTAGTAAGGGCTATGCTGGCAAAGACAGAGAATTGGACAAAAGTAGCTTACTTCTGTGAGACCGTGATGGCCAAGATGGAAGCCGTCGAACGGGATCGAGAGAGGGCTGATCCTGCTCGGAGAAGGAGGCGTCGGGGAGACAACCGCCTTGACGCTTAAAACGCCGAAACCCGCCTACATATTGAGATAGGTGGACCTTTGGGGTCGCGGGCACACAGAGCGGGGACTCTGCCTGCCCACTAAGTAACCCCAGGGAAGGCGGTGGCATAGTGGTCACGTGCTGCCGTGCATAGGACGTTTAGGAGAGGCCCACTTAAGTCTCCCCTGGGATGTGCCTTACAGGCGTTCCGCAGGGAGGGTTCCGGAATTGGTCTTTTAAGAGAAACCGGGACCACCCCTAGGCACAGATGGTGATCACCGGGGTGGTTTTAGTGAGGTAAAAATCCCACACTACCCGACCTCATTCCTCGGGGGTCGGGTGCCTTTTGAAGGATTCCCCCCGAAACTGGGCGGACAGACATGTGCGTGCACATATTCATGTCGCCAACTGATCCTCTTTTATTCTGTTTCTGTTTCACTAACATAGGCTAAGTTTTTTACTAACAACATATGGGCCCTGCCTGAATTAAAATGTTTGAACTTGAATTTGAAAAACAATATTTTAATATTTTATGTAACTTCAAATTTATCATTTTCGCAATTTTTCCTTTATCTGTCTGTTATAACGTTGCTTCGTGCCGAATTTCAAGATTCCGAGTTGACGGGAAGTACCTTGTAGGTTTTGATTCCTTTGCGAGTGTCGAAAATTTGTTGAAAATATCGACATAATCGGCTGTATCTTTTGATTGGCTTGGCTTAGAAGTTTGATATTTTCACAGCTTAAAGGGACAATAGACCTGAGTATTTCATGTGAATTTCAGCTTGATACGTCCACGCGTTCTTGAGATAAAGGGTCTTGACAGACAGACAGACAGACGGACAACAAAGTGATCCTATAAGGGTTCCGTTTTATCCTTTTAACATAACCTACTACACTATACTATACTATAGACCCCTCAGGGAAATTAAATAATTACCACAAGTAAGTACTACCTACTGTTTTTAAATGTTGATTTATTTTTATATTAGGCAGACTCAAACCTAAACAACTGAATAGTCTACTTTATTGATCTGTGATTGTTAATCTGTAATTTTATTATTGGAACTAGAAAATATTAGGTATACTTAGAAATGTTGAGGTTATTTACTGTATTTGCTACTCATTTAAAATATTTCTTGAAAATACCTTTTTTATACAAATTTTTTAGTTTATAAGCACTTTTTTAATGTTGATCCACTTTTGCACTTCTTTGATGTTGAATAGTCCAGTTATCTGATGTGATTTTAATTTTTATTGAAGCTCGAAATATTATACGTCTTACCTTTATATTCATAATAGTTTATTAAACCTATTTTAGTAAAACACATTTAAGTCTATTGCTGCCGTTGCAAGCGTTTGTTAACGTTATTATAATTACATAATTGAGCATTATATGTAATTAAAAATATTTTTGTACACGGATATTTAAATAGTACTTGTTAATTGAAGATGTATTTTTGTCGTAGATAGTGGGCGTTATTATAAAAAAAAACATTTTTCATTCAAGAAATGCAATTGTTTTATTTTTTCCTAACGCTTGTGTACGCAACTGTGCCATATTAATAAATACTATATTGGAAGGTTAAGAACGTTCTTAAGATATATGGCACGGCCGCTTTTTTATAGCTATCCGAACTTGGTCGGGTTATGTAAGTTTTCGATGCTTCGTCAGTATTTTAATTGTTCTTCTTTAATTACTGAATTTAATGACATGAAATTTTGCATGTGAATAGTTGAATGAATACACTAATTATTGGCATACATTTTACCATGCAGTTCCTTTAGAATGTCGTGATATTTGACTGCTTTGTAAACAGTGATTTCGTCATGGTAAATTGTCCTATATCTCTTTAATTACTAAAGGAACCTCATTGATATTTGGCAATATGTTGCAGACACTTACAAGGTTTGTATAAACGTGAAAATCTAGACCCCAAAGTGCATACTTTAAGAACTATGACCTAAAAAGCGTGTTTTACGTTTATATTTTTATCTTTTTAGCCCTACGATTTTTTCTAAATCTGTTTTGTACACAAATATGCACAAATTCAAAACAACGTATGTAAAAATCTACAGCTCTCTATATAAGCGCTTTATATGAAAACTAGCTAATGGCCAAACGTTCGCGCAGCGGATACTTGAATTTCTCCGAAGTCTATGCATGCACAAATTTTATTCATACATACACAATTACACACAAATACACACTAATTTTTGGACACATCTCTTTTTTCTAAAGTCAATGTTTTAAAAAAAGTTCCGCCAGGACAACGTTCGCCCAGCGGAATCAGTTTTTGGTGAATTTCTCCACAATGGCTGCACGCACAAATTTTTTTTTACCATACACAATTACACGACGTCATACACTAAATATCTGCATATTTAAAATATTTAAATTCAACAACATTCCGCTGCGCGAACGCACACTTTTTTTTAAGGTCGTACCCTCACCAAATGACCTCGAGCATTTGCTCCCTCTTCACCGCGCCCCACCTCTACAATACTTCGCAAAATATTACTAGCGCCGTCTGGCGGACGAAGTACTTACAAATACGAGTTAAATTCATAGACCACAGAAGTAACAGACATGGCACTTTTATTTTTGTTTATTGGTGCGCCCAAATACTTTTGGTTATTATAGACTGAAACAAATGTTGACTGACAATACTTCATAATAAAAATTTTGCGTATTTTATTTTTTAACCGACTTCCCAAAAGTGTGGTTCTCAATTCGATTTATGTGTGCTCGCTGATAACTTTATCGTTAATGAACCGATTTTGACCATTCTTTTTTATATGAAAGAGTATGCTGCTTATGTAATCTCATTGTTACCACGTCAGTGTCGATAATGGAAATTTAAGAAATTTAGCTAATTATCGAAAATTGTGGCATGCTTCGGGTGAAACTTGATACTGTATTTATATCGGATGATACTATAAAACCGTGAAGATTTTGGGCCTGACCTGATGATGGAGATGACAGAGAATCAAGGGAATCTACATCGGAAGCAACTGTAATGTGTTTGGGCATACTTAATTTGTATTGATTAGAGCTTTACAACTAAATATGTTATGACTGTAACTTCAGGGTTGGAAGTTAGTTTTGTAGATTGAAAGTTAGCTAAGTCAGATGGTCAAAGGGATAGAAAAATAATATAATAAAGATTAATTTGTCATTATTTATTATTTTAAGGGAAAACGTAATCAGGGTCAAATAAATTTCTGCAGACAGGAAACCTACATAAAAAAAAGTTTTGATGTTTTTTTTGGGCTCAGGCAAGACTGATATTATATTATTATTCTCGTTTAATAAAACCGGCCAAGTGCGAGTCGGACTCGCACACCGAGGGTTCCACCGTACAAATGTAGCGGTCTCCAAAGCCAGCACAGGCGTAGAGTAGCCAGCCTTTTGGTCTTCTATAGGATGCATTCTGGTGAGTGTGCAAGGGAATTGCATGATTTAATTCCCCCATCTCCGTTCCACCATCGGACGACCCGTCGTACGGCGAGTTTCCACCCTTACGTTGTTGACACCACTGCGATCCGGACGAAGCGTTTCGCTTCCTCTTTTATACCGCCTACATCGAGGGACTAGAACAATTTGCCAGCGATGGTGTTTCCATCACATTACAATTTGAGTGTCTTCAAGGCTAGAGTGAATAGGCTCTCAATAAACTAGCGCGCTTTACCATTAACGATCGCATCACTGCTTACCATCAGGCGGGATTGCGGTCAAGCGCTAGTTTATAACTTATAAAAAAAGCGGTTTATTGATAAACAAAGTAGAAGTAAACAAAATCAACGAGAAATTGTCGCAAATTTTACTAATTTCGGTACAAGTGCGAACAGCATCTAAGCGCTCGTGCGTATGGCGCACGGCTGCCGCTCGCTGTGCCGCGATACCCCTTCCCTTGACCAACCGCCTGCCTTCGCGCCAGCGGGCCGGGCGGCTAGTTCTTGCGCGTTCTTTCGTTACTACTTACTCCCCCCCGTCCCGCTTCGCCAGTAGGAAGCAAGCTGTCTGATAATCATTGACAACAATAGGAAATTACAATTAATGTCTATGAATATATTTATAAGTACTAAGTAAAACGCAGCAGTTAGGACACATTTAGGTTATATACAGAACTACATTCGACGCTGCAGGACTAAAGTCAACAGACTGCAGCGGAAGATGGCCATTCGTATCGCACGAGGATACCGAACGATATCATTTGAGGCGGCAACTCTCTTGGCACGCTTTCCGCCACTGGACATCTTGGCGGATATGGACGCAAAGGTCTACAAGCAGATCTCTAACATCCGCCAAAGCGGGAATAGTGTGCCAGGAACTGCACTCAGAATTGAGGCGACGGAACGGCAACTCGCGCTCGGACTGGTGGCGCGAGCGGTTACAGCTGGCCGTAATATTTCGCGCAAGCGCGTTGTTGAAGCCGTTCTGCCGCACTTCGAAGCCTGGCGAAAAGAGGGGAGCGCATTCTTCAGGGAAGTTCACAGGTACTCACTGACACGGCTGCTTCGGTGAGTACCTGAACAGAATTGGGCGAGAGAACACGGCAAATTGCCACCATTGCGGAGGCAGCCTGATTCTGCACAACACACGCTCGAGGAGGCCCTGCATGGGACTCCCGATGGCGGGACCTGGTTTCTAGGATCGGTGAGTTCTGTCCCCTGCCAGCAGTAGTAAGGGCTATGCTGGCAAAGACAGAGAATTGGACAAAGTAGCTTCCTTCTGTGAGACCGTGATGGCCAAGAAGGAAACCGCCGAACGGATCGAGAGGCTAATCCAGCTCGGAGAAGGAGGCGTCGGGGAGACAACCGCCTTGACGCTTAAAACGCCGAAACCCGCTTCACATATTGAGATAGGTGGACCTTGGGGTCGCGCGACAGAGCGGGATTCTGCCTGCCCACTAAGTAACCCCAGGGAAGGCGGTGGCATAGTGGTCACGTGCTGCCGTGCATAGGACGTTTAGAGAGGCCCACTTAAGTCTCCTGGATGGGCCTTTACAGGCGTTCCGGGCAGGGAGGGTTCCGAATTGGTCTTTGGTTATAGAACAAACCGGGGACCACCCCTAGGCACAGATGGTGATCACCGGGGTGGTTTTAGTGAGGTAAAAATCCCACACTACCCGACTTTATTCCTCGGGGGTCGGGTGCCTTTTGAAGGATTCCCTGAAACTATGGATAGACATGTGCACATATTCATGTCGCCAACTGATCCTCTTTTTATTCTGCTCTGTTTCACTCAACATAGGCTAAGTTTTTACTAACAACATATGGGCCCTGCCTGAATTAAAATGTTTGAACTTGAATTTGAAAACAATATTTAATATTTTATGTAACTTCAAATTTATCATTTTCGCAATTTTTCCTTTATCTGTCTGTTATAACGTTGCTTCGTGCCGAATTTCAAGATTCCGAGTTGACGGGAAGTACCTTGTAGGTTTTGATTCCTTTATGAGTGTCGAAAATTTGTTGAAAATATCGACATAATCGGCTGTATCTTTTGATTGGTTTGGCTTAGAAGTTTGATATTTTCACAGCTTAAAGGACAATAGACCTGAGTATTTCATGTGAATTTCAGCTTGATACGTCCACGTTTTGATAAAGGGTCTGACAGACACAGACAGACAGACGGACAACAAAGTGATCCTATAAGGGTTCCGCGTTTTATCCTTTTAACATAACCTACTACACTATACTATACTATAGACCCTCAGGGAAATTAAATAATACCACAAGTAAGTACTACCCACTGTTTTTAAATGTTGATTTATTTTATATTAGGCAGACTCCAAACCCAAAACAACTGAATAGTCTACTTTATTGATCTGTGATTGTTAATCTGTAATTTTATTATTGGAACTAGAAAATATTAGGCATATTTAGAAATGTTGAGGTTATTTACTGTATTTGCTACTCATTTAAAATATTTCTGAAAATAATTTTTTATACAAAATGTTTTAGTTTATAAGCACTTTTTAATGTTGATCAAATATAATACGACTGAATAGTCCAGTTATCTGAGGATTTTAATTTTTATTGAAGCTCGAAATATTAATGTCTTACCTTTATATTCATAGCTTATTAAACCTATTTTAGTAAAAACACATTTAAGTCTATTGCTGCTGTTGCAAGCGTTTGTTAACGTTATTATAATTACATAATTGAGCATTATATGTAATTAAAAATATTTTTGTACACGGATATTTAAATAGTAATTTGTTAATTGAAGATGTATTTTGTCGTAGATAGTGGGCGTTATTATAAAAAAACATTTTTCATTCAAGAAATGCAATTGTTTTATTTTTCCTAACGCTTGTGTACGCAACTGTGCCATATTAATAAATACTATATTGGAAGGTTAAGAACGTTCTTAAGATATATGGCACGGCCGCTTTTTTATAGCTATCCGAACTTGGTCGGGTTATGTAGGCTTTCGATGCTTCGTCAGTATTTTAATTGTTCTTCTTACTACTGAATTTAATGACATGAAATTCTGTATGAATAGTTGAATGAATACACTAATTATTGGCATACATTTTACCATGCAATTCCTTTAGAATGTCGTGATATTTGACTGCTTTGTAAACAGTGATTTTGTCATGGTAAATTGTCTCATATCTCTTTAATTACTAAAGGAACATCATTGATATTTGGCAATATGTTGCAGACACTTACAAGGTTTGTATAAACGTGAAAAATCTGAGACCCAAAGTGCATACTTTAAGAACTATGACCTAAAAGCGTGTTTTACGTTTATATTTTTATCTTTTAGCCCTACGATTTTTTCTAAATCTGTTTTGTACACAAATATGCACAAATTCAAAACAACGTATGTAAAATCTACAGCTCTCTATATAAGGCTTTATATGAAAACTAGCTAATGGCCAAACCTGCGCAGTGGATACTTGAATTTCTCCGAAGTCTATGCACATGCACAAATTTTATTCATACATACACAATTACACACAAATACACACACTCAATTTTTGACACATCTCTCTTTTTCTAAAGTCACGTTTTAAAAAAAGTTCCGTTAGACAACGTTCGCCCAGCGGAATCAGTTTTGGTGAATTTCTCCACAATGGCTGCACGCACAAATTTTTTTACCATACACAATTACACGACGTCATACACTAACATCTGCATATTTAAAATATTTAAATTAACAAATATCTGCTGCGCGAACGCACACTTTTTAAGGTCGTACCACCAAATGATTCGAGCATTTTGTTCCTCTTCACCGCGCCCCACCTCTACAATACTTCGCAAAATATTAATAGCGCCATATGTGGACGAAGGTACTTACAAATACAAGTTAAATTCATAGATCACAGAAGTAACAGACATGGCACTTTTATTTTTGTTTATTGGTGCGCCCAAATACTTTTGGTTATTATAGACTGAAACAAATGTTGACGATACTTCATAATAAAAAATTTGCGCATTTTATTTTTTAACCGACTTCCCAAAAGTGTGGTTCTCAATTCGATTTATGTGTGTTCGCTGATAACTTTATCGTTAATGAACCGATTTTGACCATTCTTTTTTTAAATGAAAGAGTATGCTGCCTATATAATCTCATTGTTACCACGTCAGTGTCGATAATGGAAATTCTAAGAAATTTAGGCCAATTATCGAAAATTGTAGGCATGCTTCGGGTGAAAACTTGATACTCGTATTTATATCGGATGATACTATAAAACCGTGAAGATTTGGGCCTGACCTGATGATGGAGATGACAGAGAATCACGGGAATCCACTTCGGAAGCAACTGTAATGTGTTTGGACTTACTTAATTTGTATTGATTAGAGCTTTACAACTAAATATGTTATGGCTGTAACTTCAGGGTTGGAAGTTAGTTTTGTAGATTGAAAGTTAGCTAAGTCAGATGGTCAAAGGGATAGAAAAATAATATAATAAAGGTTAATTTGTCATTATTTATTATTTTAAGGGAAAACGTAATTAGGGTCAAATAAATTTCTGCAGACAGGAAATCTACATAAAAAAAAGATTTGATGTTTTTTTTTTTGGGCTCAGGCAAGACTGATATTATATTATTATTCTCGTTTAATAAAACCGGCCAAGTGCGAGTCGGACTCGCACACCGAGGGTTCCACCGTACAAATGTAGCGGTCTCCAAAGCCAGCACAGGCGTAGAGTAGCCAGCCTTTTGGTCTTCTATAGGATGCATTCTGGTGAGTGTGCAAGGGAATTGCATGATTTAATTCCCCCATCTCCGTTCCACCATCGGACGACCCGTCGTACGGCGAGTTTCCACCCTTACGTTGTTGACACCACTGCGATCCGGACGAAGCATTTCGCTTCCTCTTTTATACCGCCTACATCGAGGGAGTAGAACAATTTGCCAGCGATGGTGTTTCCGTCACATTACAATTTGAGTGTCTTCAAGGCTAGAGTGAATAGGCTCTTAATAAACTAGCGCGCTTTACCATCAACGATTGCATCACTGCTTACCATCAGGCGGGAATGCGGTCAAGCGCTAGTTTATAACTTATAAAAAAAGCGGTTTATTGATAAACAAAGTAGAAGTAAACAAAATCAACGAGAAATTGTCGCAAATTTTACTAATTTCGGTACACGTGCGAACAGCATCTAAGCGCTCGTGCGAATGGCGCACGGCTGCCGCTCGCTGTGCCGCGATACCCCTTCCCTTGACCAACCGCCTGCCTTCGCGCCAGCGGGCGGCTAGTTCTTGCGCGTTCTTTCGTTACTACTTACTCCCCCCCGTCCCGCTTCGCCAGTAGGAAGCAAGCTGTCTGATAATCATTGACAACAATAGGAAATTACAATTAATGTCTATGAATATATTTATAAGTACTAAGTAAAACGCAGCAGTTAGGACACATTTAGGTTATATACAGAACTACATTCGACGCTGCAGGACTAAAGTCAACAGACTGCAGCGGAAGATGGCCATTCGTATCGCACGAGGATACCGAACGATATCATTTGAGGCGGCAACTCTCTTGGCACGCTTTCCGCCACTGGACATCTTGGCGGATATGGACGCAAAGGTCTACAAGCAGATCTCTAACATCCGCCAAAGCGGGAATAGTGTGCCAGGAACTGCACTCGTAGAACTGAGGCGACGGGAACGGCAACTCGCGCTCGACCGGTGGCGCGAGCGGTTACAGCTGCCGCAATATTCGCGCAAGCGCGTTGTTGAAGCCGTTCTGCCGCACTTCGAAGCCTGGCTGAAAAGAGGGGAGCGCATCTCCTTCAGGCTCACACAGGTACTCACTGGACACGGCTGCTTCGGTGAGTACCTGAACAGAATTGGGCGAGAGAACACGGCAAATTGCCACCATTGCGGAGGCAGCCTGGATTCTGCACAACACACGCTCGAGGAGTGCCCCGCATGGGACTCCGAGCGGCGGGACCTGGTTTCTAGGATCGGGCGAGACCTGTCTCTGCCAGCAGTAGTAAGGGCTATGCTGGCAAAGACAGAGAATTGGACAAAAGTAGCTTCCTTCTGTGAGACCGTGATGGCCAAGAAGGAAGCCGCCGAACGGGATCGAGAGAGGGCTGATCCTGCTCGGAGAAGGAGGCGTCGGGGAGACAACCGCCTTGACGCTTAAAACGCCGAAACCCGCCTACATATTGAGGTAGGTGGACCTTTGGGGTCGCGGGCACACAGAGCGGGGACTCTGCCTGCCCACTAAGTAACCCCAGGGAAGACGGTGGCATAGTGGTCACGTGCTGCCGTGCATAGGACGTTTAGGAGAGGCCCACTTAGTCTCCCCTGGGATGTGCCTTACAGGCGTTCCGCAGGGAGGGTTCCGGAATTGGTCTTTTAAGAGAAACCGGGACCACCCCTAGGCACAGATGGTGATCACCGGGGTGGTTTTAGTGAGGTAAAAATCCCACACTACCCGACCTCATTCCTCGGGGGTCGGGTGCCTTTTGAAGGATTCCCCCCGAAACTGGGCGGACAGACATGTGCGTGCACATATTCATGTCGCCAACTGATCCTCTTTTATTCTGTTTCTGTTTCACTAACATAGGCTAAGTTTTTTACTAACAACATATGGGCCCTGCCTGAATTAAAATGTTTGAACTTGAATTTGAAAAACAATATTTTAATATTTTATGTAACTTCAAATTTATCATTTTCGCAATTTTTCCTTTATCTGTCTGTTATAACGTTGCTTCGTGCCGAATTTCAAGATTCCGAGTTGACGGGAAGTACCTTTGTAGGTTTTGATTCCTTTGCGAGTGTCTAAAATTTGTTGAAAATATCGACATAATCTGCTGTATCTTTTGATTGGCTTGGCTTAGAAGTTTGATATTTTCACAGCTTAAAGGGACAATAGACCTGAGTATTTCATGTGAATTTCAGCTTGATACGTCCACGTTCTTGAGATAAAGGGTCTTGACAGACAGACAGACAGGTTTGACAACAAAGTGATCCTATAAGGGTTCCGTTTTTATCCTTTTAACATAACCTACTACACTATACTATACTTATAGACCTCAGGGAAATTAAATAATTACTCACAAGTACTACCTACTGTTTTTAAATGTTGATTTATTTTATATTAGGCAGACTCAAACCTAAACAACTGAATAGTCTACTTTATTGATCTGTGATTGTTAATCTGTAATTTTATTATTGGAACTAGAAAATATTAGGTATACTTAGAAAATGTTGAGGTTATTTACTGTATTTGCTACTCATTTAAAGATTTCTTGAAAATACCTTTTTATAAATGTTTTAGTTTATGTTAATTTTTTAATGTTGATCAAATATAATACGACTGAATAGTCCAGTTATCTGATGTGATTTTAATTTTATTGAAGCTCGAAATATTATACGTCTTACCTTATATTCATAATAGTTTATTAAACCTATTTAGTAAAACATATTTAAGTCTATTGCTGCTGTTGCAAGCGTTTGTTAACGTTATTATAATTACATAATTGAGCATTATATGTAATTAAAATATTTTTGTACACGGATATTATTTAAATAGTAATTTGTTAATTGAAGATGTATTTTGTCGTAGATAGTGGGCGTTATAAAAAAAACATTTTCATTCAAGAAATGCAATTGTTTTATTTTTTCCTAACGCTTGTGTACGCAACTGTGCCATATTAATAAATACTATATTGAAGGTTAAGAACGTTCTTAAGATATGGCACGGCCGCTTTTATAGCTATCCGGAACTTGGTCGGGTTGGCGTAGGTTTCGATGCTTCGTCAGTATTTTAATTGTTCTTCTTTAATTACTGAATTTAATGACATGAAATTTTGTATGTGAATAGTTGAATGAATACACTAATTATTGGCATACATTTTACTCATGCAATTCCTTTAGAATGTCGTGATATTTGACTGCTTTGTAAACAGTGATTTTGTCATGGCAATTGTCCTATATCTCTTTAATTACTAAAGGAACATCATTGATATTTGGCAATATGTTGCAGACACTTACAAGGTTTGTATAAACGGAAAATCTAGACCCCAAAGTGCATACTTTAAGAACTATGACCTAAAAAGCGTGTTTTACGTTTATATTTATCTTTTAGCCCCTACGATTTTTCTAAATCTGTTTTGTACACAAATATGCACAAATTCAAAACAACGTATGTAAAAATCTACAGCCTCTATATGCTTTTATATGAAAATCCAGTTAATGGCCAAACGTTCGCGCAGCGGATACTTGAATTTCTCCGAAGTCTATGCATGCACAAATTTTATTCATACATACACAATTACACACAAATACACACTAATTTTTGACACATCTCTTTTTTCTAAAGTCAATGTTTTAAAAAGTTCCGCCAGGGATGTTCGCCCAGCGGAACTGGGTTTTGGTGAATTTCTCCACAAATGCTGCACGCACAATTTTTTTTTTACCATACACAATTACACGACGTCATACACTAAATATCTGCATATTTAAAATATTTAAATTCAACAAATATCTAGGCTGCGCGAACGCACACTTTTTTAAGGTCGTACCCTCACCAATGACTTCGAGCATTTGCCCCTCTTCACCGCGCCCCACCTCTACAATACTTCGCAAAATATTACTATGCCGTCTGGCGGACGAAGTACTTTACAAATACGAGTTAAATTCATAGACCACAGAAGTAACAGACATGGCACTTTTATTTTTGTTTATTGGTGCGCCCAAATACTTTTGTCATTATAGACTGAAACAATGTTGACTGGACAATACTTCATAATAAAAATTTTATGTATTTTATTTTTTAACCGACTTCTAAAAGTGTGGTTCTCAATTCGATTTATGTGTGCTCGTTGATAACTTTATCGTTAATGAACCGATTTTGACCATTCTTTTTTATATGAAAGAGTATGCTGCTTATGTAATCTCATTGTTACCACGTCAGTGTCGATAATGGAAATTTAAGAAATTTAGCTAATTATCGAAAATTGTGGCATGCTTCGGGTGAAACTTGATACTGTATTTATATCGGATGATACTATAAAACCGTGAAGATTTGGGCCTGACCTGATGATGGAGATGACAGAGAATCACGGAATCCACTTCGAAGCAACTGTAATGTGTTTGACTTACTTAATTTGTATTGATTAGAGCTTTACAACCAAATATGTTATGGCTGTAACTTCAGGTTGGAAGTTAGTTTTGTAGATTGAAAGTTAGCTAAGTCAGATGGTCAAAGGATAGAAAATAATATAATAAAGGTTAATTTGTCATTATTTATTATTTTAAGGGAAAACGTAATTAGGTCAAATAAATTTCTGCAGACAGGAAATCTACATAAAAAAAGATTTGATGTTTTTTTTTGGGCTCAGGCAAGACTGATATTATATTATTATTCGCTTAATAAAATGGGCCAAGTGCGAGTCGGACTCGCACACCGAGGGTTCCGCCGTACAAATGTAGTGGTCTCCAAAGCCTGAGCACAGGCGTAGAGTAGCCAGCCTTTTGGTCTTCTATGATGCACTCTGGTGAGTGTGCAAAGGGAATTGCATGATTTAATTCCCCCATCTCCGTTCCACCATCGGACGACCCGTCGTACGGCGAGTTTCCACCCTTACGTTGTTGACACCACTGCGATCCGGACGAAGCGTTTCGCTTCCTCTTTTATACCGCCTACATCGAGGGACTAGAACAATTTGCCAGCGATGGTGTTTCCGTCACATTACAATTTGAGTGTCTTCAAGGCTAGAGTCAAATCAAATCAAATCAAATCGAATAGGCTCTTAATAAACTAGCGCGCTTTACCATCAACGATCGCATCACTGCTTACCATCAGGCGGGATTGCGGTCAAGC
Source organism: Sesamia nonagrioides (assembly GCA_017933935.1). Classification (NCBI taxonomy): domain Eukaryota; kingdom Metazoa; phylum Arthropoda; class Insecta; order Lepidoptera; family Noctuidae; genus Sesamia; species Sesamia nonagrioides. The sequence goes on from JADWQK010001142.1 coordinate 396,408, forward strand.
GCTAGTTTATAACTTATAAAAAAGCGGTTTATTGATAAACAAAGTAGAAGTAAACAAAATAAACGAGAAATTGTCGCAAATTTTACTAATTTCGGTACACGTGCGAACAGCATCTAAGCGCTCGTGCGTATGGCGCACGGCTGCCGCTCGCTGTGCCGCGATACCCCTTCCCTTGACCAACCGCCTGCCTTCGCGCCAGCGGGTGGCTAGTTCTTGCGCGTTCTTTCGTTACTACTTACTCCCCCCGTCCCTCTTCGCCAGTAGGAAGCAAACTGTCTGATAATCATTGACAACAATAGGAAATTACAATTAATGTCTTTGAATATATTTATAAGTACTAAGTATAACGCAGCAGTTAGGACACATTTAGGTTATATACAGAACTACATTCGACGCTGCGGACTAAAGTCAACAGACTGCAGCGGAAGATGACCGATCTCCGCACGAGGATACCGAACGATATCATTTGAGGCGGCAACTCTCTTGGCACGCTTTCCGCCACTGGACATCTTGGCGGATATGGACGCAAAGGTCTACAAGCAGATCTCTAACATCCGCCAAAGCGGGAATAGTGTGCCAGGAACTGCACTCGTAGAACTGAGGCGACGGGAACGGCAACTCGCGCTCGACCGGTGGCGCGAGCGGTTACAGCTGCCGCAATATTCGCGCAAGCGCGTAGTTGAAGCCGTTCTGCCGCACTTCGAAGCCTGGCTGAAAAGAGGGGAGCGCATCTCCTTCAGGCTCACACAGGTACTCACTGGACACGGCTGCTTCGGTGAGTACCTGAACAGAATTGGGCGAGAGAACACGGCAAATTGCCACCATTGCGGAGGCAGCCTGGATTCTGCACAACACACGCTCGAGGAGTGCCCGGCATGGGACTCCGAGCGGCGGGACCTGGTTTCTAGGATCGGGCGAGACCTGTCTCTGCCAGCAGTAGTAAGGGCTATGCTGGCAAAGACAGAGAATTGGACAAAAGTAGCTTCCTTCTGTGAGACCGTGATGGCCAAGAAGGAAGCCGCCGAACGGGATCGAGAGAGGGCTAATCCAGCTCGGAGAAGGAGGCGTCGGGGAGACAACCGCCTTGACGCTTAAAACGCCGAAACCCGCCTACATATTGAGGTAGGTGGACCTTTGGGGTCGCGGGCACACAGAGCGGGGACTCTGCCTGCCCACTAAGTAACCCCAGGGAAGGCGGTGGCATAGTGGTCACGTGCTGCCGTGCATAGGACGTTTAGGAGAGGCCCACTTAAGTCTCCCCTGGGATGTGCCTTACAGGCGTTCCGCAGGGAGGGTTCCGGAATTGGTCTTTTAAGAGAAACCGGGACCACCCCTAGGCACAGATGGTGATCACCGGGGTGGTTTTAGTGAGGTAAAAATCCCACACTACCCGACCTCATTCCTCGGGGGTCGGGTGCCTTTTGAAGGATTCCCCCCGAAACTGGGCGGACAGACATGTGCGTGCACATATTCATGTCGCCAACTGATCCTCTTTTATTCTGTTTCTGTTTCACTAACATAGGCTAAGTTTTTTACTAACAACATATGGGCCCTGCCTGAATTAAAATGTTTGAACTTGAATTTGAAAAACAATATTTTAATATTTTATGTAACTTCAAATTTATCATTTTCGCAATTTTTCCTTTATCTGTCTGTTATAACGTTGCTTCGTGCCGAATTTCAAGATTCCGAGTTGACGGGAAGTACCTTGTAGGTTTTGATTCCTTTGCGAGTGTCGAAAATTTGTTGAAAATATCGACATAATCGGCTGTATCTTTTGATTGGCTTGGCTTAGAAGTTTGATATTTTCACAGCTTAAAGGGACAATAGACCTGAGTATTTCATGTGAATTTCAGCTTGATACGTCCACGCGTTCTTGAGATAAAGGGTCTTGACAGACAGACAGACAGACGGACAACAAAGTGATCCTATAAGGGTTCCGTTTTATCCTTTTAACATAACCTACTACACTATACTATACTATAGACCCCTCAGGGAAATTAAATAATTACCACAAGTAAGTACTACCTACTGTTTTTAAATGTTGATTTATTTTTATATTAGGCAGACTCAAACCTAAACAACTGAATAGTCTACTTTATTGATCTGTGATTGTTAATCTGTAATTTTATTATTGGAACTAGAAAATATTAGGTATACTTAGAAATGTTGAGGTTATTTACTGTATTTGCTACTCATTTAAAATATTTCTTGAAAATACCTTTTTTATACAAATGTTTTAGTTTATAAGCACTTTTTTAATGTTGATCAAATATAATACGACTGAATAGTCCAGTTATCTGATGTGATTTTAATTTTTATTGAAGCTCGAAATATTATACGTCTTACCTTTATATTCATAATAGTTTATTAAACCTATTTTAGTAAAACACATTTAAGTCTATTGCTGCCGTTGCAAGCGTTTGTTAACGTTATTATAATTACATAATTGAGCATTATATGTAATTAAAAATATTTTTGTACACGGATATTTAAATAGTACTTGTTAATTGAAGATGTATTTTTGTCGTAGATAGTGGGCGTTATTATAAAAAAAAACATTTTTCATTCAAGAAATGCAATTGTTTTATTTTTTCCTAACGCTTGTGTACGCAACTGTGCCATATTAATAAATACTATATTGGAAGGTTAAGAACGTTCTTAAGATATATGGCACGGCCGCTTTTTTATAGCTATCCGAACTTGGTCGGGTTATGTAGGTTTTCGATGCTTCGTCAGTATTTTAATCGTTTTTCTTTAATTACTGAATTTAATGACATGAAATTTTGCATGTGAATAGTTGAATGAATGCACTAATTATTGGCATACATTTTACCATGCAATTCCTTTAGAATGTCGTGATATTCGACTGCTTTGTAAACAGTGATTTTGTGATGGTAAATTGTCCTATATCTCTTTAATTACTAAAGGAACATCATTGATATTTGACAATATGTTGCAGACACTTACAAGGTTTGTATAAACGTGAAAATCTAGACCCCAAAGTGCATACTTTAAGAACTATGACCTAAAAAGCGTGTTTTACGTTTATATTTTTATCTTTTTAGCCCTACGATTTTTTCTAAATCTGTTTTGTACACAAATATGCACAAATTCAAAACAACGTATGTAAAAATCTACAGCTCTCTATATAAGCGCTTTATATGAAAACTAGCTAATGGCCAAACGTTCGCGCAGCGGAAACTTGAATTTCTCCGAAGTCTATGCATGCACAAATTTTATTCATACATACACAATTACACACAAATACACACTAATTTTTGGACACATCTCTTTTTTTCTAAAGTCAATGGATTAAAAAAAGTTCCGCCAGGACAACGTTCGCCCAGCGGAATCAGTTTTTGGTGAATTTCTCCACAATGGCTGCACGCACAAATTTTTTTTTACCATACACAATTACACGACGTCATACACTAAATATCTGCATATTTAAAATATTTAAATTCAACAACATTCCGCTGCGCGAACGCACACTTTTTTTTAAGGTCGTACCCTCACCAAATGACCTCGAGCATTTGCTCCCTCTTCACCGCGCCCCACCTCTACAATACTTCGCAAAATATTACTAGCGCCGTCTGGCGGACGAAGTACTTACAAATACGAGTTAAATTCATAGACCACAGAAGTAACAGACATGGCACTTTTATTTTTGTTTATTGGTGCGCCCAAATACTTTTGGTTATTATAGACTGAAACAAATGTTGACTGACAATACTTCATAATAAAAATTTTGCGTATTTTATTTTTTAACCGACTTCCCAAAAGTGTGGTTCTCAATTCGATTTATGTGTGCTCGCTGATAACTTTATCGTTAATGAACCGATTTTGACCATTCTTTTTTTATATGAAAGAGTATGCTGCTTATGTAATCTCATTGTTACCACGTCAGTGTCGATAATGGAAATTCTAAGAAATTTAGGCCAATTATCGAAAATTGTAGGCATGCTTCGGGTGAAAACTTGATACTCGTATTTATATCGGATGATACTATAAAACCGTGAAGATTTGGGCCTGACCTGATGATGGAGATGACAGAGAATCACGGGAATCCACTTCGGAAGCAACTGTAATGTGTTTGGACTTACTTAATTTGTATTGATTAGAGCTTTACAACTAAATATGTTATGGCTGTAACTTCAGGGTTGGAAGTTAGTTTTGTAGATTGAAAGTTAGCTAAGTCAGATGGTCAAAGGGATAGAAAAATAATATAATAAAGGTTAATTTGTCATTATTTATTATTTTAAGGGAAAACGTAATTAGGGTCAAATAAATTTCTGCAGACAGGAAATCTACATAAAAAAAAGATTTGATGTTTTTTTTTTTTTGGGCTCAGGCAAGACTGATATTATATTATTATTCTCGTTTAATAAAACCGGCCAAGTGCGAGTCGGACTCGCACACCGAGGGTTCCGCCGTACAAATGTAGCGGTCTCCAAAGCCTGGAGCACAGGCGTAGAGTAGCCAGCCTTTTGGTCTTCTATAGGATGCATTCTGGTGAGTGTGCAAGGGAATTGCATGATTTAATTCCCCCATCTCCGTCCACCATCGGACGACCCGTCGTACGGCGAGTTTCCACCCTTACGTTGTTGACACCACTGCGATCCGGACGAAGCGTTTCGCTTCCTCTTTTATACCGCCTACATCGAGGGACTAGAACAATTTGCCAGCGATGGTGTTTCCGTCACATTACAATTTGAGTGTCTTCAAGGCTAGAGTCAAATCAAATCAAATCAAATCGAATAGGCTCTTAATAAACTAGCGCGCTTTACCATCAACGATCGCATCACTGCTTACCATCAGGCGGGATTGCGGTCAAGCGCTAGTTTATAACTTATAAAAAAGCGGTTTATTGATAAACAAAGTAGAAGTAAACAAAATCAACGAGAAATTGTCGCAAATTTTACTAATTTCGGTACACGTGCGAACAGCATCTAAGCGCTCGTGCGTATGGCGCACGGCTGCCGCTCGCTGTGCAGCGATACCCCTTCCCTTGACCAACCGCCTGCCTTCGCGCCAGCGCGCGCGGCAGCGGGCGGCTAGTTCTTGCGCGTTCTTTCGTTACTACTTACTCCCCCCCGTCCCGCTTCGCCAGTAGGAAGCAAGCTGTCTGATAATCATTGACAACAATAGGAAATTACAATTAATGTCTATGAATATATTTATAAGTACTAAGTAAAACGCAGCAGTTAGGACACATTTAGGTTATATACAGAACTACATTCGACGCTGCAGGACTAAAGTCAACAGACTGCAGCGGAAGATGGCCATTCGTATCGCACGAGGATACCGAACGATATCATTTGAGGCGGCAACTCTCTTGGCACGCTTTCCGCCACTGGACATCTTGGCGGATATGGACGCAAAGGTCTACAAGCAGATCTCTATCATCCGCCAAAGCGGGAATAGTTTGCCAGGAACTGCACTCGTAGAACTGAGGCGACGGGAACGGCAACTCGCGCTCGACCGGTGGCGCGAGCGGTTACAGCTACCGCAATATTCGCGCAAGCGCGTTGTTGAAGCCGTTCTGCCGCACTTCGAAGCCTGGCTGAAAAGAGGGGAGCGCATCTCCTTCAGGCTCACACAGGTACTCACTGGACACGGCTGCTTCGGTGAGTACCTGAACAGAATTGGGCGAGAGAACACGGCAAATTGCCACCATTGCGGAGGCAGCCTGGATTCTGCACAACACACGCTCGAGGAGTGCCCCGCATGGGACTCCGAGCGGCGGGACCTGGTTTCTAGGATCGGGCGAGACCTGTCTCTGCCAGCAGTAGTAAGGGCTATGCTGGCAAAGACAGAGAATTGGACAAAAGTAGCTTCCTTCTGTGAGACCGTGATGGCCAAGAAGGAAACCGCCGAACGGGATCGAGAGGGCTAATCCAGCTCGGAGAAGGAGGCGTCGGGGAGACAACCGCCTTGACGCTTAAAACGCCGAAACCCGCCTACATATTGAGATAGGTGGACCTTTGGGGTCGCGGGCACACAGAGCGGGGACTCTGCCTGCCCACTAAGTAACCCCAGGGAAGGCGGTGGCATAGTGGTCACGTGCTGCCGTGCATAGGACGTTTAGGAGAGGCCCACTTAAGTCTCCCCTGGGATGTGCCTTACAGGCGTTCCGCAGGGAGGGTTCCGGAATTGGTCTTTTAAGAGAAACCGGGACCACCCCTAGGCACAGATGGTGATCACCGGGGTGGTTTTAGTGAGGTAAAAATCCCACACTACCCGACCTCATTCCTCGGGGGTCGGGTGCCTTTTGAAGGATTCCCCCCGAAACTGGGCGGACAGACATGTGCGTGCACATATTCATGTCGCCAACTGATCCTCTTTTATTCTGTTTCTGTTTCACTAACATAGGCTAAGTTTTTTACTAACAACATATGGGCCCTGCCTGAATTAAAATGTTTGAACTTGAATTTGAAAAACAATATTTTAATATTTTATGTAACTTCAAATTTATCATTTTCGCAATTTTTCCTTTATCTGTCTGTTATAACGTTGCTTCGTGCCGAATTTCAAGATTCTGAGTTCACGGGAAGTACCTTGTAGGTTTTGATTCCTTTGCGAGTGTCGAAAATTTGTTGAAAATATCAACATAATCGGCTGTATCTTTTGATTGGCTTGGCTTAGAAGTTTGATATTTTCACAGCTTAAAGGGACAATAGACCTGAGTATTTCATGTGAATTTCAGCTTGATACGTCCACGCGTTCTTGAGATAAAGGGTCTTGACAGACAGACAGACAGACGGACAACAAAGTGATCCTATAAGGGTTCCGTTTTATCCTTTTAACATAACCTACTACACTATACTATACTATAGACCCCTCAGGGAAATTAAATAATTACCACAAGTAAGTACTACCTACTGTTTTTAAATGTTGATTTATTTTTATATTAGGCAGACTCAAACCTAAACAACTGAATAGTCTACTTTATTGATCTGTGATTGTTAATCTGTAATTTTATTATTGGAACTAGAAAATATTAGGTATACTTAGAAAATGTTGAGGTTATTTACTGTATTTGCTACTCATTTAAAGATTTCTTGAAAATACCTTTTTATAAATGTTTTAGTTTATGTTAATTTTTTAATGTTGATCAAATATAATACGACTGAATAGTCCAGTTATCTGATGTGATTTTAATTTTATTGAAGCTCGAAATATTATACGTCTTACCTTATATTCATAATAGTTTATTAAACCTATTTAGTAAAACATATTTAAGTCTATTGCTGCTGTTGCAAGCGTTTGTTAACGTTATTATAATTACATAATTGAGCATTATATGTAATTAAAATATTTTTGTACACGGATATTATTTAAATAGTAATTTGTTAATTGAAGATGTATTTTGTCGTAGATAGTGGGCGTTATAAAAAAAACATTTTCATTCAAGAAATGCAATTGTTTTATTTTTTCCTAACGCTTGTGTACGCAACTGTGCCATATTAATAAATACTATATTGAAGGTTAAGAACGTTCTTAAGATATGGCACGGCCGCTTTTATAGCTATCCGGAACTTGGTCGGGTTGGCGTAGGTTTCGATGCTTCGTCAGTATTTTAATTGTTCTTCTTTAATTACTGAATTTAATGACATGAAATTTTGTATGTGAATAGTTGAATGAATACACTAATTATTGGCATACATTTTACTCATGCAATTCCTTTAGAATGTCGTGATATTTGACTGCTTTGTAAACAGTGATTTTGTCATGGCAATTGTCCTATATCTCTTTAATTACTAAAGGAACATCATTGATATTTGGCAATATGTTGCAGACACTTACAAGGTTTGTATAAACGGAAAATCTAGACCCCAAAGTGCATACTTTAAGAACTATGACCTAAAAAGCGTGTTTTACGTTTATATTTATCTTTTAGCCCCTACGATTTTTCTAAATCTGTTTTGTACACAAATATGCACAAATTCAAAACAACGTATGTAAAAATCTACAGCCTCTATATGCTTTTATATGAAAATCCAGTTAATGGCCAAACGTTCGCGCAGCGGATACTTGAATTTCTCCGAAGTCTATGCATGCACAAATTTTATTCATACATACACAATTACACACAAATACACACTAATTTTTGACACATCTCTTTTTTCTAAAGTCAATGTTTTAAAAAGTTCCGCCAGGGATGTTCGCCCAGCGGAACTGGGTTTTGGTGAATTTCTCCACAAATGCTGCACGCACAATTTTTTTTTTACCATACACAATTACACGACGTCATACACTAAATATCTGCATATTTAAAATATTTAAATTCAACAAATATCTAGGCTGCGCGAACGCACACTTTTTTAAGGTCGTACCCTCACCAATGACTTCGAGCATTTGCCCCTCTTCACCGCGCCCCACCTCTACAATACTTCGCAAAATATTACTATGCCGTCTGGCGGACGAAGTACTTTACAAATACGAGTTAAATTCATAGACCACAGAAGTAACAGACATGGCACTTTTATTTTTGTTTATTGGTGCGCCCAAATACTTTTGTCATTATAGACTGAAACAATGTTGACTGGACAATACTTCATAATAAAAATTTTATGTATTTTATTTTTTAACCGACTTCTAAAAGTGTGGTTCTCAATTCGATTTATGTGTGCTCGTTGATAACTTTATCGTTAATGAACCGATTTTGACCATTCTTTTTTATATGAAAGAGTATGCTGCCTATGTAATCTCATTGTTACCACGTCAGTGTCGATAATGGAAATTCTAAGAAATTTAGGCCAATTATCGAAAATTGTAGGCATGTTTCGGGTGAAAACTTGATACTCGTATTTATATCGGATGATACTATAAAACCGTGAAGATTTGGGCCTGACCTGATGATGGAGATGACAGAGAATCAAGGGAATCCACTTCGGAAGCAACTGTAATGTGTTTGGACTTACTTAATTTGTATTGATTAGAGCTTTACAACTAAATATGTTATGGCTGTAACTTCAGGGTTGGAAGTTGGTTTTGTAGATTGAAAGTTAGCTAAGTCAGATGGTCAAAGGGATAGAAAAATAATAAAGGTTAATTTGTCATTATTTATTATTTTAAGGGAAAACGTAATTAGGGTCAAATTAATTTCTGCAGACAGGAAATCTACATAAAAAAAAGATTTGATGTTTTTTTTTTTGGGCTCAGGCAAGACTGATATTATATTATTATTCTCGTTTAATAAAACCGGCCAAGTGCGAGTCAGACTCGCACACCGAGGGTTCCGCCGTACAAATGTAGCGGTCTTCAAAGCCTGGAGCACAGGCGTAGAGTAGCCAGCCTTTTGGTCTTCTATAGGATGCATTCTGGTGAGTGTGCAAGGGAATTGCATGATTTAATTCCCCCATCTCCGTTCCACCATCGGACGACCCGTCGTACGGCGAGTTTCCACCCTTACGTTGTTGACACCACTGCGATCCGGACGAAGCGTTTCGCTTCCTCTTTTATACCGCCTACATCGAGGGACTAGAACAATTTGCCAGCGATGGTGTTTCCGTCACATTACAATTTGAGTGTCTTCAAGGCTAGAGTGAATAGGCTCTTAATAAACTAGCGCGCTTTACCATCAACGATCGCATCACTGCTTACCATCAGGCGGGATTGCGGTCAAGCGCTAGTTTATAACTTATAAAAAAGCGGTTTATTGATAAACAAAGTAGAAGTAAACAAAATCAACGAGAAATTGTCGCAAATTTTACTAATTTCGGTACACGTGCGAACAGCATCTAAGCGCTCGTGCGTATGGCGCACGGCTGCCGCTCGCTGTGCCGCGATACCCCTTCCCTTGACCAACCGCCTGCCTTCGCGCCAGCGGGCGGCTAGTTCTTGCGCGTTCTTTCGTTACTACTTACTCCCCCCGTCCCGCTTCGCCAGTAGGAAGCAAGCTGTCTGATAATCATTGACAACAATAGGAAATTACAATTAATGTCTATGAATATATTTATAAGTACTAAGTAAAACGCAGCAGTTAGGACACATTTAGGTTATATACAGAACTACATTCGACGCTGCAGGACTAAAGTCAACAGACTGCAGCGGAAGATGGCCATTCGTATCGCACGAGGATACCGAACGATATCATTTGAGGCGGCAACTCTCTTGGCACGCTTTCCGCCACTGGACATCTTGGCGGATATGGACGCAAAGGTCTACAAGCAGATCTCTAACATCCGCCAAAGCGGGAATAGTGTGCCAGGAACTGCACTCGTAGAACTGAGGCGACGGGAACGGCAACTCGCGCTCGACCGGTGGCGCGAGCGGTTACAGCTGCCGCAATATTCGCGCAAGCGCGTTGTTGAAGCCGTTCTGCCGCACTTCGAAGCCTGGCTGAAAAGAGGGGAGCGCATCTCCTTCAGGCTCACACAGGTACTCACTGGACACGGCTGCTTCGGTGAGTACCTGAACAGAATTGGGCGAGAGAACACGGCAAATTGCCACCATTGCGGAGGCAGCCTGGATTCTGCACAACACACGCTCGAGGAGTGCCCCGCATGGGACTCCGAGCGGCGGGACCTGGTTTCTAGGATCGGGCGAGACCTGTCTCTGCCAGCAGTAGTAAGGGCTATGCTGGCAAAGACAGAGAATTGGACAAAAGTAGCTTCCTTCTGTGAGACCGTGATGGCCAAGAAGGAAACCGCCGAACGGGATCGAGAGGGCTAATCCAGCTCGGAGAAGGAGGCGTCGGGGAGACAACCGCCTTGACGCTTAAAACGCCGAAACCCGCCTACATATTGAGATAGGTGGACCTTTGGGGTCGCGGGCACACAGAGCGGGGACTCTGCCTGCCCACTAAGTAACCCCAGGGAAGGCGGTGGCATAGTGGTCACGTGCTGCCGTGCATAGGACGTTTAGGAGAGGCCCACTTAAGTCTCCCCTGGGATGTGCCTTACAGGCGTTCCGCAGGGAGGGTTCCGGAATTGGTCTTTTAAGAGAAACCGGGACCACCCCTAGGCACAGATGGTGATCACCGGGGTGGTTTTAGTGAGGTAAAAATCCCACACTACCCGACCTCATTCCTCGGGGGTCGGGTGCCTTTTGAAGGATTCCCCCCGAAACTGGGCGGACAGACATGTGCGTGCACATATTCATGTCGCCAACTGATCCTCTTTTATTCTGTTTCTGTTTCACTAACATAGGATAAGTTTTTTACTAACAACATATGGGCCCTGCCTGAAATAAAATGTTTGAATTTGAAAAACAATATTTTAATATTTTATGTAACTTCAAATTTATCATTTTCGCAATTTTTCCTTTATCTGTCTGTTATAACGTTGCTTCGTGCCGAATTTCAAGATTCTGAGTTGACGGGAAGTACCTTGTAGGTTTTGATTTCCTAGCGTATGACGGAAATTCGTCTAAGGTGTCGGTATAAACTGCTGTATCTTTTGATCGCGTTAACTTAGAAGTTTGATTTTTTCACTGCTTAAAGGGACAATAGACCTGAGTATTTCATGTGAATTTCAGCTTGATACGTCCACGCGTTCTTGAGATAAAGAGTCTTGACAGACAGACAGACAGACGGACAACAAAGTGATCCTATAAGGGTTCCGTTTTTTCTTTTGAGGTACGGAACCCTAAAAACAAATACATATACTATAATATTATTTACACAAAGCTTCCTTTTGGAGAAAAATAATAAACATCTGACTAATACAATATCCGGTCAGACTGGACGCTGACGGCAGCATATTTGGAAAAGGCCTGCAAGCAAACGACGTATTTCGTTTGCTTTAATTCCTATAAGACCACAATGAAAGTATGAGCATTTCTAGAAATAACGCAATGAAATAACACAACTTAAATTCAGTCTCTTGATTTTAATTGATTTTTGCATAAGCATGACGAGTAGGTAGTGTTTGTACTATGTTAAAGTAAAGTGTTGTAAATTGTTGAGGAATTCCCTCGACTGTCTATGGGCTTCATCATCAGATCTATTGTAGACCTTCATTTAAACCTATATATGTGTAAAGTTTTCATCAATATAAATGAATTAAGTCCAAACACAAGGTAACTATTGTAAACCTTTGAGGAGTTCCCTTAACTGGCCTTTGTCTTCATCATCAGAGCATTAATGACAATCACATCTCATTTAGGTGTAAAGTTCTTATCAATATAAATTTATTAAGCACAAACACGAGGCAGCTGATGTGAATCGTTAAGGAGATCCCTCGGTTGTCTCCCGGCTCCATCATCAAGTCCGAACTTTAGTAAATTGTAGTGCGTTGAAACACTTAATGAAAAAACATAGAAATGCCCTAGGCGCCCCTATGATTTTTTAAATTTCTCCTAGGTTTCCTTAGTCTTCCATCATCAGACCCTAATTTCCTTAACATGAGACTACCTTGAAGATATAATCTTTCTAATAAAAAAAAAATATATGTGGCACTCGGGAACTGCCGCAGTAAAGCTATTGCATATCATTTTTTATCAACTTATGCAATAGGGTATTTGACTAAAAAAACCTAATTAGTCCGTCAGTCAGATTTCCAAAAACTACTCATCATCATCATTTCAGCCGAAAGACGTCCACTGCTGGATATAGGCCAAGGTTCTCCACGACGACCGGTCCTGCGCCTCCCGCATCCAGCGGTTTCCCGCGACCTACACTAGGTCGTCGGTCCACCTTGTCGGGGGCCTACCGAAAAAATACTAGACACATATTTTTTCTTTTTTCATATAAAATAAATAAATATATACGGACAAATAACACAGATTGAGTTACCCCCAAAGTAAGTTCGAGACTTGTGTTATGGGATACTAACTCAACTATACTATATTTATAATAGATACATATATAGATAAACATCCAAGACCCAGGCCAATCAGGAAAAGATCGTTTTCCATCATGACCTGGCCGGGGATCAAACCCGGGGCCTCCACGTCGCAGGCAGGCGTGTTGACCGCTGCGCCACGGAGGACGACAACGACGGACGGATATAAACAAAAAATGAATACGACACAGTGCTTTGAAAACTCGTGTGACGTCACTGCACGCTACACTTTTTAGCGGCCAGTGACGTCACCAGCCATCACTGCTGATCTTTGATGCCTATTATATTTGTCAATTTTTATTGATTTGATAAAACAAAATATACGAAATGTAAAACGTATATAGTAAACCTATCCAATATTTTTCTATAATCTGAATGACGGACTAATTAGTTTTTTTTAGTCAAATACCCTATTATTTATATTATAGTAAAGTTATCCGCAAACAAACATAAAAAAAAACATATAACCTCCTCCCTTTTGAAATCGGTTAAAAAAACGAACACCAAAATGAACATCAATAACAGAAACACTTTATGATAGTATTAAACTCTATGCGACATGCGGTGCGTGAGCGAGCAAGCAGATGCTTTCTCGCTCACGCGCCGACCGCTATGCTAGCGGACCGCGCGATGACGAACGACACGGGTTCCCCCTTCGAGAGCTTGTGACATACTGAATCTCAATAGCTCGGGCAAGAGAAATGATGGGGAATACGCTCAGATTGTTGAATAAAATTTTTGTTTAGGTCGTTTTAAAAAAATATTTCTACAATAATGTTCGTCATGAAATTGCCTATCCATTAGTGTAAGAACGAAATCTTAATAATGCTTACTTTTCGAGGAGATGCACGTTTTTGATAATTATTTCTCTTGACAGAGGTTTCGTTGTGAAGGAATTATTTAAACATTATGCTGAGTAAAAAAAAATAAATCTACAATTTTGGAGCCAAGATTATGGAGAAAATTTATGTATTTTTAATAAGTTGATATTTCTTTTGGATAAAGAGGTGATAGCTCCGAAAAACTACATAAAAACGGCCTGCGGTGTGTTTTTCCTCTGGAGCCGCCTTAACACCTCAAGCTAAGGGTCCATCGTACGGCATCGTACGCATCGCACCAAAGGGCTCAAAGACCGTGCTCGTCTTCTTATTAACAATACAAGTAGAGTGCGTACCCTAGAGCGGTCCATTTTTTGGAATGTACCAAAACACCAAATTCTGCAGTCTGAACGTATCAGCCGAGTACCACTATTTTATATGGAACAATTGCTTATCATAACAAAAAAAAAAAAAAAAAAAAAAACATAGACATCCAAAAACACTACACAAAAAAAAATTGGAAGTTGGTATCTATGGTTCTTGTTCTGCTCAGGATCGAGCTTGTTGGCGTGCCATGAAGGAGGCCTATGTCCAGCAGTGGACGAGTAGGGGCTGATGATGATGATGAGTTCTTGTATTTTCTTTTTTGCCACCGTCTTCCGAAAAAATACAGTTACATTGAGCATCTCGTCCTTTTTGGAATCTGTTAGTTTTTCTTCGTTTTCTTGTTTTTTACTACTCAAACTTTTAGCAAGCATATAAGTTAGGGGATATATCACTGACGAAAATGCTTGGCTTTAGGCTGGTCTTGCTTACGGGGGAACGCGAACAACGTTTCAGAGTGCTAATTAGTTTATAATTAGCATCAGGAAACATTATTCGAGTTCGATTATATCAAATAGGTACGACTAGCGCAGCCTGTAAATAACCTGGACACAGGCAGGCAGATGATGATGTTGTCAAATTAATAGAGTACTTAACAAAACAATTGTCATTACATTGTATAAGTATTGGCCCACACGATCACTTCATCAGGTGCCGTCATTAAAATATATACATACAACAATTAAGGTGCCAACGCTGAAGGCAACTCCGAACAACAGCGCCAGGTTGTAGCGGCGCTGCTGCGCGTCGTGGTGCGCCTGCCAGGAGCCGCGCGGCACCGGCAGTTCGTCCATGGTGGGCGGCTTGAAGTGCTCGTTGTGATAGCGCCGCACTGCAACAGTGTTCAACATATACCGCTTCATTAGCTTTCCTTACAAGTCGAATGGGCTGACCGTCACACAATAACACATACTTTATTTATTAATTTCCAATAAATAAACAATCATTCAATTTGGATGTTAATGTTAACTTTTTGATTGTGGTAACCCACTTTAATATAAACAAAAACAACTTTAAACAGCCTAAACTTAACTTGAGCCTATATACTCTGTTTCTGTTAGCTTTAGACAAGAGAGGTTTATAGAAGCAGAGATGAACAGTATTTAATTTTGAAAATGTTTTAATTTTTTTGTAAATAATGGCTCAATTAATATAAAATTTTAACAATAAACGAAATATAATTAGAATACTCTTTATTATGTACACCATATACATTACAGAAACATAAATAGAAAGATTTTACAAAGGGTGACATGACACTATGGGTGGTCTTATCGCTAAGTGCGATCTTTTACAGACAATCTATAAAGATGAATGACAGAAGATACCATGTGTTTTGGCATTATAATCTAGCAAATTAAAAAAAATCCCTACAGCACAACACAACCAGATTTTTTTTTTAATTGAAGAATCTATTGCAATAATGATGAATGTCCAAAAACATTGAATTCTTAACCAATAATACCATTTGGTCACCTTGACTATGTAGTTAGAAATCTTGTTTACAAAGTTAGCAATATCCTTGCAGTCACGTGATAAACATTTTAGCTCGTCACAGGTGTTCACAGCAATAACGATAAATGTCCACCGCGGGCGCCACGGTTTTTAGCTCGTCACAGGTGTTCACAACAATAACGATAATGTCCACCGCGGGCGCCACGTTTTTAGCTCGTCACAGGTGGTCACAGCAATAATGATGAAAGTCCACCGCGGGCGCCACGTTTTTAGCTCGTTACAGGTGTTCACAGCAACAGAAGCGGACCCCGGGCTCCAACGCGAAAGCCGCGGATGCAACCTGGATAAACGCTGAGATGATGATGACAGGTGTTCACAGGAATAACGATAAATGTCCTCCGCGGGCGCCACGTTTTCTGTGACTCGTGTGGAGGTCAAAATAAAAATTATACCATCTTTGGAATGTTACACTACATAGTTCACTGCTGCAATCGTTTAGAATCTGTCATGCCGGGGCTACATTAGCGGGCGAATATTCGGGCTACGGCGATGTATGTGGCCGGGTACATCGTTGCAATGCAAAGTATTCGTGCGCAGACGATGTAGTATGAAAAAAAAAAAAAAAATGAAAAATATTTTATTCAAAAACTAAGTTGATACAAACAAAATTGAGGTTGACCTCTCCTTTTAAGTTTGAGAAAACTTGTGCCAGGAGAGGCCGCTCTCCCTTGTTTGATTACATGTTTCTTAGCAACTTAATTAGTATCGGGGTACTGTCGGTAAAGTGGCGCGTTTCAAAGGACTTGTCGCGACAATATTCGCTGGAGTGGCCACACCTACGTCACTTCAGTATCGTCCAGACTTTGAAGCGTTAAGTGGGTATTAGACGTACGATTTTCGCCCGCCAAAGTAGACAAGAACATCGTGTATCATATGTCCGACAACGAATGTTTTGCGCACCAACGCGATACGTATCTTCGCGCCCGCTAATGTAGCCCCGCCTTCACAGTTATATTTCCGATAAGAGGGCATTCTTACATGGAGTGCGATCGTAACATAGCCTACTTAAATCAACTAGGCTACGATTTGAACTTCCTGAAGAATGGGCTGAACATGTACGTGGAACTCGACAGAAACCAAAACCTTTCAAAGTCATAGAATGCTCACAAAATGCATTCCAGGGCTGGACTGCATTTCTGATAGTTAAAATTGGACATCTATCGTTATTGACTGTCAACGTAGTGTGGACAGTGCTCATTATAGTCTTTATTTTTATAGACTTCATCAACCTTTTTATTGTCCCACTGCTGGGCACAGGTCTCTTCTCATACAGAGAAGGATTGAGCGTAATCACCATCCTTGCTCAATGCGGGATGGCGATTTCAGACCTATAAAGTCCAGGTTTCCTCAAGATGTTTTCCTTCACCTTCGGTCATTGGTGTCCAAGATATACTTAGAAAGTATATATAACTTTAGAAAAGTTACATTGGTACTTGCCTGACCTGGAATCGAACCCGCGCACTCATACTTGAGAGGCTGATGTTTTAACCACTAGGCCACCACAACATACTAAGACTAAACTAAGACTTAATTAAGAGTAAATTATTTTTAGTTAGTTTATAATACTCTAAGAATGATTATTTTCCAAAGAAATAGTATATGATACATATACCTACTTTAATTTTAATAAATAACATTTTATTATCTTCAGGTCTGAGTTTTTCTACACCATTTATAAATTTGAAACCCAATTATCTTAAAACAAAAGACATTCATCATTATTGCAGTGGATCCTTCAATTGTAAACTAGTTCTTGACCACAATCCCATCAGGTGGGATTGTGGTGAACAAATGATATAATTGATGGTAAAGCATGCTAGTTTATTAAGCCTATTAACTCAAAGAAACTGAGTGAATAGAAAGGAAGATGGCAGTTGAGTGAGGTGATGAAATGTTAAACCTAACAACACAACCAATTATGTGTCAGAGGGAGGTAACCTGGTAAATTCATTGTTTCAAAGGGTTCCAAGTACTGAGCACCCCAGATTCTTATAGGTTTTTAATATTATAATTGAAAGCAGAGAATATTGCACTATAGTTTACCCCTAAAAAAATCTTTTTTAACTTCTGTCTAACGCTATCACACATGGAATATAAATGGGGAATATTTGTTGTTAGGCCCTAGACCGGGGGTGTCCCTAAGTTTTAATATTTGCTTTTCATTTTCTCCAAAAAGCAGCAGATGATTGAATAGTGTGATTGCCAACCAGCTATAAGTAGCTGTCCTATTCTCATGTGAACCTATATTATTAGTGTAGAATTCCAATTGGTTATGGTCTCATGTAGAAGTCAAGATATTATTCCCTTTGTTAATTAATTCTTCCTGAAAAAGTTGCAAATGAATGTTCTATGTATAGTCCACGTCTCCACCATATATTTCGACCACCTATGGCAAAGAAGTAGGTACGAATTAAACAATTTACAGCTAGTATGTGAACTATGTATATAAATGTTTGTGATATTAGTCTGGATTGTTGAATTATACAAAAAATATTTAACTTTATAAAAGTATTTTTTGTTACCTGAAAAGGAACCAGTAATTACGAACCTACTATTTCATTCCTAAAGCAATAAATTATGTTTATTGTATAAGAATTTAAGGAAAAACAAATCTTGCCTGTCAGCGTTAGGTTATCTCTGCAGATGTTATGTAACGCTGAACTGTACAAAATCTATATATTTAGGTACACGCCAATTTAAGATTAGGCCTTTATTAGGGTTTTACGAAAAACAAGAAACTTTTAATTAATAAAACAAAAGCTTAACTGTAGGTAACCATATTTGCAAAAAATAATGAATATCGATCAACACTCAAATATATAATTCGATAGGCGCAGATAACTTACCAGATTGCTGGAATAGTCTGGACATAATAGGTCGTGAGACATTCATGGTTATTAAAATAAGAGTTTAATTTCCTTGAATTTTCTGAAAACTGAATCACTATCAGCCAGCAGCCAGCGCTGAAAATTTCTTGCACCAACTTATTGGAATTAGAACCAGTGTTGCCAGTAGTCATGTCAGAAATGATCTAAAATATAAAAAAAGTAACTTTTTGTATAAAAAATTACCTTTTATATTTTTTTACTGAAAGGTACCTATTATAAGTTGATAAAATAATTGATAATAATAATAATTCACCAGCAACTTGCTTTTAAATACAAACTTGTGGAATCGGAGGTGCCGTACTACAGGTATATGCCCGACCCAGTTCTCAAAAATGGCCATATCACATTGTACTGGGATCGATCCATCATCACTGACAGGACTATTGTTGCCAATAAGCCTGATATAGTGCTGGTAGATGGATCAGAGCGGCGTGCAATGATTGTTGACATAACCATCCCACATGATGAGAACCTCGTGAAAGCTGAGAAAGATAAACAAATCAAGTATCTTGATTTGGCTCACGAGGTTGTCGACATGTGGGAAGTGGATTCAGCAATGATTGTACCGTGTCACGTAGCAAAAATATAGCAGTAGGCGACATCTCTTGGACTCGGGCTAAACTCGGGTCACATATTTTGCATCGAGCCGAAAGATGGCGTTGCGCGAAAGGACGGTCGTTAATATAATAAATAAATTCAAAAAAAGAACGACCGGGTTAAATAAAATAAAAAAGGACTTAGGATAAAGAGATATTAAAAAAAATAGGAACCAACTCATGAGTCTGAAATTAAAATACAAGTCGCGGAACGCACTAGTCTATGGTTCAGGAAAAGACAATTGGGAGCGGTCGATCGCAGGGCTAGGAAGCTTCCAGAAGAACGACCGAAGTTTGCTCGGTGTGGCGGGTTTTGCGGACGTTGCTGGTACGCAAGGTTGGCGTGTGTGCACATTAAACCCCATGGGGTTGTGCGCCTAGCAGTTTGGCTCATCTCTCTGTGAGTATTCATTTCTGTACCCGGAATATTTCTCCACGGGTTTTCTTGTTCTATAGTGCTGACTTAGGTTAAATGTTGTTCTATATTTGGCTCCTTTCGCGGGCCTAGGGTGGGAACCCGTGTGGAGGCGTCGCGTCATGACTTACCTCAGGTGGCCTTGATTCCGATTGGATCAGGCTTGTTTGGAGTGGAAGTGTGCTGAACCCTGATGGTACGGCACATCCAATTCTCTTTCGACGACGACTAGACAGGTATAAGCTGTCATGATTACTTTGCTCCGGGTGTTCCCGAAATACCTAATCCCGCAGGCCGCGTTCAACCGTGCATTAATCTGACACCCGTCAGTTAGTGAAGCCAAGGGTCTTTGTACCGTAATCCAGAAGCGTTAGTCAGGAGAGCTAATCCGAAACGTAGACTCCCTGTCCTTGTTTTTTTTTTGTTTTGATGTATCTAGTGAGTGAGAGTGGGTTTCCAACAGGTTGCGTGTAAGTAGGCTATCGGCTTGATATTGTGTGCATAACCTGAGATACTTTTATAACGACTGAGCCGTGATCACAACGGTTCACCTCACGAATCCTTCATCAAGCGACCCTGAGCTTGCTGAATTGTCTCATGTGGATTCCCTGTCCCACTCCGACCCGAGACGGAGTGAGTCAGGAAATCGACTAGGTAAGTTAGGAGATTGTTTTGTCATATATTTATGACACAGGGTAATTATAAAATAAATTTGTAATTGTATCCATTTATTGTTTTATTTAATGCTCCTAGCTACCAAGTATTTACATAATTAAATTTACTGTAACTGCCGGGTAAGGGTGGAGTTAGTCACCCTGAGTTTATTTAAACTACATAGAAAGCGTTACAACCGATAGTCGTGACAGCCAATGGCTTAATAGCCAAGAGCCTCGACCAACACCTCAGGAGGCTCTCGTTAGGCAGCTGGATCAAGGGCTTGATTCAGAAAGCGGTACTGCTGAACACGGCTCACATCGTCAGGAAGTTCCTCTCTCTGGAGCCCTGACCGCCGGTAGCTTGGACCCGGTTCCCGATACGGGTGGGCTACTATTTTTTATATTTTTAATGTTTTTTTATGCATTTATATAAATATTTAAAAATGTAGAACAGTATGTACATATAGAAGAATAAAGGAATAATAATAATAATAATCCTTTATTTGGAACAAGTTTTAGGACATAAGTTTACAAAGAGAAGCGAAGATAGCTACAAAGTTTAAAACTGTGGCCCAGCTATCGACGCCTAGCTAAACAATACGTTACATTAGTTCCAGACTAGTATTAAAGAAAGTTAATAATTAAACTACATTATCAGTATCAACATCACTACTTTCATGTTCTCTCTCCTTCCTCTTCTCCGCTGTTTTCTTCTCACTTTCCTTATGTATTACGGCTCGCACAATGTTAGGTTCCGTCGAGTCGAAACAACACAATCTTTTTCGCAATTCGGCGAACTATCCATATCACTTCCGCTTTCATCTTCTGCACTCTCCATTGTTAATTAAATAATTATATAAGTAGTGACACTAATCGCGAAACTTATAAACACAGTAGCGGGCTATTAAACCAACCGTCAGTTACGGCTACGCGACAGCGACTCGGCCGTTGCTTTTATGTTAAAAATTAAGAGTCAATTCTACAAATTTCGATAAATCACCTAAAAGTAACCTTTTCATTAGTGTAACCTAAAAGTAACCAATGTAGTTCAAAAATCACCTAGAAGGTTACAAAAGTAACCTTCTGGCAAGACTGATTAGAACTTTTTAACTGAATTCTGACTGAAATAACTCAGTGTTGCCATCCTCAGCATAGAGTTAAACTGCAGATCTATAATATGTCAGAGAAAAAAAAAAAAACAGTAGAAAACAGTACCTACATCTAATCAAAAAAATTGTAAAGATAAGATTAACATTTTTTTTTTTTTTTAATTTATGTATTTACCATCAATCTGGGTAACTTAGACAGAAAAATACGGGATTTTACACAATATTTTAACATTTTAATCCTATCACACAAATGTATTTTATTTTGTTAGTGCTCTCATAGCACTTTTCATTCGTAAAGATTAATGAAATTATTTAAAAAGTCATCTGTTCCATTCCATATAGAATTTCCATATAGATTTTTATTTTATACACACACACACGCACACCCATACCCGATGTTACCCGATGTTTGCCGATGCCCGTGTCGACTGTTTTTTTTTTACACGACAATGCGATAGCGGTGCGCGCATTGATAAAATATTAAACTAAGGTAGATATGTCATTAGCGTACTGAAAATGAAGCGTACAAAAGGAAGGAAAGTCCTGCATCTCGCCTTAGTCACTCTCGATACACTCGTAAAAACAAACACTAACAGCGCAAACGACAAACACTAGCCATCTTTTTCTTCTCTATGCTTTAGATTGTTCCCCATCTCACTCACACTGTACCAATGTATGCCGAATAAAAATATGCATGTGTGCTGCTGCTGTGTTCGGCACATTTTTTTTGGTCAGTTTGTTAGAATAGATCGTATCTGTTTAATATTTTATCAATGGGTGCGCGTCTTTGGGGCGCAGGCTCCGGATTACCTCCAAGCCTCCAACACTATCCTGAGCGTATTTGCGAATAGGTTTGATTGTCAGTATATTAACCATTGTTATATGATTAATGTACTGACAAACAAACAAATGACTCAGAGGTACTACTAAATATTTTCAATTTTTTATTTCTTTATTTTTGACGTGTCAATTGCATATTATATGTGTATATGTAGTTGATTATTATTATTTGTATTTCTGGATTTATTTTAGTATTGTATTGTTTGTGTTGTATGGGCTGTGATGCTTGGAATGGAATAATGGATGTATAAATAAAAAACCTGTAATTCTAGTCTGTCAAAGTTACCCATGTAATGACGGCATTATAAAGTGGTCTATAAAGTCGTGAAAATAAATGAGGGCGCTGCGGTCGTGCATAAAGCAACCCTGTTAGTGTGACTGGAACAAAGAAGTTACTGAAATCATTTGAATACTAGCACATTAGTTTGTACTAGAAGCAAAAGTGGTTTTAATCTTTGGTCTCAGGTGTTTAAATAAATTGAGTAATACATAAAAAAAAAATCGTAAATACAGTCAAGACCAAAAGTCGAGTTGCAATCTCACAAAACTATGGCCAAGCAATACTAGTTGTAGTTACGACCTTCTTCTATAATAAAGTTTGATACACGCTCATACCACAATAGACAGAGAACAGTAAAACATCTTCATATAAACGAGCCGCTCTCGGTTTGAATGTAAGCGTGCGCGCCGAGCGCCGTGTCGGTACGCGATTTCACGCACACGCTGGCATAATATAGGATGGTATAGGATGGCGGCAATACGGGCTGTGCCGCGTGACTGTGAGCACGCGCGTAAATTACATGACCGCTCGCGTTCGTCAATTCTCGCCGGCCACTTACCATAATATTAATTATTACGATTATCGTGACTTCAAAAGGGGGAAAAAAATATTGTAGCGTTTTCGGGTGCCTCAATAATGATTTCGCAAATCCGGACTTATCATTCTTCATACTTCCTACTGAACCAGAAATGTAAGTACAACTTAAATCTTATTAGAAAATGTGATATATGTATTGTTTGTTTCACAGTTTATTTGCTTTATTAAGAGCGTACCCGAGTCGCATTTTTCCATATAATTGTATTCCCAGATTTACTTCCTGACTACTATGTTTAAAGTTAAGTTTATTTTAAGAAACCCAGTTTTACTATAAAACAGAGGATTGAGTACGAAATATCGTTTAAGTAAACGTATTTGTCGAGTATAGTGTAATAAGGACAATTTCACAACAATCAAAATTGCAAATTACTATTTTTTTTTTCTATTGTCTTATGTGTTGTTTGATCCAAATATGGCGTCTTAATCATAATATTAAGTTAATAAAATTATAGTAAAATGTGACCGACTAACGCTTAGGGTTCCGTAGAATTTTATTTATAACATTTTAATCCCTCCGACGCGCGCGTCGACAACAGCAACGCGAGGTGCTCTTAATAGCGAGTAAGCGAGCGGCGCCTTTGTTGCATTTGAGCTAGCTGTTGCTATCCGATTATATAAACAAACATTACACAGTACCCATATAAACAATCATTATAATTGTACCTCAGAAACTAATGAGGCTAAAAAGGGTTTTGTGGTTTTATTACAGTAAGGTATCATTTGTTAAATATTCGCTACCCATACATAATCTTAGCTTTACTAATGTCTACTTTTTCATAAGAACTACATATTTATTGTTTACGTTCTCATGTTTTATATCATTTAAGCATTAGTTATTAGCTTGTGAATATTATTGTGTTAGTGTTACATTTAAGTACTCATCACTTACAATCTTCTCTGATAAGAACCAGTTATATCGATTTCCCATATCACACATCACTTAAAATTTATCATTATTTACGAGCTTTAGAATATAATTTAGTGTTACACTTAAGTAGTCTTAAAAATTTTGTCGGTATCAAATTTGTAACTTAATATAATAAATGTTATGTGAATAAAGGCTTTTTATTTTTACTAAATTTATAAATTGGTAAAATATTCAATCATAATATGCTTTTTATTCTATAAATTTAGATCAAAGTGACAACCCTAGGGTTCAACGCAAGAGTAGGCAAATAACTCTGCGGGCGGCCTTAGATAATCTACTGTTCTCTGTCTACTGTGCTCATACACTAATTGCTGCCCGCTTATGATTGTTAGGTACTACTTATTAATTTCAACGTCTACAGTAAGTGTTTCAATGGCGTAACGGTTTTCGCCTTGATAGGCGTTCAAGGTGGTTCGAGTTCGAATCTAATAACTTACAAAAATATTTTTAAATGTTTATTGGTGAGTTATGAATGCTTACAACAAAAATATCTAAAAATATCGATCTGCAACTTAAAGATGATACTTTCTTTTAAGATTTTTTCTATATTAGAGTCATTATAAAAAGATGACGGTAGACTTAAAAGAATCTGAATCACTACTTCACAAAAAATATTCCGCTACCTACAATAACTATTATTAGCTACAATAACTCAAATAATATTACTTAGCTGTTGTTGGTTGGTGAACATATAGTTACCAGTTTGTGTTATTAGTTTTACTTTTTAATCAATATGCAGGCATATGCAGCAATATATCTCAAATATCATATGAAACCGGCTTTTGTGTAAGTTGTTTTTATTATTATTTATGTAAGATGCAAACCAATCGCTTGTAGCAAGTGCGTAATAAAATTGTTATTGTTTTAGATAAATACTGTAAGCCGTTGGAGGTCAAGGTCAAGAGGTTGGAGGACGAAGGTAGCTGTCGAGACAAGTGAAACGAAACGACAATATTTACCGTTGAATAAACTTTTAAATCGTGCGAAGAAGATAGGTTGCATTTGTGGTTTAAAAATAAATTGGCGAGGCTGGTGGAGTGTTATCGAGCTAAACAAAAAAAAAAACTATTTATAACAAAAACAGTGCAGAAGTGTCCTACAGAGTGTTTTAAATATATACCAATAAATATCTTAATAACGGACTCTAAACCATCTCTAAAGTAATTTAGCTAAGTGATAGTAATATGTTCGGTTGGCTTAATGGCTAACAGATGTCGCCTTTTGCAATTTCAATACAAATTACTTTTGGTAAATTATAAAAACAATAATTTCGGAATTCGATAACAAATAAGTTCGTTTACTTTTGAACTAAGAAAGCGCTTGAAGATTATAATCTCATGCCTTCAAACTCCGAAAAAAGGCATTGCAGGATGGCAGCACTAGTACTATGCTATACACGCAAAAAAAATATAAATGTAATAAGCACTATTATGTGTTCTAAGTATAGATTATTTTATGATTGCAATAATATTCAGGTTAAGCTTCAATCCTCTTTTCTTTAAGAAAATGAATAATTAAGCTATAACCTCTTTAATCATAATATACGTATAATATTATAATTTTCATATCTAACAACCAAAAATGTTTTTTGTATTTTTTACCATAACAATATCATAAGTTTGTCAAGGATTACTTTTATATAAAATATTACAATGCTGCCGTTTCAACGTTTGTTTCATTTGTTAGTATAAGTATATCTATACCGAATAATATATAACTTTATAATATATTGCATTATAATATGCTTATTGTTTTATTTTTATATATTTTTTATTATATTACCCCTATAGTAAACTAAAACATATAATAAAACCCTTTTTTGGGATAAATATTCAATAAATTTTCCTATTTGTTTAAATATTATTTGCAAACATTTTTACTTTAAAACACAAATCAATTATCATAATTTTAAATTATATGAAACAACAAAAAGAGTTGCCTATAATAAGGATCGAACCCACAATCGCTCGCTTTTGATAGCACCATTGTTAAGTGCGGCCGCTAACTCAACTTCAAATGAAGTAACGAAATTTTGCATTACTTTAAAGAAAGACGAAGACTGCGATAAAAAAATAATGCGGTAGTGTGCGTGGCCGGTTTAGCGCAGGCGACAGTAGTCTTTAAGGTGGAAATGGACTTCTACAGCTGATTGTACATATTTATTACTATATGTTTTTAGCAATGAAAAGTATTCTAAAATATAATACTTGCTTTCATCATCTGATTCCAAATATTCTTCCTTTAAGAGTATTTTCATTGTCAGCTGCGCCACTAACAACGTCTCCACTACTGCTGTCATCAGCCTGCTACCTTCGCTTAGGCGAATAACTGATTCATCTATATCTTGATATAGGGTTCACTCTCACATTTTCCTTAAAATATTAAAAATAATAATTTGTAATTTCTATCAGAAGATGGATAGCACTAATTTTAATTCCGAACATGATATAATTCATTTTTAAAATCAGCGGTAAATTAAATCACCTAAAGTATCAAAACTAAGCTAGTCGCTCTACAATATGGTCTACATAAATTTGCAATCTAACTTATAAATTTATGCGCAATGTAAACAATTCTCATTTTAGTCATAAAATCGTTTACTTAGTTTGAAACTTCTAGTAGATAAAAACAAACAGTAACACGATTACCTGTGTTTGAAAAGTCGAATGCAAATTACTATAAGCGTCTAGCCGACATATTTCCACGTAATAGACGTGACAATGGCCAACTTTGTCTCCAATCCGCTAAGACGACCATAATGCGCGAAAGCATATTATATTGTATGGGTCCAGTCATCTATAATAATTAAACTGCCCAAAAGTTGGAGAGAACTACCTCTATCAATTTATAAGAACAAACTTCGTACTTTTTTTTACCGCCAGAGCATAATACTATAGTATTAATGATTAGCATTTTGACTGGCTAAGTGACTAACATAATAATAATATTGAAATAATTGATAATTTTATAATACATTAGTAAATAAGAATTTTTAATATCCTGATAATATTTTGTTTTAATTCTATAACTCTGTTATTTTGCACGTCATATAGTGAGAAACATGTTGAGCTTAACATTATTTACTACCTTGTAT
This sequence comes from Sesamia nonagrioides, assembly GCA_017933935.1. NCBI lineage: Eukaryota > Metazoa > Arthropoda > Insecta > Lepidoptera > Noctuidae > Sesamia > Sesamia nonagrioides. Next base: position 423,319 of record JADWQK010001142.1, read on the forward strand.
GCACTTTTTATGCATGTACACACACATGTTTATGCAAATAAAAATCATATCTTATCTACCTGTCTCAGCAACTGTTCAAGCATATATATCATCCAAATTTGATAAAATCTGTCCAGCTTCGTGTTCTAGCAAACATCGCCGATATACTTTCAAATTATTTCCCGAGCTCCACTTCTATTTGTTTTGCTCATTTTTAATACCTACGTTTCTTCGATGTTTTATCCATGTAGATTTGAAAAGCAATAATAAATGCAATACATATCGAGTTACAAAACAAATATACGGCAGCCGATGACATTCGATGTACTATAATTTAGTGTTACTCTACTTTTAAAATTTTTAGTTCCAGAAACATTAATTTCACGACTTTATAAACTGATTATACATGGGTAACTTTGACACACTAATAGAAAAGAAGTAATCATTATATTTTGAACTAGCGACCCGCCCCGGCTTCGCACGGGTGCATGTATTATACATATAAACCTTCCTTTTGAATCACTCTATCTATTTAAAAAAATTGCATCAACATCCGTTGCGTAATTTTAAAGATTAAGCATGCACAGGGATTTAGGGACAGAGAAAGCGACTTTGTTATACACTACATAGTGGTCACCCGCAGCTCCGCCCGCGTGGATGTTGGTTACCACGGCAAAACGCCTCCCCAGGGAAGATACGATCAGAAAAATGATTCCCAAGTCAATTCACAGACACCGACACTAACATCGACGGCGCAGTCATTATCTGCAGGCTGCATAGACTGTCTATAAGAGGATGTTAAAGTTGTTAATGATGAAAATATTTAAATGTAATTATTAATACTAAGTTTTCACTGAACCGCCAGTTCCGTAGGTACAACCCGTTGTTTTAGGATAGATAAATAAAGCGATAATTGTAGAGCTTCTCTATAAACAACATTTGACGTAAAATTATTTTCAGGTAGCAAAATATACTGATGATTGGGAGCCCCGACAAGTGATAGGGCAACGTAAAGTTGCCCAAGCGTAAAACATTATTTTCGTAAATCAATTCCTACTAATTTAAATGTTAGGCCCTGGGATTTGTTTATCGTTAGTGCAAAAGAAATTTTTACTGGAAATTTTAACCTTTTGAAGGGTCTAGAGGCAAATCAGTAGGAGTCATGGGCATTCATGGACCATGGTATATGAGTTAATTCACCAGCTGCATGGCCGGTGATAATCTTCGCTACTATTAAATTAACTTTTAGCTCCTTTATAAGAAGTCTCGTGCCATTACACATGTTAAGAGGGCTTAAATTTCTGAGAAGCATTATCGGCGTGCCAACTTTTAACGACAGTTCATGAGGTGGTACCCCAACGGGGTTCAGAGATTTAAAAATTCCTGGGGGCAGTGTACTGCGTCCCTTGGTAACGCTCACTTCGCAATGGGCCGTGCAGCAGAATTCGTAATATTTTAATTTCGCCATAATATCAAAACCGAAAGTCAAATTTTAATCTATCACATACTTAGGTACCAAATGTAATCTACATTAACTGTACTTAGAATATGAAATAATTTGTTTTGATAAGAATAGCATGAGTAAAATAAATGCGTTTAAACATAGTCCAAAAAAAAAATGGTTGTTGTGCCTAACACCCATTTTTTTTTTATTTAAAAATCTAGATATTTTTCATTCGACATAGATAGGTATAGTGTGTCGCGGACTTTTTTGTAGATATTTATAAGATCTACAATTAATCAGAACATTTTATGGTTCTATCTTTTTTAGTTTAGGCAGCGTACGCTAAATAAGTTGGCTATATAATAAGCTCTGGTTGATTTTTTACACATTGTGTTCAAAAAAACCAAATATCTTACGAAACTCTATTTTTTTTCTATTTTTTTTTTTATAAACTAGCGCTATACCGCAATCCTGCCTGATGGTAAGCAGTGATGCGATCGTTGATGGTAAAGTTTATTAAGAGTCTATTCACTCTAGCCTTGAAGACACGCAAATTGTAGTGTGACGGAAACACCGCCGCCAGCAAATTGCTCCAGTCCCTCGATGTACGCGGTATAAAAGAAGAAGCGAAACGCTTCGTCCGGACCGTAGTGGTGTCAACAACGTAAGGGTGGAAAGTCGCATTATATCATGCAATTCCCTTGCACACTCACTAGAATGCATCCTATAGAAGACCGAAAGGCTGGCTACTCTGCGCCTGTACACCAGGCTTTGGAGACCGTTTCGAGTTAAATCTGGGTCGCCAATCAGCTTCTTCGCACGACTCTCCACTGAATCCAAAGTAGCCACTAGCCAAGTAGTCAAAACGTCCACTGCAGTCGACGACCGGTCCTGCGCCTCCCGCATCCAGCGGTGTCCCGCGACCTTCACAAGGTTGATTGGGAATAATTGACAGTTTCGGATAGCTTGACCTGCTGTCGTCTGTATATACTTAGTTAAAAATTTATTACAAAAATAAAAAAGTTCAATAGGTAGATAATATGATGTTTACGAATACTAATTACATTGCAAACGGATTTAATTATAATCGGTAGGCATGGCAGCGCCCCCGCCAAGTCTAGCGCGAAGCAAACACTGCCGTACTATCCTTTAATGCAAGCCAAGCCCCTATTGGAGAACCTCTGGATAAGACCAGAACGCAGAAATACATTCTAATATTAAAAACCAAAATTTTAAATGTATAGGCATTTAGTTCCGAAGTTAAGCGAAAGTAAAGTTTAGTGTTTATGACACTCACTCAATCATGATCATAAAAATGAAACTAGTACTTCCCACTAAAACAGAGAGCTGAAATTTGGTACAGCGTTAGGCTTTAATGGCCACATAAAGGGAAATCTGTAATAACTAGGATAATCGAAGACCTGGAGTACCTGGTGACCCTGATTAGAAAACACAAGAGCTCAACCAAACTATTAGAGACCGACATACCGCCTTTCCCAAATTATTCCACTTGATGTTCCGCTTCATTACATATGAAAAATCGAAGGTCTTTAATTAAGTATCTGATGAAGAACCCTCAGCTGGCCTCAGCTGGTAATACCCTCTTCTACTATTGGTACTTATAAAATCGACTGTCATTGCAAAAATCCAGCGTAGTGGGACACATCTAATTTAATCTAGCCTATAGTGTCCCACTGCTGGGCAAATGCCACCCCTTAGAAAATAACTGTGCAAAATAAGAAAATTTAATAAAATAAATCAATATAAATAAATTAATAAACGTTTCTACAAAAAGTAATTTAATCCCACCAAAGCATTCTGTAAGAAATTAGCCAAGTCTCCATTTCAGATTTTATTATTGTTTATCTCTAAAAAGTAATGAAATCTAGACAAAGTGTTCTAAGTCCAAGGTTCCTTACTGAGATTTTTTATTATTTTAGTAAGTTAATGTTGTGTGACTAAGGTTTACAAGAATACATAACAAGGAGCTTCAAAAGTAGGTGTGTACAGCGAAAACACGTCCTCTCGTTCCAAGTGCACCTCGCCAATATTCGAGGTCTACACTCATGTTTGATGTCTGCAGTCCATCACCACCTAGAGACTGATAAGGCTCACCTGCTTTTCTTGACTAAGACCCAAATTAGATGTCCGTCACAGGCAGCATACCTCAGCTGCCCGCGATACTCATTGGAGCATCATTTCCTGCAGCCTGCCGGGGTCTGTGTGTATATCCGCAATGACATCTTTTGCCCACGTCTCCTTCATCTTGAAGACCCTAACTTCTCGTCCTTATGGTTGTTGGTTGATATTGGTGCGGACAAAATTGTCTACACCTCGTCTTCCGATCGCACAGCGGTGACCAGGAGACGACTCGACTATTTGACCACCTCAGTGAGGCTGCTGAGAATGCGCTGCACCGGCACTCCGACGCATTCGCACCTAACGCAGTTTGTCGCTCTGGGGTACTTCAACGTCTTCCACCAAGACTGGCTTTTCTCACACCAGAACACCGACCATGCTAAGAGAGAAGCGCGAAGCGCGAAGCTTTGCGCTATCAATGGGTCTAGTAGGGTAGGCGACTAGGGTGCCTGATGTCGTTGGTTACACCGCCCTATTGTCTGGACCTTCTGCTGACCACTGATCCGGACAGATATGTTCTAACAGTTTCCTCACCTCAACTTCAGATCACTGTCTGGTGAAGTCTGTATTCGTCTTTCTCCCCACGAGATTGTAACTCACGTGGTAAACGGCGAATTCGGTGATATAAGCCACTTCTTTGCGTTTTATCCTTGGCAGCAGGTTTGCTTCTCTTCTGAAAATCCGTCGAAATGCACATCGGATACAGCATCCGTGTGGATGCGTAATCACACGGCATTTCTCACCTGCGTTTACGCTCGTGACCGCAGAGCTCCGGATTCAAGTTCAAAGAAGCCTTTAACTGTGCTGCCAAGTCATACAAAAAGGCATTTAAGAAGGCTCGCTTCGACCGCATTACCCACAAATGCACCAGGGCCGGATCTACCTATGGGCTATATGGGCTGCAGCCCAGGTCCCCAAGGTTACAAGGGGCCCCCAGACCCTGGTAAAAACATTAGGCAATAATTTAAATTTAATAAAAAATCTAACATAAAACCTGCTTAACGTAACGTCTGACGTGGTTTGTTTTTATCCGCACTTCTGTTCTCGTCATCAAAATGACAAACTGAATGTGTTAATTGTTAGAACTGTGTTTAATAAGTAAGTATACAAATAAGTGATAACATAAAGGTTATACATAAATAAGTAAAATTTATGTATGTGATTGAAGTAGGTACATAATCAGTATAAGATATACTTTTATTTGCTATTGTTACGGGCTGGGGGTACTTAAACGCCGGTTAAGGGTTACGAAGTTTATTAGCAACGAAGGTACAGACGATCGTAGGCAATGACAAGTAGAACATAGCTGATGTCGTACCGAAGTCTTCTCTTACGTCCACGAAGTCCGTGTTGTCAACACACAATAACGCTACAGATGTTTCTTCACGTAGTACTCACAGTTCTCGTTATAATTGTCGCAGTAGGTCTTCTTTAAGATCGCTTCTTAACTGTCGCTGTTTTCGTATCGCTAGTCGAGTGTAGACTGAGTGTGCGCTGGCGTCGCGGCGCCTTATATAGCCCAGCTGATCGAACATTCCAGATTCCTCTAGATGTAATAATAATAGCACATAACTTCGAGGTCACTCGGAAGTACCTACGGTAATTCCCGGAAACGGGTTTCTAGAAATTTCGATGTCGACACTTTGTTGACAAAGCTGTTGAGACCTGTACCATTCGATAGGCCGTCCTAAGTCTAGCAATGCGTTTTATTATTGTACCTAGAAAATGTCTTGATCTAGGAAAAATAGGGCTTAAAAGTGACACACTGCATGTCACGCGATATTGAACCTTATGCCATCGACATAAGGTCCATTCGTAACACTATGTTATGTATGTGTTCCAGTCTTTCTTTTTTATGGTATTTCTAGGGTTACGGGTCACTTAACAATGGTGTACAAGCACTAGTAAAACAAAAATAACACCGCGGATTATGTGCCATGTTGTGCTGCATTCCCTTAACTTTATACATATTTATATGGTGTAGAATCTGTTAAGGTTGCAACCGAAATTGTAATTTTTTTTCTTGAGTAGAGCAACAAGTATGCATTTTCTTTTCTGCTTCAAACCTTTTGTTTTTGGGTTGTAAATCATCAAATGACTTCTCCCGCTCTGGGCGGAGCGGAAGGGCGTGTCAGACTTGTACTGAATAAAACCCACCCGTGTTTCTTCACTTGCCTGTGCGACGGCCAGGGCCACGGTTTCTTGTTTTGTTGGTCTGGTCGTGCCTCGGAAAGCACATTAAGCTTGGTTCCGGTTGCCATACGAACATTTAGTGGCAGTCGTTACGGGTTGTTGGAGCCCTCAAAAGTGTAACAATTACTGGTCTAACTGCAATGCTTAGATATCGCTTTCGGCTTGTGGAGGTCAGACGGCAGTCGCTTCACGGAAAATATCGCAGCTTAGCCAAAATCAGCAGTGAGACTGGTAAAGCGGACCCCAGACTCCAAAGCTGAAAAGCTACGGATGTGACTGGGATTAACGCTGAGACGATGATGATGATGACTTTCTTCAATCCCAGTCGCATCTGAAGCTTTTTCAGCTTAGGAGTCTGAGGTCCGCTTTACCAGTCCAGACATTAGATGTTCGTATGGCAACCGGGACCAACGGCTTAACGTGCTTTCCGAGGCACGACCAGACCAGTGCAAATATTCATATTCGTTCATACAAATATTTGCACTGCGCGGGGATCGAACCCGTGCCTCCTTACGCAGCAGCCGCGTTCACTACCGCTACGCCACGGAGGCTGTCAAATCAATAGGGAAAGAGAAAGTGACTTTGTTTTTTAATATGTAGTGTTTTTTGCTTTTTTAATATGAGTACTTACCTATATTATTACAATGAGTAGTTTTTAAATTGTTTATTTCATTTTGTGTAATTACTTAATTATTCATAATACATAACTAAAATAACACCAGGTATAGTTGTGTATCTATGAACTTGTGCTATCTATTAGTTTTACTTGTACTATTATTTGTTACTTGTAGTTTATACTGTACGTGCCTATACATATGTACATGTTTACAAAAAGACTGCTTGTTGCCACATTTACAAGGTAATGAACGCTATCAGCGCGGTGACAGCGAGCCGAGAGACTATGCGGAGGGGAACGGTGCCAACGAACGACAACACACAACTCACATCACAAGTTTGAAGCGGGGTCAGTCGCGAGTCGCGCGGCCGGCGGAGCGCTTGCGCAACACAGCTCCGTGCGCCGTTGCGCCAGCGCTTCTTTGTTTACTTCTTGTGTAATAAATCTCAAGTTCGGTGCACTAGTCGCAAGATGCATCTCCACGGTTCCCAGAGTAGTTTGTACGTACCGCATTATATCGCTTGTGAGATCCTGTAGACAAGTGCTGGTGTGTGTTTGCGCTATGGAGTGGTTTAAGGGCCTGGCAGGGCGGGTGCGGCAGGAGCCTGCGGGCGAGGAGGACGAGGCGGAGCCGGCGACGGGAGCGCCCGTGCTGGAGGCGGCGACAGGAGTGCCTGTGCTGGAGTCGGCGCAAGAACGGCGCGAACGCTGGCGCAGCATCTATGTCATCTACTTCACCATGTTCCAGATGTCGCTGGGGTTCAGCATTGTGTTGACCGGTGTGTGGCCCTACCTCGACAAGGTGAGCTGCACCGCACATTCCTCACCACGATTTGAACACAACCCGTCAAGGTGTTCAACTCAGAGAAAGTGTGTGAGGTCACCAAGTCCCTAACGTAGTAACGTAGCATGGCCAAAATACGTAATATGTGAGGTCACCAAGTCCCTAACGTAGTAACGTAGCATGGCCAAAATACGTAACATGAGTTGTTATACCACATAGGTAGGTACCTATGTCCACTTACACTGATCACTGATGCAGGATGCTAGCCAACCCCTTAGATATAGAAAAATTTGCTACTTTAAACCCAAAGCAAGCGTCAAATTTCGTTCTAGATCAAAAATACTATGTCTCTACGGAACACTACAATAACAATCCTAAACGTTTTTGGGTAGATAGGTACCTACGGACGTTTAATATTACCAGGGTCTTGCACTACCTTAATAAAAATGAAGAAACGATGAACGATAAAGCTTATTCCAATATTATTGTGCTTAATACCCACAGAAGAGATAATGATGTTAACTATTCCGTGTTAATACCTACCTACCCTAATATTATTTACACCGAGTCTTTGTTGAATTCAAAACCCTGATTATTTTGGTCGACTTTGGCACAGATTAACTAATACTTTAGAAACAATAGCGGAGATACTTAGTAACACATATTTTTCAAGACACAGTCAATACCTACGAACCGTGTGTATACATATAATAGATCGTAATGATGTGAATTAATTACTATATACCTACATTAACATGACGCGAGTGTTTTGGACGTGGATATGTTTAAAAACTCATAACTATCTCATTTAATATCTAGATAGGTACTTATGGTTTTTTTTGCATGAATTATTGTATAATTATACTATTCATACCAACTACCTATGCAATGGTAACCATTGCCTTAGAATATGTCTCGAGTGTTAAAAAGGCCCTTGAGACTCACTTGTCCATTGCGTCACTTCTGGCCCTGCCGCATATCGGTTGCGCAGATGTTGAAATGTTTTAAAATGTACAATGTAATAGCTTCTGCACTCCGCGTGACATATCTTGATCTCATCCTTATGTATAATGTTTTGAGCGCTCAATGTGAACCCATTGCGAGCTACCGTCAACAGTGAATTATTTTTGTACATTAACATAGATGCACAGCGCGCTTTTTGATGGTCTTGTGATGGGTCTTACACTCGGTACCATCGGTTTTTCCTAGATTCTGGCCGCGTCTTCGTCGTTCACGTAGAAGACGTAAGAAACTACAAGATTGCATCATCATCTTATCGTTTATCCCGGTTGCATCCGCGGCTTTCGCGTTGGAGCCCGGGGTCCGTTTTCTTGCTCAATTTCCTCCATTTCGCACGATCTTTAGTATCCTGTGGTGTGAGATTGTTGGCGTTGTTTGGTCTACCCCGCTTGTTCCGGCCCAGCGGAGGCGCCATAGCAAGACATTTGTGACCCACTTAACTTGCCGGTTTTCGCAAGACGCGACCGTACCAACGTAGGCGACCCTCCTACAGTTTGTCCGCTATGTCACGGACACGAAGACTGCCACGGAAGCGGGAGTTCCTGATGCGGTCCTTCCGTGTAACTTCACACATCCACCGCAGCATATTCATCTCCGTAATATGCAGCTCCTGCTTGTGTCGCTCAAGCACAGGCCACGCCTCACTGCCATACAGGAGAATAGGTCTAATAATGGTCTTATAGACCTGCCACTTTGGCCAAGCTGCGGAAATACGTGCCCTGACGTCGCAATCAATGTCGCCGGACGCGTGGAGTACAGACCTCAAGTATTTAAACTGGTCTGTGCACTCGACCATGTCTCCGCCTATATGCACAGACATGGGGTCTGTCGTGTTGCTGGCCATATACAAGGTCTTCGCCACATTGAGTTTCAGACCTCCAGTCTCGAGCGAGTCCTTCTACACATTCACACGCCGCACCAACCGATCCTTGTCCGCGTCCGCCAGCGCGATATCGTCAGCAAACATAAGCAACCAAGGAGGTTGCTCATGTGAATCCCTGATACTATCCGACAAGACGTCTAGTATCACGCTGAACAGATACGGACTAAGGACGGAACCTTGGTGGACTCCGACGGTGACGGGGAAGGGTTTAGTGTCATCAACAGCGGTCCTAACAACGAAATCGGAATTGAGGTACATGTCTCGAATTATGTCAACATAGGCTTCTGGTACCCATTTGGACCTCTAAGTTGCCACACTCCTGTTGTACGGAGCCCTTGCCTTTGAAGACTGAAGTAATAATACTCAGCCTCCATTGGCTCGGGATTTTGCCGGTCAGGAGCACGTGGTTCAAAAAGTTAGTTAACATGCTCACACCGCGAGGACCCATTGAATTCCAGGTCTCAATGGGGACTCCGTCAGCTCCGACAGCTTTCCGATTCGCCATGCAACGAAGAACCGTACTTCCTCAGGCGTCATCCGGGGCACTAATCCAAGATTTGGAGGGAGTTCCGGTGTCTGCACCTCTTCAGCAGCGTCTGGAAGTACGAGCGCCATCTCTCCTTCGCCGAGATTTTCGCATAGTAGGTTGCCAACAGGGTCTTTTACACAGCGGCACTTGGATATATCCTGTGCCGCTTTGACCCTTGAATGTGTCAACTTGTAAATGAGCAACTAAGAGAAATTATTAAGAAATAATAAGAGACTAATAAGAAACTACAACATTATATACATACATTTAATACAACATAAATAAATAACAGCCACATTTTTATACAACTTTTCACCACGTTTGTAGCTCACCATGTCTTCACCCAAAATTACCCATTGCTTGTAGTTTTTCGTTTTTAGTACCCCGTAACTAGCGTGAAAATTGGCCATTGTCCCGCTGTATCTATACTTAGTTATTTAAAATCAAAATTTGGAATGTAAATCAGAATGTCTCAAAAAGTGAAAAATCTTTAAAGCATTTATTTCAAATAAACCAATAGGGTAGTTGACTAAAAAGAACAAATTAGTCCGACAGTCAGATTTACAAAAAATACTAGACACGTAATTTTTCTTTTTTCATATAACCAAAACATGAAGACGACACAGTGCGTTGAAAACTCGTGTGACGTCATTGCACGTTACACTTTTGGCGAGGAGTGGCGTCACCAGCCACCACTCCTGATTTTTGATGCCTTTTATATTTGTCAATTTTTATTGATTTGATAAAACATAATATACGTATCCAATATTATTCTATAATCTGAATGACGGACTAAATAGAATATTTTTTTTTTTACCCAGGAAACATCTCTATTACTGGCACTTTTGAACTGTCAAAGGGTCGGTCAGTAAGATGAAGCCAGTTGTCCATTCCAAAGCGTAGGTCGCTACGGAAAAGAACGGGCAAGAAACACCATAATCACAAATCACCATAATCAAAAGTCGATAATCCTGAAGTCTGGCAACCTGCTTTATTTCCGGGAAGGTGGTCCCAGGGTGACGTCGGGTTTGTTGTCCACAAGTCCCTCGTGAACAACGTTGTTAAAGTCGGGAGCTTTTTGACTCGAGTGGCGTACTTCTACTCAATAACTAAACGATAATCGTTAAAGGTTATACAGGTCTACGCTCCGACGTCTAAACACTGCGACGATGAGCTGGAGGCTATGTATGAGGACGTCAGTAGAGCCTCCAAAAACCACTACACTGTTGTCATGGGGGACTTTAATGCAGAACTGGGATGCAAGAGGCGGACGAGACGAAAGTGGGGCAATTTGGAGTTGGAAATCGGAATCCCCGAGGTCAGATGCTAATGAATTTCATGGAAAAGGAAGGACTCTCTGTGATGAAATCTTTTTTCAAGAAATCTTTGCACCGGAAGTGGACCTGGATTAGCCCCGATTTAGCCCGATTAGCCCGTTGATTCTCGTTGACAGAATCAACGAGAAGGCAAGTGTTCGACGATGTCTCCGTGACCCATGCGGTTAAAACCGGGAGTGATCACCGTATTGTTAGAGGCATCTTGAACCTCAACATTAGGGTCGAACGCTCTCGATTTATGAAGTCTACGGTCCATCCAGCATCAACCCAACTCCAAAACCCCGAAAGCTTTCAGATCGAACTGCAAAATCGCTTCAAATGCCTCGTTGAATGCGTAGATGTGGACGACTATAACAATAAGTTTGTGAAAACTCTCCAAACGGAAGGGTCCAAGTTTTACAACCCTCCGTTCAAAAGGAAAGAAGAAGATCTCCGGTCCCACCCGTCGGCTAATGGAAGAAAGACGGGAGGTGGTCTTAAAATCCCCTGATGACGCTTCGCAAAGTCTCTGACTCGCGATATACGCCAATTTAATACAAATTGTATTAAAGAGGCTATCGAGCGGCACAAAGGCTCCAAAGTGTTCGCACGAGATTTGTTGTTGGACAGAGCCTACTTGCGAAGCTGAAGACTGGTAGGATCGTCACTTCCAAGCCCGAGCTTTTGGGTGAGATAGAGAAATTCTACGGAGGATTATACACATCAACACACGCAGAGCCAGACTAACCCGATACCACACCGACGATATCCCGGACGTCAGCCTGTACGAGATTAGTATTGCCCTGAAACAGCTCAAGGATGATAAGGTGGCTGGAGATGATGGAATTACGGCTGAGCTTCTGAAAGCGGGTGGCAAACCGGTTCTTAAAGTGCCACAGAAGCTATTTAATTCCGTCATTCATAAAGGCGAAACGCCTAAGGCGTGGCACAGGAGCGCGTGGTGGTGTTGTTTTTCAAAAAAGGTGACAATACCCTCCTGAAAAACTACAGACCCTGGAAGACTTGGGTAAAATGCTCAATGACTTCAGCCGAGCTTCCCAACAAGTGGGTCCAAAGATGAACATGGATAAGACGAAGATCATTTCAAACTCTAATGTCACACCCACTCCAATTCTAGTTGGGTGTTCTGCATTCGAAGTTGTTGACGAGTATATATATCTGGGACAAACAGTCCAACTAGGTAGGTGTAACTTCGAGAAAGAGGTGTCTCGTGGAATCCAGCTCGGCTGGGCAGCATTCGGGAAGCTACGCTACATCTTCTTGTGTTCCAAGATACCACAGTGTCTCAAGACTAAAGTCTTTGACTAGTGTGTGTTGCCAGTGATGACGTACGGAACTGAAACGTGGTCGCTCACAATGGGCCTCATACGACGGCTCAGAGTCACACAAAGGGCAATGGAAAGAGCTATGCTCGGAGTTTCTCTGCGTGATCGAATCAGAAATGAGGAGATCCGCAGAAAAACCAAAGTCACCGACAAAGCTCTTCGAGTCGCTAAACTTAAGTAGCAGTGGGCAGGGCACATTGCTCGTAGAACAGATGGCCGATGGGGCAGTAAGATTCTGGATTGGCGGCCACGTACTGGAAGACGCAGCGTAAGGAGGCCCCCAACAAGGTGGACCGATGACCTGGTGAAGGTCGCGGGAAGTCGATGGATGCGGGCAGCACAAGACCGGTCAGCGTGGAAAGCCTTGGGGGAGGCCTTTGTCCAGCAGTGGACATCTATAGGTTGAAGAAGAAGAAGAAGATACTTTTAGGCGCTGGTCTGATTATTCGTCACGATATCGACACCAGGATTCATTCCTGATCCACAGTCAGCTCACAGACCGCAACTTTAACGCTAAGTTTCGATGACTTAATGACATCTCAGCGTTGGGAACTGTACTTACCCTCGCTGGATGGTACTTTTTCCTTATAAACACAACACTTTTTAATAAAATATAATTTACGATTTAATTGTAACAGCCATAGATTTAGAATGTCATAGCTACCAACAACATTTACAATATTATGACAGTTTTTGACAAAGCTGTTTATTACGTCACCATGACAACCTTTTTTTTAAATTATTGAGGACTTGTTATTTTTAGCGGACTAGATATTCAAATTCCTCCAAAGCTAAGCAAAAATTGCAGGCCACTATAGTTTTGCAAAATTTCTACTTAGATACATTCTGCGAGGCTATATGATAAATCCACGTAGAGCTGTATACAGCTGAGGTTTGTCTTCTAAAAAAGAACGTCCAAAAAGGAGCCTCCTGGTAATACTGCCCATCCAGAGCTGCTGCCTCCGTGCTGAGCTAATTGTATGAGTACAAAAAACAATAACGGAATTATTTAATAACGAAAAAAGTAAGTAAGCTAGCATTCGACAAGTGATTAGAATACAATCAAACACAGTAATACATGTTGGCGGAGCAAAATGCGGCGAAAATTAATAAAAAAATCCTGTTGCTATAAAATATGATCTGATTGGGACATATTTCAGATTAAAGTGTAAAGTGTTCTGTACATTCATACCCCGCTTGTTATTAGAAATGTCATCATTCATTATCACAGTGTTAATCCCAGTCGCATCCGAAACCTTTTCAGCTTTGGAGTCTGGGGTCCGCTTTACCAGTCTAACTGCTGAAATGGCTAAACTTCGACATTTTCCATGAAGCGACTGCCGTCTGACCTCCACAACCCGAAGGCGACATCGAAGCATTGCAGTTAGACCAATTGTTGGCATTTTGAGGGCTCCAACAACCCTTAACAACTGCCACTAGATATTTGTATGGCAACCGGGACCAACGGCTTAACGTGCTTTCCGAGGCACGATCAGACCAGTGCAAGTATTCATATTCATGCATACAAATACTTGCACTGTGCTGGGATCGAACCCGCGCCACCTTGCGCAGCGGCCGCGTCCGCTACCGCTACGCCACGGAGGCTGTCAAATCCGTGAACATTACTATGTTGTGATTATCCCTCACGTGATGAGGTCTTGTTATTAGAAATGTATTGTACTTTTATTACAAATTGTACCTACCTACCCTAAAATAACTTTTTTTAACTGCTGTCTATTGCCATCGCGACTGGAGCACCTATAGTACGTACTGAATTTATTGCATTTATTTATTTGGCTATTTTGGCTAATTTTTACACATAATTTAAAAATATTGCTCTAGTGCGCTTTACCATCAACGATTGCATCACTGCTTACCATCAGGCGGGATTGCAGCCAAGCACTAGTTTATAACTAATAAAAAAAAAAAAATATTAACAATAATATTATGTACACGTCTATACAGTAGGAATGGAAATAATTAAAGGGCATCAAAAACTTCATCCGCATCGCTATCAACAGGAAACGTGCCCAAAAGGCTGGCAGCATTGCCACGTTGTATGGCAATGCTGATTCTTTGGCCAAAAAACAGCCCAGCCCGCTGGTCACGTGAAGAGTCGACTAAACGCTTGGCGATGTCTCGAAATATTAGGTGTGCACTCGGACCCCATGGCCCTAGTGGTTCAACCCCAAACGGCTCAAACATATAAGTTCCAATTAGGTCTTTCAAAATGGTTACTACAGCACCTCCTAGTGTCCCATCATCTAAGTACCAAACATTGAATTTTAAATTTAGTTTCTGGATCTTCATCACCGTCTCAGCGTTAATCCCTGTCGCATCCGAAGCTTTTTCAGCTTTGGAGTCTGGGGTCCTCTTTGCCAATCTAACTGCTGAGTTTGGCGATACTTCGATATTTTCCGTGAAGTGACTACCGTTTGACCTCCACAACAACACGAAAGCGATATCGAAGCATTGCAGTTAGACCGATTGCTGAACTTTAGAAGGCTCCGACAACCCGTAACGTCTGCCATTAGATGTTCGTATGGCAACCGGGACCAACGGCTTAACGTGCTTTCCGTGGACCAGACCAGTGCAAATATTCATATTCATGCATATTTGCACCGCGCGGGGGTCGAACCTGCGCCTCATTGCACAGCGGCCGCGTTCGCTACCGCTACGGCACGGAGGCTGTCAGTTTCTGGATAATGGGATGAATAGCCAAACTGAAAAGGACTGGTCCAAGAGGGTCACCTTATTGACATCCTACTACAGATTCCAAAACATTGTCCCTAAATAATAATTTGGAAGGGTATCTAATATCTATGTATAACATTGCCACAGAAGCTGTAAATTTCGCGTCATTCCTTTCTGACTTCATTCAACAAAGTGTCCCTGTTAACAGAATTAAAGGCATTCTTCATATCCACCTTGAGGATGATTTCACCTTTGTTATATTTATCAAAATTTGTAAGGGCATTAACGGCAGCCGAACAGCCCCCTTTCGTACCGAGACCAAGCTGCAGGGGCTGAGGCTTAGCTGTAAGTTTTGCGCTATAAATCTTACAGCATATTTTGGCTGCCGTACGCCTATATGTGCATTGTGCACCCAATGGCGATGGGACGTATGCCGCCGTCCTTCTTTCGCAGGGCACACAGGTTGGCTCCGTACAAGACCGGCCTCGTTCACACCGCTCCTGTGAGCATAAGGTTAATAAGGGCCGCAAGCTTTTTCAAAAGTAACTCACCAGCTGCCTGGACTCGGCAAATCTATGAGATGTTGTGGAGTCAGACCGTCGAGGCCGACGGCGGAACCACTTCGAAAGGAGCTTACGGCTGCAAATAACTGGTGGGTCGAAATAATGTAAAAAGGTAGAGTTTAGGTCGGGAGTGTTAGGGGGGTCGGGGAAAGTGAGATCATCCGCAGGCGCCGGGTGTTAACTCTTTAGAGCTGTAAAAGTTTCGGTAGAGTAAGGCGCCACCACATCGCTGCTAAATAATATCCTAGCGGCTCCTCTGATGTCACCTTCACGTGATTTAGATTCTACGTGCGAACACAAGCCTTTTTGTGATTGATTATAATTAAATGCAGTTAATTTTGGATCTAAATATAGGGTCGAATTGTTGCAGTTGTCTTTAATTTGATTTGTTAATATTGTTTTGTTTTCCAATTTTTTCTGAACATGTAGAATTCTATACAGGAAGGTAAGTAATGCTTTATATGGAGGGTGGCTCCATCCCAAATCTCACCGTAGGTATGGCTAGTGGGTACAGCCAAAACGAAGAAAGTCGACTGAGGAAGTTGATATATGTATAGATACAAAGTAAACTAGCATCGGTAAGGTAATGCACATTTATCGTTGAGCCAGTGTCTTCTATAGGTACCTATATTGTGATCAATGTAATGAAACTAGTTAGATTACATGACATGCGTTATAAGTTACGTTGGTACTAAGTAGTTATATTAACAAATGTAAGAAGCAAATGTTAAAATGTTTAACATGTTGCCTTGCTTATATTTAATTGATAACGAGTGAGTCAGTCATTAGTAGCTGTGATTATAGTGTTATCGCTCGGGGCTGGTCGTCACCGTACCGTCACAGAGTTAGCCGAGTGGAACATTCGGACAACGCGCGACTCACACTCGCTGTTAATGGAACATAATAAATAAACATTAAGAGATCGAGAAAGCGACAGCGTTCGTGACGAGCAGCGGCACAGTCGCACGGTACGCGGTGCCACGGTCACGGACTGTCACGACTCCGATCTACATAATGCAGCCAGAGGAACATCTACCGCGCCGCTCACCTGCCATACCCATTCCGATTCCTATCGGTATCTTTATTTCTGCTAACAGAGAGCACTAGAGCCATTGTCTTAATATCGCAATACATAGGTACTATACCTACCTACTTATTTACACATGCTTATACAATAATGCGATATCATTACCTATAGTTGAGCCACTGAGCGTGCTGCAGTGATGAGATAGTAGGACCGTGACAGTAGCCGATCAGCGGGCCGTGTGCAGTGAACGGCATTCTTTGACTCTGTGATGCATGCTCGATGTCGTGTGAAGGCTAAAAATAGTCGTTATTGAGAGGCACAAGGTCGGCGCGCCGTCCGTCGCGTGGCGAAGGGCACCGCGCGCCCGGCGCCGCCACACAGACAACATTGTGCACCGGTGCACCACTCGATGTTCGCCCACAGAACCTTTCGTGTGCTCGCCTACTTTGCTTCCAACTCTTTCAGGCACAATCCTACCACTACCTTTATCATTCATACTGAATAAAATATGTATGTTCAGTCGAATAGTCATAACCATAGGTCGGAATAGGTAGAGTGAATTGGGGTCATTGATCGGAAACGTATTGTATATAAATATGGACATTCCTCCAGATATACGGAATAGGTTGATTATTAAAAAAAATATGTATAAATTTTATTAAGTCGCAAAACGGTTTGTTTTGGCCATACCATTCATTAGAGCTATTCTTCGATCGGAATTTGATTGTTTTTACTTTTGAACAAGTAAATAATAAATTAGTTTAGTTTTGTTACCTTCCTTTAAATGAATTGGGTAGTAATAATGATGTACGATCACCCTTATTAAAGGTAGCGGTAGTACATGCGCCTATATGGCGCCTATAAGTCTAAGTCCTATGAGCCCTACAGCCCTGACCTACCATATAGTTTGCAATAAATAAATATATTAATAAGTGCAGGATGTCTGCACCAAGAGACCTAAGGTAACAGACGGATAGTAGGTAGAATTTCCAGGTAAGGCAAGTGAAGGGTAAACTCACTGCCAGTCCAGCCGACTCACAAGACTGATCAGAGATGGCTAAGGGTGTCTTGGCCACAGTGAGGGGTAATGAGACAAGAATAAATTCTAATCTGATTTATTTACACAATATTACAGCTTATATACTACTTTTTCCCAACACACAAATGTACAAACGTCTTGGTATTCTATACGTGAAATCTGCAATTTTAACAATATTTGAAGTAGGCCGCGCGTCAGTTGCCGAAATGCTGAATCAATGTTCAAAGGTAGCATTGAACATCCTGGCGACTCTCAGGGACAGGACTGAAGTTGGTACAGCTCGACGGTCTCGTATGGGCCGACTTGGCCTTGTCCCGCTTGTTGTGGCTGCACGAGCATGCTGCGTGGTATGCCGTTGAAATACGGCAAATCAAATCAAAGCATTTATTTCAAATAAACCAGTTACAGGCTAGACAGAAACTCCATGGACACTCTTTTAAATTGTCAAGCTATTGATACAAATATTTGTTTACATCATTCGTTTTGACATCAACCGTGTGAGAACGATAAAGAAATACATTGTACGTTAGGAGCGTCCATTATGGAAAACACAAAAAAATAAATAAAACAACAACAAAAAAAGATTAACCCAACAAATATATGCTTTACAGCAAGTACATTGTGCTCACACGTTTGCCATGCAATTATACAATACTAAGAAATTGAATCTACACAATGCAAAGATAGTTTTGTTCAAGGTTCAGCAGCTCCAACAGTGTTCCCGAATACTAAGTTTAGCTCCTGTGTAGCTGCACCAGTGCCGAACACCCTTGTTAGCGATGCAATTCCGTAACGTACAATGTGCTTGGCTACAAAGAGATTATAATTTTAATGTCTTTGCTTGGCTACATAGTGTGTACTGGCTTTGAGTAAAAAAAAAAAAAACAAACAATTACAAAACAAAACTACATGAGGAAAAATCAAAGAACAATCAGTGTAAGTATAGAAATCAGACGCAGTTCAAGCCCAAGCCTTTTTGCCCTCAATATAATCCTTAACGCTATAAAATGCTTTCTGACACAACTTACGTTTAATGAAGGATTTGAATTTATTCAGGCTCAGATCTTAAACCACCTCTGGAAATCTATTGTACAAATGTATACATTGGCATCTAAAAGAGCCACAACAAATTTGTGCCTGTTCCTAGTATTTTTATTATGGACATCACTGTATTTTTTAAACAATTTTATATTTTTATGAGCATACAAAAAAAAGAATTTTTTTTCTCGGAGAGAGTGTCTCGGACTTAATTTACAAATTCCACGAACAGCTCATTTCTGCAAAACAAATATTGTTTGAATATCAGCGGCATTTCCCCACAACAGAATGCCGTACGATATTATGCTATGGAAATAGCCAAAGTACACTAAATGGGCCGTCTCAATATCAGTCAAATTACGAATTGTTCTAACTGCGTATGCAGCAGAACTTAGCTTTTTTGACAATTTTTCTATATGTGGACCCCATTGAAGCTTAGCATCCAGAGTTATACCCAAGAACACTGTGCTGTCTTCAGATATCAATTCTTCGCCCTTTATCAAAACTTTGGTTTTCATTTGCCTAACGTGAGGTAGAGTAAACTTAATGCATTTGGTTTTTTTCTCGTTTAAGAGTAAATTATTTACATTAAACCAGTGGACTACTTTGGAGATCGCGCTATTTACATCGTCAGAAACCTGCTGCTGACGTTTAAGTTTAAATAAAAGTGAAGTGTCATCTGCAAACAACACTATATCGTGATTATCCTTTATGAGGTACGGCAGGTCATTGATGTAAATAAGAAACAAAAAGGGACCAAGAATTGACCCCTGTGCGACTTCCATTGTTACTAGAGATCCGGAAGATCTTTTTCCATTAACGTCAACGCTTTGAATCCTACCACTCAAGTAAGATGTAATAAGATCCAGTGCAGAGTTCCGGATCCCGTAGTGGCGGAGTTTCCTGATTAACGTCTCGTGAAGAACGCAATCGAATGCCTTGGACAAATCACAAAAGATGCCCAAGGCATCGCATTTATCCTCCCATGCATTATAGATATGACCCAGAAGTTCAACACCGGCATCAGTAGTTGAACGACCCCTTCTAAAACCGAACTGTTTGCTATGTAATAATTTATGTTTATTAAAAAAACTTAGCCAAACGTTTAAAATTTATTTCTCAAAAATTTTACCAAAGGTAGGTAGTACAGAAATAGGTCTATAATTTGTGGGGTCTGATGTAGTACCTGATTTAAACAAAGGAATATTTTACTATTTTTCATGAGATCAGGAAACTCTCCACAGTCAATACAAGCATTAAAGATATCAGCTAGAGTGGGTGCCACAATATCGACAACAACAACAACATACAACAACAATTGGTCATATATCAACAATTGGTCTAACTGCAATGCTTCGATGTCGCCTTCGGGTTGTGGAGATCAGACGGCAGTCGCTTCACGGAAAATGTCGAAGTATAGCCATATCAGCAGTTGGACTGGTAAAGCGGACCCCAGACTCCAAAGCTGAAAAAGCTTCGGATGCGACTGGGATTAACACTGGGACGATGATGATGATGAGTAATGTTCGCGGATGACACTTCTGTTATTTTTAAAGTCAAGCGTCAGCTAGCAAATTTAGACGAAGTTAACAATGCACTTTCTAAAGTTGTCCATTGGTTTACTGTAAATAACCTTCTTTTAAATGAAAAAGAAAAAAAAACCAAAGTCATTAAATTTTCTACACCAAATGTCAGGCAGCTAAGTACCAATGTTCAACTGAATGGAGTAGAGTTAATCCCTGTCGAGTCGACGGTTTTTCTTGGATTAACTATTAATTGACGCCAAGTTACAATGGGGTCCTCACATTGAGAAGCTGTCGGGTAGACTCGGTTCCGCCGCCTTTGCTGTTTAGAAAATTAGACAGATAACCGATGTGAATGCAGCCAGAATTGTTTATTTTAGTTATTTTCATAGTCTTATGGCTTATGGGATTGATCTCTGGGGAACTTGTGCGGACATCAATACCATGTTTGTTTTACAGAAAAGGGCTGTTCGAGCCATTTACAACCTTGGTCCTAGAGATTATCTTACAGAAAAATTCAGAGAGGTGAACATTCTGACTGTAGCTTCACAATATATGTATACCTATATTTTAAAATCTTATGTATGTACATAAACATATATTGGATTTTAAGAAAATAAGCGATATTCATAATATAAATACCAGGAACAAACACAATCCTGCTGTACATCACACTCGTCTCCACAGAGTAGGCAACTCGTTCATGGGTCAATGTATACACTTTTACAACAAGCTTCCCATGGACATTCGAAACTTACCCATTAAACGATTTAAAAACTATATAAAGGCCAAACTTTGCAAAAAGGGGTATTATAAAATCACAGATTATTTAGAAGACAAAAAAAGCATTGTTTGTCAAGCAATATGCGTAATTATAAGGTAAATTAATGTAAACGTTTTCATTTTTAATGTCTGGACTTGAAAAAGACGATGATCCCTGAGTTTGTTTCGGCTATTTCTTCTCAGAGGTAGTCAGTTAGGAAATGCCGGCTTCATCTAGGTAAAAAAAAAAAACATGACGTGTAAAAGTGATCAGTGATCCTACTTGCTTAATAAACGATTTCATTTCGATTTCATTTCATTTCAGTAAAGATAGATTCTGAATTGATTTTAAATAATCAACCTATGTACTTTTTCATTTTTATACTTATATCAACTCATTTGAACTATCTATCTGTTGAATTTATGATACTTTTAATTAAATGAATTACCTAAATTGATTAAAATGGCTTCCGCCAAGTTTGATTGTCATTCACTTTTCAATATGAACGCTGCCCTACCTGTTTTTTCGTCATGTAGTTATAATGTATGTATCTTTCGAGTTTTAAAAATTTAATATCGATACCATTGATAATTAAATAAAAATGGAATTCCTTTCGAAAATTGCAGGTGTCTGTGTGTGGGCGTCTCCGCCTCTATGAACCTAATTTGTCTAACACGGAGTATAATGTAATTGTGTAAACTGCAAGCTAAGTGAAAAGTTTTGTGTTCTGAGATGGTTCTGAGTAGTTATTTACGTTATGAGCCACTAGCAGTCGACCACCAAGCAACAACGGGGTAATGCTTTACTTAGCGGCGTGTACAAGTTGTGCAACTAACAGCCCTGCGGTCCTAGGCCTATTAGCTAATGGAATGATAAATGATGATCCAAAAGACGAAAAATTGTGAGCAGATTAATAGAAAAGTAAGTGTAGAGTCATGGTCGTCATGTTCCAGCTGGAGCCGGGCGCTCAGAAGGAGGTGCTGGGGCTGGCGGTGGGAGCCAACCCGCTGGGCCAGCTGGTGTTCTCGCCGCTGCTGGGGCTGTGGGCCAACCGCGCGGGATCTGCGCGGGCCCCGCTTCTCGCCACGTTGGCGTTGTTCGTGCTGGCCAGCGTGCTGTACGCAGAGTTACACCTCACGCGTCCCCACGCCAAGTACTGGATGGTGTTCGCGAGATTCCTGGTCGGAGTCAGTTCAGGTGACCGATCTTCTGTTCATTTAATGTTTACGTATTTGAATGTCCAAATCCACTTCACGTCAGTAAAGACGCAGATTTGGACTATTACACGAATATTGGGACATTGTTATGCACGTGAGTGCCGCGGGTTCGAATCCTGCATGGAACAAATATGTAGCACGAACAGGCTCTGTTGTAAGTAGTCAACAGTTTGGGACAAAACCCGCCACACTGTTCCCAACCCACTGCAACTCCTGAAAGCCAGAATCAACAGTGGAGACCGCCAGAAAAACGCCGAGCAATGAAGCTCGACGAGTCCCGGAGAAACGATTCAACTGTTTTGGGTCCCGCAACGAAATTAATCAGAAAAGAATAGCGGAGGAGTAGTCAACAGTTTGTTTAAGGGAGCATGCTGGCCTACCGGAGACGACGTCGACGGGATCCCGTCGAGGAAGCCGCGCGGTATGGGGTGTACCGCGCGGCCCAGGAGACTCTGTGGCTGGCCATCGGCGACTCTAAGTCCTGGGCCAGGGAAGAGCTGCTGGGGTCCCTAGATCGGGACCCGTGGGGGCGTCCCTACCGTTGGGTACGGGGCAAGTTGCGTCCCTGGGCGCCCCCACTGGTGCAAAGTATGCAACCACAGCTGCTAGAGGCGGTGGTATCCACCCTCTTCCCTGAGCAGGCGGGACATGTTCCCCCGGTGATGGTTTCACCTTCAGCCACAGACTCTCCAGAAGATGAGGGCACCGATGTCCCCGAGGTGACGCAAGCAGAGACGAGAGCGACCGTATCGCGGCTCCGGGTCAAGAATAAAGCGCCCGGACCCGACGGAGTTTCTGGCCGAGCTCTCGTCCTGGTTCTGAAGGAGCTAGAGCCCCAGCTGAGGGGGATCTTCACGGCATGCTTCGAGCAGGGTCAGTTTCCCAGTGTGTGGAAGGAGGGGAAGCTGGTCCTGCTCAGGAAGGAGGGGCGCCCCGCGGACTCGCCGTCCGCGTATCGACCCATAGTGCTGCTCGACGAGGCGGGCAAACTTTTTGAGCGTATAATCGCAGATCGCCTCGTCGGCCACTTGTGCGGAGACGGGCCGAACCTAGACGACAACCAGTTCGGTTTTCGTCGGGGGCGCTCCACCATAGACGCCATCATGCGCGTGAGAGCCCTGGCGGAGGATATGGTGTCCCGGGGTGGGGTGGTGTTGGCGGTGTCTTTAGACATTTCCAACGCCTTCAACATCCTACCCTGGGCCTGTATTAGGGAGGCCCTGAAATACCATCGAGTGCCTCCCTACCGCCGCGGTATAGTAGGGGCTTATCTGGAGGATAGATGCGTCATCTATCGGGGACGTGACGGTGCCGGGCGGCACCAAATGTTGTGCGGTGTTCCACAGGGATCGGTCTTGGGACCGCTCCTGTGGAACATCGGCTACGACTGGGTGCTGAGAGGCGAGCTCCCGTCGGGCGCCGACTTAACGTGTTATGCGGACGACACGCTTGTCACTGTCCGGGGGAGCTCGTACAGGGAAGCGACGTTGATAGCCACGGCTGCGGTGTCACAGCTGGTGACCCGCATCCGGCGCCTGGGCCTGGAGGTGGCCCTTGACAAGTCGGAGGCCATGGTTTTCCATGGCCCCCGGCGTGCGCTGGCGCCGGGATCATATATCGTGGTCAGTGGGGCCCGGATAGCTGTCGAGTCCACCATGAAGTATCTGGGATTGGTGCTCGACAGCCGATGGGAATTCGGACCCCACTTCTGGCGGCTGGCGCCCAAGCTGATGGGTGCAGCGGGCGCGCTGTCAACGTTGCTTCCTAACATGGGGGGCCCGAGCGCCGCCTGTAGGCGGTTGTACGTGGGAATCGTGCGATCCATGGCCCTGTATGGGGCCCCTGTGTGGGCGATGGACCTGACGGCCGGAACACTCGCCATTCTGCGCAAGCCGCAGAGGGTTGGAGGGATGCCCGTCAGGGTCGTCCGCGGGTATCGCACGATTTCCTACGCGGCGGCTTGCGTCCTGGCCGGATCCCCGCCCTGGGACCTAGAGGCGAAAGTACTCGCGTCATTGTACCGATGGCGCGAGGAAGAGCGGACACGGGGCTCCAGTTTGGCGCAGCGGCAGATCGAGCTGCGCCGAGAGGAGCTCCGTCAGGTCCTGGTGGCGGACTGGCGGCAGAGGCTCATGCCGTCGAGGCGATCCGGCCAGTACTCGACGACTGGCTCGGGAGAAGGCACGGCTCCCTGTTGTTCAGGGTGACGCAAGTACTGTCGGGGCACGGCTGCTTCGGCAAGTACCTGCGTCGCTTAGGCAGGGAGCCGGACGCTCGTTGCCACCACTGCGTCCAATGCGGCGAGGACACGGCGCAGCACACGCTCTCCGAGTGTGTAGCTTGAGAGGAGCAGCGTCGTGTCCTCACAAATGAAGTAGGAGGCGACCTGTCGCTGCCGGCAGTAGTGCGGAGGATGGTCGGTAGCGCAGTGTCGTGGGACGCGGTGGTGTCCTTTGCGAGGACGTGATGTCGCAGAAGGAAACTGCGGAACGGGAGGATTTATTCCTAACGTCCGATCCCCGTTTGGCTTAAAGTACACCGCTCGCTGCCCGCCCGCTGCCCGCAAGATTCGGGGCACAGAAGTACACCGCTCGTTGCCCGCCACTGCCCCGCTGCCGCGTCGCTGTTTCCCGTTCGATTTTACGTGTTCGATTTGCCGCTTATTCGCCGCCGCCGCCTCGCTGCCCGCAAGATTCGAGGCAGTGGCCTAATAAATACCCGGAGTAGCCCATTGGTGAACCCCAACTGACGAGCCATTAATCTTAATGGTTTATTCATGACAGCAGTTTGGTACTCATTTTGCGAAATATGAGAAAGGGCCGTAAGTAGCTCGTTATTTTTTTCTGAACGCGTTTAATACGACCTACATATGTAAGGAAGGCCGGACTCCAGTCGGAAGATGAGTATACTACGAGGCTATCTAATCACAAAGGTGTTAAAGAAAACTTTCAACGCCAAGCTTGGGATTGACCTGCTCGCTCTGCTAAGCTATGCGTAATCATGCTACAATTATGACATTTTGATCACTGTTTTTGTTAAATTATTCAATATACTATATTATTTAAGGTATATTGTTTCAATCAATTTGTGCAAAGCAAACACATATTGTTATTGTAAATATTTTATTTTTTTATATCTGGACTTGAAAAAAGACGATGATCCTTAAGTTTGTTTCGGCTTTTCTTCTCAGAGGTAGTTAGTTAGGAAAGGAAGGCTATTTAAAAAAAAAATGGCATGTAAAAGTGATCCTACTTACTTGCATAGGTAACAAACGATTTCATTTCATTTCATTTGGTTCCCTTAAACTCTTTGCCAACTCTGCTGATAAACTCGGCCGCTTTCATTTCTTTTTGTGTTAAATGAAAGATCACTGCTAAGCCACATTTGGGCTGGTGCTCTCACAACTCGAGTTGGTCTCCAAAGCCTAGAGCACAGGCGTAGAGTAGCCAGCCTTTCGGTGTTCTATAGGATGCATTTCGGGGAGTGTGCGATGGAATTGCATGATTTAATTCCCCCATCTCCGTTCCACCAGCGGACGACCTGTCGTACGGCTGGTTTCCACCCTTACGTTGTTAACACCACTACGATCCGGACGAAGCGTTTCGCCTCCTCCTTTATACCGCGTACATCGAGGGACTGGAACAATTTGCCAGCGGCGGTGTTTCCGTCGGACTACAATTTGAGTGTCTTCAAGGCCAGAGTGAATAGGCTCTTAATAAACTAGTGCGCTTTACCATCAACGATTGCGTCACTGCTTACCATCAGGCAGGATTGCGGTCAAGCGCTAGTTTATAATATATATATATAAAAATAAAAAAAACTATACCTAGCTACTGTATGTCAGCTAGTGTACCATAGAGGGAGTAAGCTAATGGTGTGGGGAGTTTTATTTTAAAGTTATAAACTAGTGCAACGTCCACTCGTTCGCATCGTAGCGGTGTCAACAACATAAGGATGGGTACTCGCCGTACGGCGCGCGGCGGTTCATCTGTTGATGAAACGGGGATGTTGGAAATACATAAGTCACGTAATTCCCGCGCACACTCTCCAAAATGCATCAGAGAGAGAATAGAACATCGAAAGTCTGGCTACTCTACGCCTGTGCTTTAGGCTTTTCGAGATTGTTGCTAACCAGGTCTGGGTCGCCAGACTCTTCGCCCGTCTCTCCACTGAGCCCAAAGTTGCCAGGTGGTATTTTGCAGCACCAGTCCAATGTAACTGCAATACTCCACACACGAACGGACCTGCTCTTTTTGTAACATTCGAAGTGTCCCGGTATGAAGTACTGCTTCAGACAAAGCTGATATGGGAACCCTAAGGCACACCAGATACATTCTGAACCATCGTTGCAGTCCTCCGTGTAAAACAAGAGCATGCAGATTTAGCAGCTACATTTCATGGTTGACCTTTTTTGTCGCTTTCGTCAAGGCATGACACCAAATCGGTAACGATGGATTTGTTACTACAGAAATCATGCCTGGATAAATCAATGATTCAAAATCTTAGCGTGTTGTTGTGATTCGTGACTGAACAAAGTAACATGTCAAGGTGCTATTGTTTCACTGGCGGTGGTAAGTAAATAGCGTAAATATTGAGTTTCTTCTAAACCGTGAACCTGCAGAAGACACAATATCAAATCAATGTTAATGACAGAAAGCTCTTCCCTGGTATCTCATAGCACTAAATGTACTGTTTAAGTCAGAGTTAATAGAGAAAGTACTTAACCACTCTCTTAAGAAATTCCTAGACAAAAATCACATTATAGCGGATAATCAGTATGGTTTTCGGTCAGGTCTCTCCACTGAGGACGCAGTAATGGATTTAAGCAATCTTGTGGTTCAGACACTAGACGCTAAAAATAATTGCTTATGCGTCTTCCTTGACCTATCTAAGGCATTTGACACAGTCTCCATCCCCATACTACTATCCAAGCTTGAAACGATGGGGGTCCGTGGCATAAGCTACAAAATTTTTGAAGACTACCTGACAAACAGGAAACAACGCGTTATAATTGGGGATTGCGTGAGTGATGAGGAGACTGTCTCTTACGGCGTTCCACAAGGGAGTGTCTTGGCTCCCACCCTCTTCCAGCTTTATATCAACGACCTTTGCACAATGTCCCTACCTTACACTAGCATTTTCACATATGCTGATGACACCGCCATATTTGTTTGGGGTCCGAACTGGCAAACAGTTAAAGAGAGAGCAGAATTCGCGCTATCCAAGGTGAATAACTGGTTGACTCACAACCTACTAACCCTAAATCTCTCCAAAACGCAATATGTCCCCTTCTCCATCAACAAAACTAAGGCTCCACCGCGAAGCTTTTCTTTACAAGCCCACACTTGTATCACATCGACCAATTGCAATTGCCAAGAAATCACTCGCACGGAATCGGTTAAATATTTAGGAGTACATATGGATAGTGGCTTGCGGTGGGACAACCATATAAGCACAGTTAATTCCAGAGTAAGACGACTCATGCATGTATTTAAAACACTTAGAGACAGTGCAACCCTAGAACAACTCAAATCTGTATACATTGCCATTTGGGTGAATATACGCTATTTAATTTTTTCGTGTCCCAGAAGGAAATGTGATCTGTTTCATTCAATATTTATAATTTATTTATTTGACACTATTTTAAAATTGGTAATGGCAGAGGCCAGACGATATTTCCATTTTTTTGAGTTTTATAAGTGCCAGAGGAAAATGTCTTACCAGGGGAGTGACACCACTAGCAGAGTAGAGACAAATTAGACCAGGGAAGTGACATAACATTGATTATTGACTAAGCTAAGGGTCTGATATTAAATAAACATGTATAAATTATATTGCCTGAATATTTTTTTTTTATTATACAAGATACATTCAGTCTTCACGATTTCTAATTGCAACCTTCTAATATTAATAGTTTGTTTATGATCTAGTTTCAATTATCCATATCAAATAACAGAATTAATATATTTTGCTTATCAATTTCATCAGAGATTGTCATTTTAATTTACTTTTATTTTTTAGCAAAGAAACAATGTTTTTTTTTTTAAATACTAAACAAAATAAATTACTTTTCAAATAGATCAACTGGCTTTGAAAACTTGTAGAATAATCTGTTACCTTTCATACATATATTTGGCACTGGTAAAATGGTCAAGATCTGTTCCCATTTAACATCAGACATATCATTTTCATTTATTTAAAAAAGAGTACCATCTTCATTGGAGATCTTTAAAAACGTAACTCAGATCTCTCCTTCTTCATCAAAATCTGACGAACATATGCCAGCATATCTATGTATAATTTTTATCATTAATTCCATTCTAGACAGTCATAGGAGTGTCTGCATTATCTACATATATCAGGTGAATTAAGCAGATGAGTAGATGTTTGTGTGACCATTTCATTTGGCACATCATCCTCAGAATCATTGTATACTTCCGCAACATTCAATTTTTTGTTTTGATGGTATTGTCCTCAAACCCAAAAACCAAAAACCGTAGCCCTAGCACACAGGCAAGTGAAGGAACTCCAGCTTCGGCTGGCAACCCTGACCCAGGAGGCATCGGTCTTCGTAGACCCCGTCACAATGTGCTGACATCCCATTGAAGCGCGCGTGATGCGCGACGCGCCCGGGCGGCTGACGGGGCAGGCTTGCACGAGCAGTGGCCAGCTCGCCGCCCGCAAGCCCGCACCTACGGTGGCCGCGAGTTCGATGTTTTCTCCCGACCAGGGTGTCTCCTGCGGCTGCTAGGCGCGTGAGGGCGTTGGGATTCCCGCTCCTTTTCCTTCGGCTCTGTTCAGAGCGGGAGAGGTAATTTGATGATTCCATTCACTCCATAAAAGGGTAGGTATTTAATGTCACCTAAGTAGAAATGAGGACAAAAACTATTACATAAGCAGGCTCTTCGTGTACAAAATATTGCACAGGATAGTTTGATAGTTGCCTCGTACTTGATACGTACGATCGTACGTTTGATAACTGTGTACTTTTTGTGTGCTAGAAAAAGGTTTGACATTTAGTTTATTATCTTCCTTTGAAAATCAATTTCTTTTTCGCTTATCACAAACATTTGAATGCCAGGACAGCATTTGGCTAATTCCGTAACAAAGTCGTTAATCGTAGCAATGCCAGTCCCTAAAGCTACAATTTTGTAAGCCGTTCGTTTGCATATCGCTCCGATACTATCTTCGAGCTCCTTTGCTATGACCAGCTTCATAATAATTTGTCGGTACTAATTGAAGCGGGTGAAACCCCGAACCTATATACATAACCCAAACCCATAACCCTGCTGAGGCCGCGTGTTGTTCGAAATACATACCGTGGCCTTGGCACAGGCTAGTGAAGGAACACGGATGAATCTTAGTCAGTAAAAGTCAGACACGGC
The DNA here is from genome assembly GCA_017933935.1 of Sesamia nonagrioides. Taxonomy (NCBI): domain Eukaryota; kingdom Metazoa; phylum Arthropoda; class Insecta; order Lepidoptera; family Noctuidae; genus Sesamia; species Sesamia nonagrioides. Next base: position 452,817 of record JADWQK010001142.1, read on the forward strand.
AGACGAGCGAAATTGTTTTGTGTTAGTGGGGGTTGCTCTTCATTATCGGATTCAAGTGGTGTTACTTGATAGTTTCTAGTTGATTGTAGTTAAACGCGAGCTCTTTGCTTTCTAGCCTTTCCCCTCCATATTTTCCTGATAGCCCTTTGTTCTCTTTCAGTCATATCATGTATGCTCTTTATTTGTCCCTTTTGTTTTTATTTTGTTGCCTTTCTTTTCTTTTTATTTTTCTTTTAAATCTGCATTTTTAATGGGATCGTTTTTAATTCTTTGGTAGGGTAATTTTTCAGTTGGCGTTTTATTTTATAATCTCTCTTCCCTTGTTTGCTTTTTTGTAACATTCACCATGGTGTCTGATTATGTTAGAATATCTAGAACCAATAAAATTAAGCCTTAACACATAAAATATTGAACGAAACGGAATTTTGTCTCTCCTCTGGCGATCATGTATTTTCTCTGGCATGAAATTTGCCAGTGGAGTGACGCCAGAGAAGTGACAAAATGACACATAACCCACGAAAACAACGTCATTCGCTTTACTCACCACAGTTTCATTTAATTCATGACTTCTGCACACAATAAGCATTGTATGGACTAAATATACAATTTCATAATTACCAAATACAAAAACTTATACTTACCAAAGGAAATACTCTAACGACTGGCACAAACACGCTCTCCTAAAGTCAATCGCAAACTGACGACAATTTATTTGAGTTTTGCTCAAGGACGTAAGCTTGCTTTTAAGTTCACACTGTTGTACGTGCGTAGTTGAAGGTCAAAACATACCCTGGCCATTTTTGGCCAAATTTTGCTTCATTGAGTTTCACCAGATGAAGTGACGTTATTGTAACATGACATGCGAATAAGTTATTTAATTTTATATTAATATTTTTTTTACACAGTTTATTTTGATAAAATATGTTGCATTGTTTATAAAAGCATACAATCATTTAAAAACAAAACACAATAGAATACGTATTTATATTATTTTGCCATAAAACCATTATAATCCGTAAATGGGAAGGCCAGAGGAGTATACATTTCTAATGTTTTTAAACTAAAAATGCCATAAATTGATCATTTATCATAAATTGACTAAGTGGGCCAGATAAAAGGCAATATTGTTCATTATTTAAGCCTTGAGAAACAATAATATAAGAAGTTAAACATATATTTTTTCTAAGGTCCATTGGAATTCAAATAGCGTATATTCACCCATTTGCCAATCTATTGTGCAATATTGCATCACTGTATGGGGAGGGGCCGCAAAAACGCATCTACTGAGCTTAGAAAGAGCACAAAGAGCGGTGTTGAAAGTGATGACAAGGAAACCATACCGACATCCAACATCTCAGCTCTATTCAGAATGCAAGGTCCTTACAGTTCGCCAACTCTTTGTGCTCAGAGCCATAATCAGGAAGCATCGAAGCGTGCCTTTGCCCAATCCCAACAGACGCAGCAAAATGCCTGTATGCCCTCAACAACCATGCAAGACCGTCTTTGCAAGGAGACAGTACAAGGCTTTAAGTTGCAAGCCATACAACGCAATTCACAAGCAATTAAACATTACTTCTCTTAACAGACATTAACTCAAAAGTAAAGTTTCCCAATGGCTTCAATTGTTCGACTATCAGAAGACGGAACATTTACTGGCATAATACATACATTACGTCCAAAAAACAACAACACTTACACTTACATTGTAACCCTCACACTCACTCATACTATACAAACACACACCCTCACACTACACACATAACAGCAGACACACATGTGCTATATTGTTTTAAGTAAGAAATAGACTTAGATTAAGAAAAATTCTTAAGAACACTAAACCTACCTCAGCGACACATAAAGCTGTAATATTCTTTCGCAATTATGGTGCGCTACTTCCTGCGGCTGACCGCTGTTACCCAAAACACAAGCCTTGGCTTAGTTTGGGTGACAGTTAGCCCATAAAAGTATGTAAAAACTTGTGACAATAAAGAATTTTTTATTTTTATTTTTTATTTTTTAACTACCTACGATATTCTACGATTATACGAGTTGTATACAATACCAATACCTATGTGTTGGTATTGTATACAACAATATAGGTATACGATATTCTAGGAATCGTTTTTTGTTGTGATTATCCTGATAAATGTCGGCCTCTGCACGAATAGCAAAGTTGACTGAATCATTCGTTTCTTTGACCAGAATGGTCGCATTTTTGATCCAAACATATTAACTTTTTTATTATTATAAACTAGTGCTTGCACGCAATCCCGCCTGATGGTAAGCAGTGATGCAATCGTCGATGGTAAAGCGCGCTAGTTTATTAAAAGCCTATTCACTCAAAAAAACTTGAGTCAATAGGAAAGAAAACGGCATTTAAGCTAAATACCTATACTTATGTCTTAGATACGACTTATGTCGGATTAGTAGCGAGTCGAGCGATAACATTGTCAGAGTTGGAGTTCATCATAGTACAATCAGTTAAATTAGAGATAGGTGAAATACATCATAGTAAATTAGTAGCGAGTCGAGCGATAACATTGTCAGAGTTGGAGTTCATCATAGTACAATCAGTTAAATTAGAGATAGGTGAAATACATCATAGTAAATTAGTAGCGAGTCGAGCGATAACATTGTCAGAGTTGGAGTTCATCATAGTACAATCAGTTAAATTAGAGATAGGTGAAATACATCATAGTAAATTAGTAGCGAGTCGAGCGATAACATTGTCAGAGTTGGAGTTCATCATAGTACAATCAGTTAAATTAGAGATAGGTGAAATACATCATAGTAAATTAGTAGCGAGTCGAGCGATAACATTGTCAGAGTTGGAGTTCATCATAGTACAATCAGTTAAATTAGAGATAGGTGAAATACATCATAGTAAATTAGTAGCGAGTCAGGCGATAACATTGTCAGAGTTGGAGTTCATCATAGTACAATCAGTTAAATTAGAGATAGGTCAAATACATCATAGTAAATTAGTAGCGAGTCGAGCGATAACATTGTCAGAGTTGGGGTTCATCATAGTACAATCAGTTAAATTAGAGATAGGTGAAATACATCATAGTAAATTAGTAGCGAGTCGAGCGATAACATTGTCAGAGTTGGAGTTCATCATAGTACAATCAGTTAAATTAGAGACAGGTGAAATACATCATAGTAAATTAGTAGCGAGTCGAGCGATAACATTGTCAGAGTTGGAGTTCATCATAGTACAATCAGTTAAATTAGAGATAGGTGAAATACATCATAGTAAATTAGTAGCGAGTCGAGCGATAACATTGTCAGAGTTGGGGTTCATCATAGTACAATCAGTTAAATTAGAGATAGGTGAAATACATCATAGTAAATTAGTAGCGAGTCGAGCGATAACATTGTCAGAGTTGGAGTTCATCATAGTACAATCAGTTAAATTAGAGATAGGTGAAATACATCATAGTAAATTAGTAGCGAGTCGAGCGATAACACTGTCAGAGTTGGAGTTCATCATAGTACAATCAGTTAAATTAGAGATAGGTGAAATACATCATAGTAAATTAGTAGCGAGTCGAGCGATAACATTGTCAGAGTTGGAGTTCATCATAGTACAATCAGTTAAATTAGAGATAGGTGAAATACATCATAGTAAATTCTATTGACTACTCATAGTTATTGTAATCGACAACACATACAATAAATAAGTTTTGAGAATGCTAAGGCGGTGAGGAGCGCGCAGTCGGGTTGCATAGAGTAAGCATTGTTACTGCATTTTTGGGTTAAGTGCCATATTTGTGGGGTTCCGTATGATATTATAACAAACGTTTTCACAATACAGAAGTATTTACTAATGTGGGCAACTTTTTTTTTTTATTTAAGGATATATTACCATTAATTTTTAGTTTGCTTACCCAAATATCCCAATTGGTTTTATTGACCCTCAACTATGTGCTGCCGCTAAGAGTACTGAATGACTAATGAGCGTATATTATACCCGCAGCAAACATAGCGGTGGCGCGCTCGTACCTGTCGTCCGCGACGCTCGTGAGCGAGCGTACGAGCGCCGTGGCCGTAGTGTCGCTGGCGCAGGTGCTAGGCTTCGTGGTGGGCCCTGCGCTACAGGCGGCCGCTGCGCCGTTGGGGCCCGGCGACCCCTACGCGCCGCCCGGGGAGCTATCTGCGCCGCTGCGCCTGGACATGTATACGGCCGCCGGCTGGACCAACGCCGTGCTCGGTTTCATCAACTTCCTGCTGTTCCTGCCGTGGTGCTTCAAGGAGAGGAAGATCGCGGCCAGAGAAGCTATGATTGCGCAGGGTGCGGATAACGGTGAGTACCGCTTGATGTTCTATGGCATTGTCTGGTGATTCCAATAATCCCCATTCGTATAATAATACTAGCTTTCGGCCGCGACTTCGTCCGTGTGAAATGTCTTGTTCCCTGGCTCTACACCGCCGCATCGCATTGCTTTGCCGCGCTGTTATTTTGTCCGTGTGAAATGTCTTGTTCCCTGACTCTACCCCGCCGCATCGCATTGCTTTGCCGCGCTGTTACTTTGTCCATGTGAAATGTCTTGTTCCCTGGCTCTACACAGCCGCATCGCATTGCTTTGCCGCGCTGCTACTTTGTCCGTGTGAAATGTCTTGTTCCCTGGCTCTACCCCGCCGCATCGCATTGCTTTGCCGCGCTGTTACTTTGTCCATGTGAAATGTCTTGTTCCCTGGCTCTACACCGCCCCATCGCATTGCTTTGCCGCGCTGCTACTTTGTCCGTGTGAAATGTCTTGTTCCCTGACTCTACACCGCCGCATCGCATTGCTTTGCCGCGCTGCTACTTTGTCCGTGTGAAATGTCTTGTTCCCTGGCTCTACACCGCCGCATCGCATTGCTTTGCCGCGCTGCTACTTTGTCCGTGTGAAATGTCTTGTTCCCTGGCTCTACCCCGCCGCATCGCATTGCTTTGCCGCACTGTTACTTTGTCCGTGTGAAATGTCTTGTTCCCTGGCTCTACACCGCCGCATCGCATTACTTTGCCGCGCTACTACTTTGTCTGTTTAAAATGTCTTGTTCCCTGGCTCTACCCCCGCATCGCATTGCTTTGCCGCGCTGTTACTTTGTCCATGTGAAATGTCTTGTTCCCTGGCTCTACACCGCCCATCGCATTGCTTTGCCGCGCTGCTACTTTGTCCGTGTGAAATGTCTTGTTCCCTGACTCTACACCGCCGCATCGCATTGCTTTGCCGCGCTGCTACTTTGTCCGTGTGAAATGTCTTGTTCCCTGGCTCTACACCGCCGCATCGCATTGCTTTGCCGCGCTGCTACTTTGTCCGTGTAAAATGTCTTGTTCCCTGGCTCTACCCCGCCGCATCGCATTGCTTTGCCGCGCTGTTACTTTGTCCGTGTGAAATGTGTTGTTCCCTGGCTCTACCCCGCCGCATCGCATTGCTTTGCCGCGCTGTTACTTTGTCCATGTGAAATGTCTTCTTCCTTGTTAAACGTCAAATGTTTGTGCTATCTGACCGGTAATGGTAGAGATTAGCGCTTCCACACCAACAAACTCTTTAGATTAGCGCGTCGATATCAACAAACTCTTAAGATTAGTGCATCCACACCCACAAACTCTTTAGATTAGCGCGTCCACACCAACAAACTCTTTAAATTAGCGCGTCCACATCAACAAACTCTTTACATTAGCGCGTCCACACCAACAAACTCTTTAAATCAGCGCGTCCACATCAACAAACTCTTTAGATTAGTGCGTCTACAACAAGTAGATAGTTGAATTAACTATATATCGAATGGTTAATTGCAGAAAAAGAAGCACTGAAAGCTCTGAAGCCGGACCTGGTGAGCAGCTGGACGCTGGTGGCGGCATTCTTCGTGCTGGTGTTCAATTTCGTGCTGCTGGAGACACTGGCCACGCTGCTGACTATGGACCAGTTCGCGTGGAGCAAGCGCGAGGCCTTAGAGTACATGGGCGCGCTCATGAGTGGCGGCGCCGTGCTCGCCTGCCTCACTTTCGCCGCCATTGGCCCCCTCACCAAGATCTTCGAGGAGCGGTATGACACCAAAATCTTTCATCTAACATGTACACAGCGAAAGTTTGAAGACTCATTCGTTTGTGTTCCACATTTAACTCGTCTGCCTTTAAAGCACGGACTCGCACCTGTGCACGCTCGCTCCATCATAGACCACATTCATTACATTCCATCAGGGGCGATCGAGAGATTCTTTTGTATCGTCTTTAAAAGTGGAGGATGTTTGTTACCTCTGAATAGGGTAGTTGACAAAAAAAAAAAACTAATTAGTCTGTTAGTCAGATTTCCAAAAAAAAAACTAGACACTTATTTTTTACGGGCCGCGCGAAGCGAGCAAGATGGCGTCTGATCGTCGGATGATATTATTGGGGCTGGACATCCTTCGTTCGGGAAGGAAGTCTTTAGACCATACGGGGAACACCTACAAATATTTTCTTACCTGTCATATATATATTTATATCACTCTGATAGGGTTTATTACGCAACACTCACGCGGGAGTTTTCTACCGGACGGGCCATATGGAGGTAAGTTTTAATCTTTTATTAATTGTAGGTACAGGGTGCGGCCCGCATTAATCTTTTTAGCTAAGGTGGGCAATGGGCCCCCTTAACCGGTTTATTATAAACAATCTTGTGGCACCAAGGGGTGGGAATCTTGGTTGCCTCATAATACCTACTGTTACGGGCTAGAGATACTAAAACGCCGGTTAAGGGTTGCGAAGTTTATTGGCAACGAAGGTACAGTCGATCCTAGGCAATGACAAGTAGAACGTAGCTGATATCGCACCGAAGTCTTCTTTTACGTCCACAAAGTCCGTGTCGTAAACACACAATAACACTATCAGATGTTACTTCACGTAGTACTCAAAGTTCTCGTTACAGTTGTCGCAGTAGATATTCTCAAAGGTCGCTTCTTAGAATGCAGATCGCTTATCGCTAGTAGAATGCAGACTGACTGCGGGCTGGCGTCACGGGCCTTTATATAGATCAGCTGATCGAACATTCCCGATTCGTCTAGATGTAATAACAATAGCGCATAACTTCGAGTACATTCAGTAGGTACTGTTACGGAGCGGGTCGGAAGATGGTTTTTAAAAAAAACTATTTAATTAGCTAAAAGAAAGATATATTCAATTATCAAACACGTATTACAAGTTACTATGCCCGACGGAAGTCCAATCCAAACTGATGGGGAAAACGGTTAGAATCGCTTACGAGAATAACAACGGTTTCCTATTGCATTCACGTAAATGCAATGGGAAACTAAGCACTTTTAATTTATATTCTACGTAATAGTTAATCCGATATAACAACCCCCCCGTTAAGATCGATCATCACATCTGAAAGTGATGAGAGATGTAAGGGTTAATCTATGCTAAGTCTTGGATGCTAAATTGGATTTACGTCGAAGCATTACAACATATTATGACAGTGAAAACAAAAGAAACACAGTTATAATAAAAATAAAACATCGAGATAACGACTACTTTTAAGATTTATCTAAGATAGGAAGACATGGAAATAACTAGTAGGAAACAAAGAGAATAGTTACTCTAAAATTATAATTATTACAATTGATTTATCATAATTCAAGTTTTGATTCAAGATTATTAAAATTAAAATTAACAATAAAAATTGCTTATACAATATTTATTTATGTTTATCTTTTAACATAATTATTAATAATAGTATTACAATTAATTATCGTGAGTTTTGCTAAACAGGATGTTTCTTTTAATAGGGGTTGGCGTCACCCTTATGTCTTCTACAGACTCTGATTCATCCTTATTGATTGTTACTACCTTATCGCCATGAAATGTGGTTTGGGAAACGGGGACTGAATTATGTTTGGTATTATGGCATTGATTAAATATTTGAATGCAGCATGGAGCATTAGTTGAACAAAAAGACTTACGGCTCTTGTATATAATATATAACAAAGTTAAAACAGAGACACACAGGCTAAAGGACAAATAGTGAGTGCTATAAGTTTGAAAATGAGATGGGTTTTCTATCTTACTAATCTCTTCCTCAAAAGAATCTAAGTGAATGCTGGCTTGTAGTAGAGAATCAAGGTTATCTAAGTTATTTAATTTTGAGAAAGGTAATCGCTGTAAGGTTTTATTCAACTTAGATCGCTCACAACAATCATCTTGTAAGATGTTGAAGTTTGATATTTTATTAGTTATATTTCCGATGAATGTTTCGCCTACAGCGGCGAATTGCAACGTCTTATTAAAAGCCTTGCAGCTCCTGGGCAAGGTCAAGACACCAGTACCAAACAAAATAACGTCAGAGTTTGTGTCTTTATCATTACAAGTTACATGACACTTGCCAGGTTCGGATTGTACAAAAATCCAGCGGTTTAAAGTTAACTTATGAAATAGATCGATTGAGCCATGAATAAGTTTTGTTACACATATATCAGGAAGTTTGCTAATTACGTCACTTAAGAGAGTCGTTTCACACGTAGGGCTGGTAATCGCTGAAAACACATTAGTTAATACGCACACATAACACTTATCACTTATTATTTTGCACTTGTCTATGTCTGTTATGAGTGAATAAAACATTCGGTCGGCTGTAATCGCTACATATGAGCTAGTTGGCTCGATAAGAACGTAGGTATCGGGTTTCGACATATCGTAAGGTACAGGTAGTGGAATTATCCTATATAGGTCATAGGCTTGTGGTAATATTAGAGGGATCTTAACGACAATAATAACTCTAGTTAAATGGAAAAAACACGCAAGTTGTGAAATATCAATTAGGGCGTGTATATTCTGTAACGTTAAAGGTACAGGAAGTTCATAATGATTAGGAAGATTATTCCTATGCTTATCTAATTCACTATACAACTGATGCGGACTGAGTACAGTAGGATGCAAAATGTTGAGTTTCGCGAAAAGAATTGCATTATTAATATCTTCAATATCGAAAGATAAAGTCATTATGATGGACTCTAATGAATGTAATAAAGAGCTTAACTCAGATTTAATTTCTAATTTATCGTTACTATTTGTAACCGTTTCTAATATTTTGTAGATTGTTTCCATATTCCGTAATATGTGATTTTCGTTTTCATTCACCTTAGATATAGTGTTATTGAAGTATGATATAGTCGATTTAATTACATGAATATTGTCTTTCATGAGATGAGCAAGACGTTTTTCATCCGTCTGTACCTCTTCTATGGCTTTTGAGAATCTTATCGCGTCCTCAGAGTCTAAAGTGCCAAAAATGGTTTTTAGCAGTGAGCCACCGAGATCCATGAGACCTCTTTTAAAACGCCTATTGGGCTTTTCATCAGCCAATAAATATGATATAGAAGAGAATTTGCTTACGTTAAGAATATGACGATTTTTTAAAGCGGATAACGAATTAATACAGTCGGACTGTATTTTAGAAGAAGTTAGTGAGTTACAAAATACGTTAAGTTTTTCAAATAAAAATTCGACCTTATATAGGTTAGGTTGTACATGACTTATATCTACGTATGCTATAACATTCCAATCATTATTAGTAAACTTAATATCTAAGAGCTTATCAAAGTAGAGGCCGGGACTGCTGACGATAGAAGAAACATATTCGCATATGATCGGCGGTGGCAGCGTCGATCTGAAATAGCAACGAAGCGCTTGTGTATCATTCATTACGTCGCTAATATTATACTTGTGACTGTTACGTCACCGGCCGGCTTGATTTCATCGTAATGGTGACGTACATGTTTACGATTAATGAGTAGTGTAACGGAATGGTTGCCATTCAACTTTATTATTTTGTAAGGGCCTTTCCATACTGGAGATAGTGCCTTATTCTGCTTATGGTGACAACGGACATATACCATATCTCCTGTTTTATAGGATAATGGCTTCGTGCGGGAATCATAATAAGTTTTTGATTTCTCTTTAGAGGATTGAATATTTTGGAGAGCTTTCTGACGACTATAGTATAGTCGGTGATTAAGGGCCCGGATGTAATCCGTATAGGTATTAGTATCGAGAGTATCGATACTTGAAGGTAAGTAGGGTTTGAACCTGAAAAGCAATTCCAGGGGTGAGTAACCTGTGGTGCTATGTATATTTGAATTATATGCTATCATAGCACTGGGAATATAGAGGTCCCAAGTGTGTTGATTCTCACCTATATATGATCTGAGATATTCTTTTAGAGTAGAATGGCTGCGTTCAAGGGCACCGCATGTCTGAGGGTGGTAAGGAGATGCGAACACGTGTTTAATGTTAAACAGCTTCTCAAGTTGTTTGAAGACATCAGAGCAGAAGTTGGTGCCTTGATCGGATATTATTAGTTTAGGAATTCCCATATGAGATATGAATAGGACTAAAGATTTCGCTGTTTCTTCGGCAGAACAGGATTGCATAGGATAGGCCTGAGAAAATTTAGTTAAGTCATCTTGAAGAGTAAGCAAGAACTTATATTTGTATTCATGTGTTTCAGGGAGTGGACCGATTAAATCAAGATAGAGTTTTTCATTAGGCCGAGATGCCGTTGACGTGATAATCATAGGGGCCTTATTTGTTTGTCTTAGAGGTTTATTTATTTGGCAAGAGCGGCAATTTTTCACATAATCCTCGATATCTTGCCTCATGTTTTTCCACCAGAATTGAGTTTTGATTCTTTCAAACATGCGTGATATACCTGGGTGACCAGCTAGAGGAGAATCATGATTATCTCTAAGAATGCGTTTGACCTCGTCAGGGGTCGGATATCGGATAGAGTTACGGTAGATGTTGACTTTAATGTTCGTGTTGTGAAATAGAAATGATAAAATATTATAAATTTTTGTGTAAGATAATTTTGTGTAAGGATCTGTAAAGTCTGATATCGCGAATTCTTTTTCTTCTATGTACCAATACTTTATCATGTCTCTATAATCACGAAGGAGGTTAAATACGTCCTTATAAGTAATTTCGTCATAATGATTTATTTTTAGAAATAAATGAGTGAATAAATGGTCATTATTAGAGGTAGAATAGTAATTGTTTAATTCGCGTTCTACGTCGCAAATATTAGGTTCGCTAGTGGAGGCATCCATAATATCCTTGCAATAAGGGACAGATTCGTCTAAGTCAATGGATGTCGGATAGGCAATAAGTTTACACTTTGCTCTCATTAACGACTCGTTGTGTTCTTGAATGATGGTGTCGAATGACACATCGGATTGTTTTACAATTTTAAGAAACTGCTCGTAAGTTTCTGATATGGATGCTGAATTATGTGAGTCTTCTTCGTTATTAGATGTTTCTGCCGGGTTGCAGATAATCGAGTTAGAACCTTCACTATCCTGTAATACATTTACAGGGAACCGAGATAAAGCGTCGGCGTTTGCGTTTAATTTACCTTTCTTATAAACGATTTCGTAGTCGTACTCCTCAAGTTTCAAACGCCATCTAATGAGTCTAGATCCTGGGTCCTTGACATTGAAAAGCCATACCAGAGGTTTGTGGTCTGTAATTATTTTGAATTTACGACCAAACAAGTAAGGGCGAAATGTTTTTACGCCGAATAAAATCACTAGGAGCTCTTTTTCAATAGTTGAATAGTTGCCCTCGGCTTTATTTAGGGTACGCGATGCATATGAGATGGGTTTGTCAGAACCGATTGCGCCTTGAGAGAGTACGGCTCCTATCGCATAATTGGAAGCATCGGTTGTTAAAAGGAATGGTTGTGTAAAATCAGGATATTGAAGCAGAGGCGCTGAGGTTAGTTTATCCTTGAGGGTGGTGAATGCTTGTTCTTGACTATTCGACCATTGAAATATAGCATCCTTTTTCAGAAGGGCAGTCAGTGGTTTAGTGATTTGGGAGAAGTTATTAACCCTAGATAGCTAACGTTCGGGCATACCCTGTTTAAGCTAATCATCCGTCGAAACGACGGGTATGTAAAAATTTTTTTTTCCCATAAATATAAGTATAAACTTATTATTTGTTTATGGGTTAATAAAAATACATTTTTTGAATTGGTTTATAACATTTTGTTTATATATCTTAATACATTTAAGTATCTTAACTTTAAATCAACTGAGATCACCTAAAAAATAACAATTTATTATCACTATAAACTTTGGCATGCAAAATCAACTAGAAAAATATATATTTCTATTTATTTGGTTTTATCAGACTTAAAGACATAATAACCTATTACTATAAAATAAAATATATTATATATCTTTAGCACATGTAGCACAAAAATCAATTTTATGTTCACCACAAATCGATACTTTACATTTTGAACAAACACTTTTTGTCATACGCTTTTTTTTGTAATGGCACTTCCCGCACGTCTTCCTCTTGCGATTTTCTCCTGCTGAGGAAGCAGAAGACTCTTCTCCATGTCCTGATGATGCACTTGATGTCTGCTGACCTTGACTAGTGGACGGATGCACTAAAAGCACGTTCCTGATTTTATCTTTCACTTGCACGGGCATCGTAGTTTTTGTCAGTCTTGTTTTCAACCAAGGCTCTGCTAGTTGAAAATATAGTGTTTTCATAAAGTTTCTACGTGGAACTACCTTTTTCCCGGCCGTGGACAAATTATGGCACTGTATAATGTAGCTATTGATGCAAGCAATATTTATCATTCCATAAAAAAACACACATTGGCCATCTACTGGTTTTTCGGCTACTTGACATGTTAGAGCACATCTGGTCAAAAGTATCCACACCTCCCTTAGTTGAGTTATAAAACTCAATCATGTGTGGTTTTTTTGTAGATGTGTTCACGGTACCTTCTTCATCACAAGACGACAACAAATAAATAACTTTCGATGGCTTAGGTTTGAAGGAGACCAAAGTAAGCGGTCCATCGTAACAAAATATAGAACTGCCAACCTGTCTAGTTCTATTATTTTTCAGTTCTTCTGGAATCTCTCTTTTATTTGCTCGAAGTGTACCAACCAATGTCAACTTATAGGGCTCAAGTTGCAGGCTTTTTGCTAAAGGGATAGATGTAAACCAATTATCTGTTGTGACGTTTCGGTTTGTACCATGAATTGTGCGCGTCAATTCCTTCACGAAATATTCACCTAATGGCAATCTTCCAGTATCTGTTCCTTTTCCGAGGTAAGGTATGGCATCAATCATATAATACGTGCCACTATCACACATCATCTCAATTTTTATTCCATATTTCGCGGGTTTGTTCGGGATGTACATACGAAATTTGCATCTGCCGCGAAAGGCCAGTAACTGTTCGTCTATTGTGACATTAGTCCCTGGAGTATAATTATTTCGACATTGAGTTATAAGCATATCCCAAATTATTCTGATGGGTGTAAAGAGATCGTTCTGTGATCGTTGCAGTCGGAAATCTCTGTCATCAAATCGCATACATCTCACAAGAAAGTCGAATCTTTCACGGCTCATTGCAGCAATATATCCAGACCCACAATAATTAGAATTGAATATTTCATCTGAAGTCAAATGGTTATCTTTCAGGGCTGCAGACAAAATGAGAACCCCCACCAACGCCCTTATTTCTAAAGTGTTAGTATCGCCTTGTGTAGCAGTTACAGTTTGATACATCGCTCTTTTCACTGATATTTCGACGTTCGTCCATTTGACAATTTCTTCAATAATTTCATTTGTGAAAAAAAGTTCGAAGCAAGAGTCTGCACTTGTAATACCTCTGCATGAACGGTTAGGTCCCCTCGCAGTTCGCACGATATTCCTTGCAGAGGTTCTAACTGAAGTGTGACCTTTAGTGGTAGCCCAAACATGCCGATTTTTGCCTCGTATGTTCCTTTGAGGCAGTTGAATGATACTGCTGGATGAAGTTTCTGGAGCTACAGCACTAGAGCTTGATGCTTGATCATGTTGTAAAGTTGAAGACGAGTCTTGAGGTGTACTTATATGACTTTCTTCGGAATCAGACGGTTCAAAATTTTCGTCACTTTGGACATCATCCTCCTCCACAAAGTCTTCGGTCTCACTGGCAGAAGCATCATCCAAGTCATCAGAAAGCTCTTGGTTTATAATATTCGATATATCATCATCAATTAACGAAGACATTGTAAAAATCTATAACAAACACAATCTTATGTTAAAAGTATAAACACACTCTCAAACAAAAAAACGACGTTAAAGCTAACCATCCGTCGAAACGACGGGCAAAGCTCAAGTACCTCAATAACTATAACACTTACCTGCCCGACGCATGCGCCACTCCATAGACCTCACTGGCAACTGAGTTGGTTAGGAAAGATAAAAAGTTTGGGTGCACCGTTAAAAAGAGACAGCGATATTTCTGTGCCATGCCCGTCGATTCGACGGAGGTTAGCTATCTAGGGTTAATAAAACGACGATAGTAGCCGACTAGCCCTAGAAATGATTTTATATCCTTCGGATTCTTGGGAGTAGGGAATTGAGAGACGGCCTTGACCTTCTCGGGATTTGGACAGACACCTTTATCTGTGATTATATGACCAAGGTAAGCGACCTCGCGTCGCAAGAACTCGCATTTGTCTGGTTGAAGTTTTAAATTAAATTTTCGGATGCGGTCGAAGATTAACCTGATTTTTTCCATATGAGATAACAAGTTACTACTGTAGATTATGATATCATCAAGATACACATATGCGTGGAGGCCTTGGAGACCAGAAAGGACAGTGTTCATCAACTTCTGGAAGGTTGATGGAGCATTTTTAAGACCAAAAGGCATCCGCAGGAATTCGTAGTGCCCTGCAGTGCTAGAATTTGTGTTTATTGAGAACCCCGTTTTGTGTGCATCTAGGGGATTGAGCTTGGTCTGATGGAAGCCACTTGACAGGTCTAATGTGCTAAAATATTTTGAGTGACCTAACTGATCTAAGATATCAGTGATAAGCGGTAAAGGATAACTCTCAGAGACAGTGACGTCATTCAGACGGCGGTAGTCTATTACTACACGCCATTTCTTTTTCCCAGAAGCGTCCATCTTCTTAGGGACTACCCAAACGGGGGCGCTCCAAGGTGATGTTGACGGACGTATAATATTTTGGTCAAGCATCTTGCGAATTTGTGAGTCCACTTCTTCCTTGTGGCACTCAGGGAAACGGTAAGATTTTACGTGAATAGGGGGCGCATCACCCGAATCTATAGTATGCTCGATCGCGTTTGTGAATGATAAAGGTTCACCTTCTAAGTGAAAAATATCTGTGTACTCAGAACAACATTCTAGCAAAGCTTCTTTTTCTTCAGAGTTTAGATGAGAACAGCGTATGAGATTTAATACCCTTTGCGGTCTGTCAGATTCAGAATAGGATAAAGCGTTCACGGATTCGTTTGAATCTGAGGGAATATTTCGTTCAAGAGGTGTTAACTGGACCTTAAAGTCTTGAACTTGGACATCAGAATCAGTAGTATTTAAGACGGTTACGTTAATTCTTTTATTAGGTTTTATAGTAACAAGACAATTTGCGAAATAAATACCTTCGCTTATAGAGTGATCTAATAATAGACCCTCATTGTTATCATAATGTTCACGCGAGTAATTGGATACTGCGCATTCGATGACCGCTTCGGAGCGAGCGGGGATGACGTAAGTCGGTTGAATATAGTTAATGTCCAGACTCTGTCCGCATATATGAACCGATTGTGAGTTATAGTCTATATTGGCTTTGAAATGATTTAAAAAGTCGCTACCCAGGATACCATCATACTCTAAATTAATATTATCGTCAACTACGTGAAATTTATACTCGTGGCAATTATTTTCCGAAGTAAAGTCTAATTGACATGTACCTAAAGTTTCTGAATAAGCGCCAATGTTATTAAAGCCTTTTATCTTAACTATTTCGCGAGATAATTCAGGCGCTTTGGTTAAACTTGACAGTTTGATCAAACTAATACTCGCTCCCGTATCAATAAGAAGACACAACGGATGAACAGAAAGCGAAGTAGTTATATATATGTGAGGCAGTGACACTTTCTTCGAGTATGAAGATATCTCATAAACAGGGATTTCAAGATTAGTTTTAATTTCTTCTTTAGGCTGCGGCACAGCGGATTCATTGTGAGAGGGAAGATTTGGACTCAGCGATACAGCGGCTCTATTAGAAGCGCGTTGAGGTAAAATAGTATTTTGACTCGACGGAACAACGTTTATCTGTGGAGTGTGGCGAGATGAGACAGAGGTTTGACTCAGCGAAACAGGGACTCCCTTTGGAGTATGCTGAGGTGAACCGGACTTTTGACTCAACGATTCAGAGGCTCTTGAAAGAGTGTGTTGAGGTGCAACAGGATTTGGACTCGACGAGACAGAGACTCTCGGAGGAGTATGTCGAGATGAAACAGAGGGACGACTCAGCGAAACAGGGACTCTCTTTGGAGCATGCTGAGATGAAATATGTTTTTGACTCAACGATTCAGGGACTCTTGGAAGAGCGTGTTGAGATGAAACAGAGGGATGACTCAGCGAAACAGGGACTCTCTTTGGAGCATGCTGAGATGAAATATTGTTTTGACTCAACGATTCAGGGACTCTTAGAAGAGCGTGTTGAGATGAAAGGTCATTTTTATGCGATTTATGTATAAAGGTACGAGTGCCTAATTTATCCGGATAACGTCGGCACGCTTTCGTAATCCGTGGAGTTAGTTTAAAGAATTATTATGGTCGTCATCATTTTCACACGGAATATAATAAGGCGTCGGAGATATCGGCGACTCGAATGTAATATGATTCGTTGCAGCCGGTCGGTCGCGATTGTCGGAATTAGATATATTACGCCGTTCATTATTATATTTTCTTTTACGACATTGAGTAATATCATGACCCTTATTTTTACAATATTTACAGAAAAGTTGATTATTAGATGATGACCTTGGGTTATTAAATGATGTTGATGGTTGAGGGTCCGACGGAGAGTGTGGTGGCCCCGTGCGCTTTTGTCTCTCCCGGCATTCAGAATCCGAGTGCCCGGGCTTACCACAGACCCTACATTTAGGTTTCATAGATGTTTTATATAGGAGGTTTTGTATCTTTTCTTCCTCGAGAGCCACGTTAATCGCATCATTAAGTGATTTTGGGCTTCTGCATCTGACATTATTACTAAGTCGGGGATGTAACCCTAAAGTAAAAGTAAATAAAGCCAAATCTTCGGTCATAGCTATACGACCGGATATATCCCTTTTTAGGGATTCAGAATTATAAATTTCTGATTGAAGATCAGTAAGGCAACTTTCTACGCGAAGTGCGAATTGCGCAACAGTTTCATTTGCCGATTGCCTGCACGACTGTAAATCTAGCAACAAATGATTATAATGTTTTCTCTCACCTAAGTTTTGTTTAAGAAAACATTTCAATTGGTCGAAATCTTCAAATATTTTATTAGAGCATGCGATCTGAGCTTTGCCTTCTAGGCGCGATAAAATATATTTTGTTAGTAAAACCGTTTGACTTGGTGATGCTAGATCTAAGGCGTTCTGGCAATTGGTGATAAAAGCGGTAAGAGTTTCGCGTTCTCCTTTATAAGGGCTAATAAAATTACAGAGCACATTGATGGGAAACTGTTCGCTCAACACGATTTTTGCCGTTTTCTTAGAAGTACTCATAGTAGTTTCATTAGTTTCTGTAGACATTATGAACTTGATAGAAAATTGAAAAGGTAAACGTATGGTACAAGTATGGATAGAGTTTACGATATGTGATACCCTAGGTTATAGGAATGCCTACTCGTAATTTAAAATATTGTAGCGATAACAGTAAACTGATGTGTTTTACTCACAGACACAGGAACACGAAGTATTCGATACGCATTTCTTGGCACTGGATTAGCACGATTACTGGAGCGGGAGTACAGCGGCGCGATAATTCGCGGCCAGCAGCAACGGGGACGTCAGGGACAGCGGGGTGGCGGCGCCCGTCGCCCGAGCGTGATCAACGCTTACACGTGGCAGCACCACGCGGCAGCACCGCGTGTCAGGGCGGCAAGGGCGATCACCTGCTCCTTGCGGCGATATCACGATAACAGGGCTTGCGTATTGTGAGCCCCCTGGATGTAGAGGAAGTGAGAGTTCTGGACGACCGGCAGGCTTACGCAAGATACTCGTAAGGCTTACTGTCGCGACTCGTCTTAAGGAGGTGACACTGAGTTTGTCGAGGTGTGTTTTCACTTAGCAAAAATAAGAACACCCCGGAGATGGATTAGCTTGTCGGTAACGTAAAGTTCACAATTCACATATGATCACTCACAGTTTTTAGGATAATCACGACCCGATAGGGAATACCAGCGGAACGGTTACGGCGATATCAACACTGGTATCCCACTTCTGACACCACTGTTACGGAGCGGGTCGGAAGATGGTTTTTAAAAAAACTATTTAATTAGCTAAAAGAAAGATATATTCAATTATCAAACACGTATTACAAGTTACTATGCCCGACGGAAGTCCAATCCAAACTGATGGGAAAAACGGTTAGAATCGCTTACGAGAATAACAACGGTTTCCTATTGCATTCACGTAAATGCAATGGGAAACTAAGCACTTTTAATTTATATTCTACGTAATAGTTAATCCGATATAACAGTACCTACGGTATTTCCCGGAAACGAGTTTCTAGAAATTTCGATGTCGTCACTTCGTTGACAAATTTGTTGAGACCATTCGATAGGCCATCCTAGGTCTAGCAATGCGTTTTTATAATGTACCCTAACAATGTCTAGATTTCGAGTTATAGGGCTTAAAATATACGCACTGCATGTCACGCGATTGAACCTTATGCCATCGACATAAGGTGCATTCGTAACAATACATTTCAGATGCGGTAATCGGACTATATGTATGGTATTTCCCACACACTGCAGTTTTGTAAGAACAATTTTGAGAGGGAGGCTAACAGGAGAATTCGACAGGGCGAAACTTTTCCAACTTTTTTTTAACTTTTTTTCTTTTTTTTTCTGTGGAATACCACAGAGCCTTTCAACCAGTGCGTCTTGCCAGTTATAACCTGCGGAACAAACAACGAACTAACAAAATTACTTAAATTTTTCCTTCAAAAATGACACGTTATATACTACCATCATCGTCATATAATATCACCAGATTTGGTGGTATTTTTAGAAATATTTATAAAGAAAACCATCTTTTTTATTGCCATGTGACTTCAATTTTTTCTTATTTAAGGACTAACTTTTTTTTTGTTGGACCTCTGGGGACCGATGTCGGGGAGTGTAAGCTTTTTACCTCTCTATAACCAACTCCGTGATCACCATCTGCACATATGGGTGGTCCCGGTTCCTCTTAAAAGCGCGCAACGCCTGTGAGGGCACATCTCTGGGGAGACTGTTATAAACAAATCCTATAGTGGCATACATATTAACTGCATGTATTAGAAGGCATATCCATATTTTTCTTTCGTCAAATTAAGTTTACCTATTTAAGCGCTGGGAATATCCGACCTCTAGTGATGACCAACTACATAATATTTGTGTGTGTTATTGTGGTAACTCGTAGGCACCAGCAGCGTCCTCTTTAATAATGATCTACATATTTGTGTGTGTTATTGTGGTAACGTGTAGGCACCAGCAGCGTCCTCTTTAATAATGATCTACATATTTGTGTGTGTTATTGTGGTAACGTGTAGGCACCAGCAGCGTCCTCTTTAATAATGATCTACATATTTGTGTGTGTTATTGTGGTAACTTGTAGGCACCAGCAGCGTCCTCTTTAATAATGATCTACATATTTGTGTGTGTTATTGTGGTAACGTGTAGGCACCAGCAGCGTCCTCTTTAATAATGATCTACATATTTGTGTGTGTTATTGTGGTAACGTGTAGGCACCACCAGCGTCCTCTTTAATAATGATCTACATATTTGTGTGTGTTATTGTGGTAACGTGTAGGCACCAGCAGCGTCCTCTTTAATAATGATCTACATATTTGTGTGTGTTATTGTGGTAACGTGTAGGCACCAGCAGCGTCCTCTTTAATAATGATCTACATATTTGTGTGTGTTATTGTGGTAACTCGTAGGCACCAGCAGCGTCCTCTTTAATAATGATCTACATATTTGTGTGTGTTATTGTGGTAACGTGTAGGCACCACCAGCGTCCTCTTTAATAATGATCTACATATTTGTGTGTGTTATTGTGGTAACGTGTAGGCACCAGCAGCGTCCTCTTTAATAATGATCTACATATTTGTGTGTGTTAT